>CM060336.1:11785798-11800798 GCA_030674155.1 Stramonita haemastoma
ATCATTAAAAACGTTATTGAATTTTGAGAAATGATGTTCCATACACGTGAGATTGTACATGATCAGAAGACAAAATTGCCAGAGTCATCGTTTCATTTTGTAAGCTGTAGGTACGTTCATTCGTCTTTAGAGATGGACCCCAGTTTCCTTACATCATTCCCCTTCCTGGTTTGGTTTGTTGTTGATATTTTGCATTTATGGCTTCACCAGCATGTTGTTCAAAATGATATTTGGATTTCTTAGTAGCGGTGTATCAGAAAGCGGTTCCGTGCTATGCCGGGGCCCTGAAATGTATGGGGGCAGGGGTTTGGCTTAACTTGTTTTCTGAACCGTGCACATCCCTGACGGAGCCCCTGACATAACCGTGTAAGCTGTGTGGAGCTGGGATTATTTGTGATGTATGCATTGTAGCTTTCAGGAGGGGACTGTAGAGGAGCTTATCCCTTGTCCTCAACATATCATGTATTCCCCTGCTTCTGTAGCTTTAAGTCTGTTTAATTAATTAAGCATGTTTAGCTCTGGGCTGTACATGTGAGTGTACTGGGAATCTTATATCTTTAGTGTGTACCAATGTGACTGCAATATTTATACGGTTGGCACAAGCACTACAGAATAGCGCTGTCGTGGTTTGAAAGAAGTTGTGTTTGTGTGATTTGAACATATGCTTTTGACTGTAGGCTTGCTTCGTGGATTGATTAACGGACAGTTTTCTGTGTTATTGTTGTGGCCTGTGGATGTGATGACAACTGCCGATAGATGTGCTGTTTTCCCACCAGCCCTTTTCCTCGTCTTCATCATTACCTTCAGCAACAAGCAGTTGTAACAATGAAAGCGGGTGATAAACCCAGTATGTGTTTTTTCACTTCTGTGGAAGAAAGGTGCATAGAGGGTAAAACCTTTCAGTTTAAAATCCTTCACAACACAATGGGGCTTTCCAGGCACAGTTCAATGACTTAAATCAATGAACAGACTTAGGTCCATATTTAGGACCATTCTGATGACAAACAGCCACATTTTATAGGTCACATAATTATATTGATAGTTGTGGTCTCATCAGGGTTTTTACTTTCATTGGTTCAGGGTTTTTTTTTTTTAACTTTTTTTTTTTTTTTTTTGGGGGGGGGGGGGGGTTGCATCTCTTTGCCTGCAGGTTTAGTGCGTACTGACTGTGCATGAATGGAGGCAGCTTGATGGAGATGCAGGAGATGTTGCTCTCATGCTCACACAAGTGCTGCAGGAATGGAGGGAGCCTGCTTCTCTACCAGAAGATTCTTGTTATATGATATCAGCCTCGTTAATCCTACAGTTCTAGTCTGGAGAAAAGTTTGTACAGTATGGTTGGTTGTTTAGTGAGAAAAACACACCATGGTTTGATGTGGGCTGGTATTGTGCCGAGATTCTTCCCTCACAAAAAAAAAAGGTATTCTGCATCAATGTAAGGTCCTCCACACTCCTCTGTTGTGGGTACCCTACAGCACCAACAGTAAGTGAGAGCACTGTTTTCTCCTTCAGTCTGTTGGGCTCAACAGGACTCGGAATTCATGTCCAGCTGTGTCACAAAAGACTATTCCCACCCACCCACCCCCCTCCCTTCTCATGGATGATTTAAGTGTTTTTGACTTGACTTGACTTGACTTGACTCCCCTTATAAGGTGCATGGCAGCTGTCCCTAATGGAAAGGAAGTGATTTCCTGTAATGAATCTCAGAATAAAAAGCATCAGTGCCATTTTAACCTGTTTTTACAACTGACGAGATACAGCGACAACTGGCTGATTTCCACTCTGAAAGTTTTCCTGTTGTGTGTAAGACAGCACTCTTCTACAGAGTCACAGTCTGTGTAAGTGTGACACAGCAGCAAGAATCAGAGTTCTGTCACATGCTGTGGTGGTTGGGGGGGGGGGGGGGGGGGGGGGGGGGCATTAGCGGCCTTAGTGGAAGGCTTGGAATGTAAGGAAGTGTCAACAGCAGTAGATTTTGATGTTCATATAGGGGAAAAAACACAAGTTTGGGACGATACCCAGCTTGAGATGATTTTTTGCCTGATTTCAGATTTTTAAGATTTTAATGATGGAATAACCTCAAGGCTGCAGGAGTAGGGTAACCCTGACTTGGTTTACTCACTGTCAAAGACACTGGGTTCTGGTGAGGGGGGGGGGGGGGGGCGGATTCCTTTTTTTTGGAGGGTATGCTTTAGTACAAACTGTACAGATAGCTTGTTGCATGCTTGCTTGCTGAAGAATGAAATCCTGATGATGGTGAGAGCTGGTAAGAAAACTGCACACACGTTGAAATCTTTGGTCCTTTGCCCTCTTTACTGAAAGACTGTTTCGAGAAAGAAAAAAAAAATTCTCCATGCTTACAGTGTTGTGTGGTTGGGGTTTTTTTGTTTGTTTTTTTGTGGCTCATTTTGATTCAAAGCAAACATGTCCAATGTTGTTTCTGTTTGCTATTGTCTTCCAGGTTTAGTTGCCGCTTGTGGACCTTGTGGAGTATTGCAGTGTCTAGTTGTCAGCGATGTGTGGGGAAGGAAGAAGCCTGAATGTGATCAAATGTGATGGCAGAACTTGCCAGTCCTCTGTGTTTTACTGGATGTAAAAATTTGAAGTTGTCCATTCAGTTCACTGTTTGTTGACAGAGGGTAAAACCAAACAGACTGGGATTTTTTGTGGAACGTTTTTGGTCTTGTCTCTTGTTTCAATATGAATACACTGCTGTGCGAGACTGTGATGCCTTGGTGTGGTGATGACTTTGTGTGTTTGTGTTTGAATGTCGTGACTGCATTGTACTCCCTGTTGCTTTAGTCTGTCTCCTCTGTCTTCCTCTTTGAGAAGAACCCTTTTTCCTGCAGATGCCAAACTTGCAGCTTCTTTTCTGACACGCTTTCCCTCCCAGTCGTGCACGTGGTGTGTGTGTGATTCACCTCTGGAAGTCTGGCCTCCTGCCTCTAGCGATGCTACACATGGCCCACTGATGCCTGGATTGTGTTGCTTCTGAAATGTCTTCTAGTCAAGTCCAGAACTGGCTTGTTAGCTAGACCTCTGTCCTTTTGCCCTGCAGTGCTGTGCACACAACCATGCCTGTTGTGAACTTGACTAGAAGATTTTGAGGTAAAAAAATAAATAAAATAATAATAATAATAATTTAATTTTAAGAAAAGAGATTTTGTGTACTTAAAATCAAGACGTCAACATCCTTTTAGATTGATATTCAACCACACACATGAGCTTTGTGATAAGTCGTAAATTAAAACACTATTTTGTCTATGATATAAAAGTAAAGGTGTTCCCATAACCTGTGAAGTCATTGGGAAGTGAGGTGTCGGAGACCTCGGCTTCTCTAGGGACCAGCATATCGAGGCGCCGCCCACCCCATCTCCCTCGCTGCTTTACCTTTCCTGTCCCTACAGAGGGCAGGTGCCCATTTACTGCTTGGGGGGGGGGGGGGCTGTACTAAAGCCAAGGTGCAAAATGTGACCCATCCACAACACAACCACGCTTGTCTCTGCTTAATCTTAGCTTGGGAAGAGCAACAGGAATGGATGCATAGTCCTCTGCCCTCAGTGCCAACGTAGGAAAAACTTTGACAAGATGGCCTTGTGGTCAAAGGCCTCCAAAGATCTGGTGAGGGTGACACTAGCTGTAAACAATGTGTGCTCCGAATTCATCCCATCTCCTGAGTGTCCCAATTGAACAGATCACACACGTTGGATCTTGTAGCATTGTACCATAGACAACGTGTCGGCATTTTGAGTCCGCTTAAGTGTCTGGGCTAATGACTTCATTGAAGTGACAAGTCTTTAGAAAGCAGTGCCTCTTCCTTTCCAAGACCTTTAAACGAATCGACTAGAGTAGGATAGAAAAAAAATTTCATCTGCTTCCTTCTGTGAAAGACACACCTAGTACGGTGGTGAAGATATTCAGAAAGCTAAACACAAATGGCACCACAAGAGTTCATGCAGAGAGATTCTTGGTTTAATCCAAAGACAAACCCCCCCCCCCCCCCTCCTGACATTAGTAGATGGGTTTTTTCTTATACATGTACCACACTCTGTGACGAGTATGACAGCCACTTGAGGTGGAGCTGTATAATGATAGACCCTCAGTTTGAAGGAGCTTCACGCCACCAAAACGACCTACCTAGCTCTTGTGGGGAAGCATTGCAGAGAGAGAGGATACAAAGTAACTGCTCCACAGAAAGTGCAAACATCTGGGCACCAAAAACATTTCTACTCTTGGTAGAGAAAAAAATGAAACAAGTATAAACAACCATGCACAAATTCCTTCTTTAATGAGTTGTAGATATACATCAGTTTTTATTTCAAATAAAAAATAGAATTCCGTTCTTAAAAAAAGTTGTAGATAAATATGGGTTTGCATTTTAAATGCAGAGAATTCCGCTCTTTTAAAGAGTTGTAGATACATATCAGTTTGTATTTTAGATACAGAACTCCATTCTTTAAAGAGTTTCTTTCTTTTTTTTTATTCTTTAAAGAGTTAATACAGAGACTTCCCAAAGTCAGAATGGGGGTGCCTTTACAGTCTGAGTCACATACACAAAATCTCACCATGAGTAAACCTTGTAGCTCTAGTCAAGGACCCTCCCCCAAGGAAGATAAGCTTTTAAGCATCAAGGAAACGACAAACAAAGAGAGAGAGAGAGAATAATGCATGCTCAATCATTCATGTCCATCACAATAGGAGTAGGAAAACAAAGATTCCCTATTCAGTACTTCCGAGGCTACATGTGTGATTCTATCACATCGTAGCTGATGACAGGAAATTCAGAAAATCTGATCTCAAAAAAAAAAAAAGCAGTTTTAAGCATCAGCTAAACACTGCTGAGGTGACCTGTGGCAGAGGACAGGCCTGTAGATGTCAAGTCGTGTCACCACACCATCAGACTGGCAAAAAAAAAAAGCAAAGTTATTGCTTACTCAATGTACCGTCTGGAATAAACATTTGACTTGATTTGATTTGATCCCATCAGACGCTGGGATGGACAGAGTGAGTTCACTGCCCAGTAGTGTTCACCTGCAGCTGAAAGTGTCCCTCTCCTTTCTGTGTCTTGTGTGTGGACTGGAAACCATCTCTGCATGAGTGTATGTCTCTGCCTTCTGCTGCTAGCATAGCAGTCAGAAGGTTGGTTTTCCTTCTGTGTGGGAAGCTTTCAGCCAGGATCTTTTGTTGTTCCTCAGATAGGTAAACAGAGCTGAGGGGGCGGGATAGTTAAGTGGTCAGAGCACTCGCTTTCCTAAGTCTAAAGTTAAGCAGCATCGAGCGTGATTACCAGTTGGATGGGTGACCGTTTGTGTGCCTTGGCTTCAGTACAATCCCCCCCCCCCCCCCCAGTTCACCCAGCTGTAAATGGGTACCTGCCCTCTTTAAGGTCAGGGAAAGTAAAGCAGCGAGGGAGAGGAGATGGGCGCCGTCCTCAATATGCTGGCCCTAGAGAAGCTGAGGTCTTGATGCCTTGCTTCCTTACGACCACATTATGTTATGGGAACCTATACCTTATAGATAGAGCTCCAATGTTTACCAGTGGTGAGATGTTGCCTGTGTGACTGTTTGCCCCCCACCCCCACCCAAAGAAACAAAAAAGTGACCGTTTTCCCACCATTAAGGTGGCTGCATTCTGACTTCAGGGAGTATGTTTACACTCAGCACCAGTGTGCATGTACTAGTAGGGTTGCAGGGGGGGTTGTTTGTTTTCTCTTTAATTTTGCCATCCATTCGTTCCTGTCAGCATGTGATGGCCTCTTCGAGGTTTGTAACGAATGTGCAAGATGTTCTGCATGCATTGGCACATGAGACCTCAGTTCATAGTCTCATCTGGAGGACTTTCATGAGAGTGGAGTTGGTACTGATGTTAACTCCAGAGGAAAAAAAATCAACCCAGTTGTGACTCGAACCCGCGCCATCAGATCCTTGTTAGTGGTATGCACCCGCTTTTTTTTTTTGGACAAACCCCAAAATCTCATTCACACACACACACACACACACACACACACACACACACACACACACACACACACACACACACACACACACATATATATATATATATATATATATATATATATATATATATATATATATATATATATATATAGGCTTCTCTGTCTCAGGAGACTGTGGCTACACCTTCTTTAGTCTTGTTGAAAATAAAGTGTTAAGAAGCTCAGCAGACCATACTGTACATGGCAGTCTCTACCACTGTTGTTGCAGGCAAAACTGGACACCGGGTTGATGGCCTGGTTTAGTTATCTCCCCTTCTTGGGGCTTCTTCTGACTTTCAATTGTTGGAGTCTTTTCGTTTTCCCCTAATATATACATATTACTTATATACTGCGGCCCCCTCTGCTTTTTTCTACATTGAACTCATGCTCTTCAGGTAACTGAGGGCACAGCTTTGAGTTGATGCTGAGGTGTTTGTGTATGTGTGTGAGGGAATGTTGGAAAAGTTAGTCAAGTCAAAATCAAGGGCAATTACAATACTGACAGGCATATTGATACGAATCACAATCAAAAGACACAAGAAAGCTACATTTCATGTTAAAGTCCCTGGAGTCAACAGTAGGTCCATCAGGCCTCACTCAGCAAGTGTGTGAGAAGAGACTGTAACACCTAGCCTGTAGCCTACATAATAGGACTTACTGTGCTGATTGTACAGATCTTTCCATCCATCTTCTGTGAGGGAACAGGCTGTGTGTGTGGCCAACGCTATGAAGAAAACACCAACACTCAGCATACATTGCAATCCACAGCCTGGAGGCAGGCAGACAGACAGACTGACTCACTGACTTAGAGAGAGAGAGAGAGAGAGGGGGGGGGGGGGGGGGGTTCTGCAAGGTTAAACTTGCCCAAGACATAAATCTTTAAAAAAAAAAATTCCTGTGCAGTGCCCCAAATGACTCCTTCATGAGTTCAAGACAAGTCTTGTCAAGTGGATGAAAATAATGATAGATTTGTTGTTATTGTAATATATATACATGTGTGTGTGTGTGTGTGTGTGTTGTGTGTGTGTGTGTGTGTGTGTGTGTGTGTGTGTGTGTGTGTGTGTTGTGCTGACTGTGGATTAAACTATGCAGCACACTGTGCAGTCATGCAAGCCGCACAACCATGCTGAAGATGTGCACAACCAATCCATAACCGTAACTGTCGTTTTCTTCCCACTTCTGTGTATATAGCTGAAGGATGTGGGGGTGTAGCGAAAGAATGTGATAATTTATTGTTAGAGTGCCTGAGTGATATTGTGTGTGTTTTATCTTATTTTATTATTTATTTATTTCATTTTATTCTTTTATATCGAGGATAATGGAATAGGCACCAGTGTGTGTGTGTGTGATGTTGTGTGTGTGTGTGGTGTGTGTGTGTGTGTCTGTCTGTCTGTCTGTCTGTCTGTCTGTCTGTGTCTGTGTCTGTGTGTCTGCTGCCTGCCTGTCTGTTTGTCTGTCTGTTCGTGTGTATTTACATGTTGCTTGTACACATAACGATATTGTTTGTACACATAAATGATAAGTGTATGAATGGACATTGTTTGTTTTGTGGGTGGCATCTGTGTGTATACATGAGCAGTACCATTTTTGTATGCAAAGCTGACACTGTTTTTTTAAGCTGTAGCACAGCATGATTGACCCCTAATCATGTTGACAGATAACAAATCTTACATTTCATGGTACATGTTGTTGAGTGTATTTATCACTGAAATATTCCTGTGGCTAGTGTTGATAATGAGCTGTTCCATTGTTGATGGTTTTAGACCAGTGGATTTGAACTCTGTCACTGATGACAGAGGACTGAGTGCATAATTTGTTGTCAGCCAATGTTCTCCGTGGCATTCTTGTAGACTTAGATAAGAGACTGTGATTCATCTGCTACATATTTTTAGTGATACTTTCAGTTCAGTTTACAGACTTTAAATCTTTTTCATACATCTTGTTAGTGATACTTTCAATTCAATTTAGAGACTTTAATTCAACTCATACATCTTTTTTGTGATATTTTCAATTTAGATTAGAGACGGCATACAATGCATCTACATAATTTTTTTTTATAGATCAGATTTTCAGTTTTTTCCTGTCATCAACTACGATGTGATAAAATCACATATATAGCCAAATTTATAGATCTACATCTTGTTAGTTATAGCCTACTTTCAGTTCAGATTAGAGACTGCAATTGAACTTCATACATCTTGTTAGTAATATTTTCAATTTAGTTTAGAGACTGTAATTCAACTGCTTTCACTCTCTAAAGCTGTTGTTATTCCTGACCATTAAAAAAATCAATTAAAGAAAATCCTCCCCCCCCCCCCCTCCCTTCCTGTGATTGAAGTTGATTTTTTTTTTAAGTCCATCTCCCCCTTCCTTTTTTGACTGGTAATACTGTATGTGTAGAAAGGGCAATAATAAGTTTTTTTGTTTTTTAAAATAAGTTCCATCATCATCAATGTTTTGACAAATCTTGTTGACATGGTCTTGGTTGTCATCCCCGTATTGATTGATAGTTACGTGTAAGAAAGCTGTGCCCCTTTGTGTCGGTGGTGTTACAACTGTTATTGTTGCTGTTGCTGTTGTCAGTGTTTATATTGGTTTTGGTTGTTGCTGTTATTTATTGTCATTTTTTTGCTGTTGCTGTTGTCAGTGTTCATGTTGGTTTAATATTGTTGCTGTTATTTAATGTCATTTTTTGCTGTTGTTGGTGGTGGTGGTGGTTGTGGTGGTAGTGTGTGCATTTATGTGTGTGGGATTGTGTGTTAAGAATAACAACCCATACATACAAATTTGGTTCTTGTCCTTGTTAGGGGTAGTGGTGGTGTGTGTTAATGTGCGTGCGTGCGTGCGTGCGTGCGTGTGTGTGTGTGTGCGTGGTGTGCGTGTGCTGTGTGTGTGTGTGCGTGCGTGCGTGTGCGTGCGTGCGTGTGGTGTGTGTGTGTGTGTGTGTGTGTGTGTGTGTGTGTGGCGCGCGCGTGTGTGTGTGTGTTAAGAATGGCACAACCGGTACTGACACCTGTGGACCACAATTCTCTGTGCTTTCATTGTTGTGTTGTTGTTTCTACAGCTGTGTCTCCCTACAGCTTGCAATGCCCTGTGGGTGTAGCTGTATGTTGGCCTGGTCAGTTGATGCTTTAGCTCTTTCTGCCCTGCTTTCATCACACGGTTTACAACATACCTTTCAGCGGTAAAGGATATCTCTGTGTGTATATATTATATATATATATATATATAATATATATTATATATATATAGTATTATGAATATATATATATTCATAATCTCTCTCTTCTATATATATACTATATATATAATAATAATAATACATGGAATTTATATAGCGCTATATTTGTAAAAACAAATCAAGCGCTTGCACTCGACCTCACAACAGACAAGCAACAATGACAATGAATAATTCTAGCAAATTCGAAGGCACTCACACACAACACACACCACACCACCACACACACACACACACACACACACTTATATATATATATATATATATATATATATATATATATATATATTATTATATATTATTTATTTTTATTATATATTATATTATATATTATATATATATATATTATATATATATATATATATATATACTTTTTTTTTGGGGGGGGGGGGGGGGGTTGGAGGGGCGATGGCTAGAGCTCCGAGGTTCAGCAACGGTAAGATTGCGCGTATGCGACCGTTTTTTACCCATTAATTAAGGTAGCTTCAGGGATGATATCTAAACATGACACCAGTTAAGTGTCATGCGGTGTTTATTTTGGTGGAGGGGGGGGGGAGGTATCCTTTCTTACCTGTACACAATAGTTAAAAGCTCGGGGGAGGGGAGAGGACGGTGGTCAGTGCAGTATTGAAGACCATGCAGAGAGCTGTCTCGTTGACCAGTGACGTGGGCTGCTGTTGAGGCAGCAGGCAACTGGGGACAACGCTAGCGTCACCACTTCTGCAAACAGACTTCTGACACTGCTGCACACCATACAAATCCTCCATTGGCCATCACCCAGAGTTCCCAACACTGGCGTGGACATCTCAGTGGTAACTAAACCCTAGTGGTGGAACCTACAGATAAGTTGAATTCTCATGGTGGTACACAGTGTGTGCACTGTGTGATGATAATGTCTTTTTTTTTTCTTTCTTTTTTTTTTTTTTTTTTAGGTCAGATTTTCAGTTTTTCCTGTCATCAACCACAAAGTGATTGAATCACATATGTAGCTTCAGGATTACTGAATAGGGAATCATTGTTTTTTTCTACCGCTATTGTTATGGACATAACTGATTGAGCAAAAAAATAATGTCATTTAGAAATCGTTTGTGTAAACTGGTGTTTCTGTAAAACTGGTGTTTGTGTAAACCTGGTGTTTCTGTAAAACTGGTGTTTGTGTAAACCTGGTGTTTCTGTAAAACTGGTGTTTGTGTAAAACTGGTGTTTGTGTAAACCTGGTGTTTGTGTCATGTTTGTCACAGAAATCTTGGTGCTTGGCAACAGTTCGACTTTTCGTTTTCATTCTGGTTATTTAGATGGTTGTTTGTTGTGGATTAGATATGTTGAATGAAAACTATTAAGAGAGAAATCATCATCTTTGTGATTATCTATATCTATGAAAATTGTCCGGGTGGGGAGGGGGGTGTTGAAAGAGGGCATGGAAATAATGGATGTAGTGTGGGATAACAACAACAACAACAACAACAACAACATTATAGAATCTTCCAGTTACTTACTGGTGAGAGGGCACAGCTGAAATTTACACACCTCACAAGCACCTCACGTTTTACACACAAATAGGAGCCTGATATGCACTTGTACGTTCATGCATATTTAGGTCTGTACTTCTATATTCGTACAGGTCTGCACTTGCTCAGAGTTCAGAGCATTGATTTTAATTTAAATGGAGTTGAATTCAGAAATGGTGGGAAGTGCCATCAAGATTCCTGGTCACCTGAATGACTCTCTACCATGGGTGATGTGGGCATGGGGTCCTCTTTCCTCTCTGTGTTCTGGCTGTATTGATTTGCTGATCTGTGACATGTCTACATTTCTTGTCAGTCAGAGTTGACCTTTGGCAAAGTCAGTCAACATAATGGAGGAAAATGTGAATCCACTTAAATAAGACAACACGTTTTGCAGAGTCAGTTATGGTCACTTTCACGGGGTAGGCCTACTAGTTGTAACTGATGTTCTCCTCCCTGGCGTAAACTGGCTTTAAAAGGACCAGAAAGCCAAGTCAAAGTGGTCTTTATTGAGGGTAAAATATTAAGTTTACACAACTTTTTTTTCATCCTGCCCTCATAATAAAATCAGAAAAGCAAGCGTGGTAAGTCTGCCCAAGGTTACAATGGAGTGGACACTTGCTTTTTGGGTCCTGTCACTTCTGTAGCAGTCTTTGAGTTTCTGCTTCACACTAATTTTTTAGATTTCGTGGCAAAGGTAAAATAAAATCTATGTTAATTATCATCCGGGTCCTTTTGCTTATTTCCACGAATGGTTTTAATGGCGGAAGCTCGGACAAATTACCGATAGACGGTCAAGCCACAAGAAAACCCCAAGCAATGCCGAACAATCTCAAGCTGATTTGTTAAAATTCCCTAATGAAGAGAGCTGGGGGGAACTGACGGCCTGTGAAAGTGACCCAAGAGCTTGAGCAGACTCTGCAAGACAGCATCTGTTCACTACAGAGAGGGGTAGTCTCTGGTTAGAAAGCTGCTGACCTGGTTGTCTCCCCTCTCTGGTGGATCAGTGTGTTCAGTGTTTAGTGACTGCTTGGCATTTTGAATATGGCATGTTAGATCTTTGGTTTGATAGTACATCTGGAAGTTGATGTTATCTTGATCATATTCTGAACTCGAAGTGATTTTTTGATTTTGTTTTCACTGTAGGATGGATCTAAACTTAACATCTCCATACTGACTTGTTAGGGTATAGTGATTATGCAGTGTCAGTCCACTCCATGAAAATCCATTGTTCTGTAATGATTTTTTTATCATCTGTATTTGTAGTGTAAAAAAAAAAAGAGAGAGAGAGAGAAGGAAATCTGTGATTCTGTAGTGATTTTTTTAATGTAATGTCAAGGTAGCCTACACAGTTGTTTTTTTTAAAGACTATCATTTGCAGTGTGAAAATACACCATGACAATCCATTGTTTATAACAATTTTTAAAAGAACATTTGTAGTGTGAAAATACACCATGAAAATCCATTGTTTATAACGATTTTTAAAAGAACCTTTCCAATGTGAAAATACACCACGAACAGCCATTGTTTCTAACAATTTTAAAAATAATATTTGCAATGTGAAAATAAACCATGAAAATCTTTTGCTCCAGAATGATTTTCTGTACTGTTATCGTCCAATGCACCATGAAAATCTGTCGTGTATTCATTCAGCGTTACTAGGAAGGAGGCAATAGGTGAGGGGGACAACAATGGAACTGTCAACCTTTCTCTTTTCCTGTGTCGGTGTGTAGAGAGCAGAGAAGGCCAATAAACGCACTTCTCTGGGGTGCAGAGTAGTTTGCCCTTGTTCTGTGCAGGTGTCAGTGTGATGTGTATGGAGATCAGGCTGAGCGGGAATGTTGACAGACACACAGACAGACAGATAGACAGACAGACAGACAGACAGACAGATACACAGACAGACAGATACACAGACAGACAGATACACAGACAGATACACAGACAGAGAAGACTTATGGACAGTTAGACAGACGGACAGATAGATAGACACATAAATGGACAGATACAGACAGACGGATAGAGACAAGGTAGACGTATAGACAGACTGACAGACACAAGTCATATGGACAGACAGACAGATAGACAGACAGGTAGACAGACGGATAGATAGACGGATAGACAGTCAAGACAGATAGACATACGGACAGACAGACAGATGGATAGACAGACAAGACAGACAGATGGATAGATAGACGGACAGACAGACAGAGAGATGGACAGAAAGACAGACGAATAGACAAGAAAAACAGATGGACAGATAGACAGACAGGCAGATAGACAAACAGATGGACAGATACGGACAGACAGACAAAGAGACAGATGTCAGACGTCTAGACAGACGTGCATGAATCGCTGTGGTTCTGTGAAGTGAGAAAGACAAGTATCTGAACAATGGATTTGTGGAAAACAAAACCACAACAAAACCAAATCACCCCCCTCCCCCAACACACACACACACACACACACACACACACACACACACACACACACACACACACACACACACACACACACACACACCTTCGGATGAGACTATAAACTGAGGCCCCGTGTGCGAACGCACGCAGAACATCTTGCACACATGTTAATCCTGTTCCGCTTTTCGTAAGAGTAGGCCATGGTGTGCCGGTGGGAACAGATGACAAGATTTACAAAACTGCATACACACGGGGACTAGATGTAAAAAAAAACACAAAAAGCACACAAGTGCTTATTCCGTTATCGTCGATATAAAAGAATAAAAATAATAAATAAATAAATAAATAAATAAATAAATAAATAAATAAATAAATAAAACACACACAGAGCCGAACAAGACCAAACCTAACCAGCAGCAAGTACACACTCATTCCACTCACTCTGCTACCAGCTCCCTGCTCCTTTCAATGTCTGCTTTTAAAGCCAAAAAGAGGCTAAAATTATGTTTACTCTGAAACAGCAAGATTGAAATATTGACTTTCCCCGAAGTCGGAATGCAGCTACCTTAAGAGTGGACAAAAACGGTCGCATACGCAAAATCTCTGGTGAACCTCGGGGTTCTAACCGAGGAACGAAAAAAGTAACAACACTGACTGGGCAAAAGCCGCCGCTGTAGTCTAGTGGTTAGGGCGTTGGACTCGTAATCTAAAGGTTGCAGGTTCGATCCCAGCTTTCGGCTATGGCGTTGTGCCCTTGGAAAAGGCACTTTACGGCTATTTTCTCACCCCACCCAGGTGTAAAAGGGGTACCAACCTTGTGTTGGGGGTTAACCCTGCGATAGACTGGCGTCCTATCCAGGGGGGAGTCTATGACTCTCAGTCGCTTAACGCCACAGAAACCGGGATAAGCACCGGCCTGATGAGCCTTAGGCTCGGGACAGACTTTAACTTTTAACTTTAACTGACTGGGCAAAACAATCCTTTTGGCTTTCACAAACCACAATGGGTCTAAACATTTGGGTCACTTTTGTTTAGTTTTTTTAAAGTGTAGTAAGTACTTACACTTGCGTTCGCAGGCATTCACGCGCAGGCACGCACGCGCGGCGCGCCAGCACACACACACACACACACACACACACAACACAGGTTGAAAAACGTATCTCTTTTTATGAGGGGTGTGTGTGTGTGTGTGGTGTGTGTGCGTGCGCGCAAGTATGTGTGTGTGTGTGTGTGTGTGTGTGTGTGTGTGTGTGTGTGTGTGTGTGCGCGTGCGGGGGCTTGTATGTCAAAGTCAAATTTTTATTTCCAGAAGGTACATTGAATAAGCATTGATTTGCTTTTTTTTCATCAAGCCATCTGTGTGTGTGTGTGTGTGTGTGTGTGTGTGTGTGTGTGTGTTGTGTGTGTGTGTGTGCGCGCGCGCGCGCGCGCGCGCGTGCTGCATTTGCCAGATGAAAAGCCCAGTCTCTGTGATGGAGGCAGCAGAACACAGTAGGCCAGTCCTTCTGTTTGTAAAGCGTCTTGGCCACCAGGCCTAGAGTAAGATTAGGCCACCCTCTTTCGGAATAAGATGAGGTCATTCTCTTTCGGAGTAAGATAAGGCCATTCTCTTTCGGAGAAAGATTAGGACATTCTCTTTCGGAGTAAGATAAGGCCATTCTCTTTCGAAGTAAGATTAGTATAGGCCATCCTCTTTCGAAGTAAGATTAGTATAGGCCATCCTCTTTCGAAGTAAGATTAGGTCATTCTCTTTCGAAGTAAGATTAGGTCATTCTCTTTCGAAGTAAGATTAGGTCATTCTCTTTCGAAGTAAGATTAGGTCATTCTCTTTCGAAGTAAGA
>CM060336.1:11805798-11813298 GCA_030674155.1 Stramonita haemastoma
GAGCAGAGAAGTGAGGAGAGGAGAAGAGCAGAGAAGAGAGGAGAAGAGCAGAGAAGAGAGGAGAAGAGCAGAGAAGAGAGGAGAAGAGAAGAGCAGAGAGGAGAAGAGCAGAGAAGAGAGGAGAAGAGCAGAGAAGAGAGGAGAAGAGCAGAGAAGAGCAGAGAAAAGATGAGAAGAGCAGAGAAATAGAAGAGAAGAGCAGTGAAGAGAGGAGAAGAGCAGAGAGAGAGGAGAAGAGAGGAGATCCAACACAGCCTCTGAAATCGGCTGAATTAACCAACGACTGACCAAGGCTTCTTCCACAGTGAGGCCAAAAGCTCACACCCTGAGCTACACCTTCCATTGTTGCAGAGGAAAAAATGTTGCGTTTACCAAAAAAAACAGAACACACTTGAAGTGCATCGATCAACTGGTATCAAATCAGTACCTGTGCTTCATGTACAAAACAAAGCAATAACACGCACACACATACACACTGATAAGATAACCTGCACGAGGCCAACTTTTCAAATTAAACCGTCCACACCTACACTATACTCTGTACCCAAACCAAGCATTTCATAACCTAACGACCATGAGTTCTATCAAGATAACAGAGTTCACATCATATGTATTCATTCCTACATATTCAGGAAGTAACACTACAAACGAATTAGTACAATGATGTTTCATGGAACAAAAGCACACACATTATAAACAAAACGATAAGTTTAACCAAAAAGTATGTATCTTTAGAAACAAGAGTTATAGTTATCATTTTTCACAAAATTTAACAAAAAACAAACAAAAATCTTCCTGCAACTTTCCCCAATGCACAGGCAGGTAGAGTGTAACTTTGAGGTGACATGCTGTTCAACACACAAAGATCATACATTTCAAAATCATCAAGGAAAAGTGGCAGCTATATACTCTCCACTGTCCACACTGGTCAATGACGCTCTGACGTCAGGCATCTGGCATTTCACACCAATGTTGATATTGCTTGGATTCAAACACATGGCACAATCATCATCGCCTTCGATGGTGACCATGAAAAAACAGAGACAAAAGTCATCCCTCACGTCCATATAATTTTAAAGCAATAGTCTCCCACTACAAAATTTTGTTTACACTTAAAACACAAAGTCCACTCTTGTGCACTACTGTATGTATGAGCACAGTTTCGCCACCTACGCTCTTTCTTTTTGAAGAGTGTAAAAAGAGAAACACAAAACTGTCAGCATTTTCTGCTGAAATAGAAACGTTGGAATTGACTACAGTCTGACCTCTCATTCAGAGAACTGGTGACTGCGGTGGGGCAGAACTGACGCCGTAGCGTTAAAAACAAGACCTTGTCTAGATCAAGATGAATGGACTTGTCACTGTCAATAGAGGTGCAAATGGCATATACCAGCCCTCATAGGAAAAGCTGGGGTAAACTTAGGAAAAAAAGTAACAGACTTAAAGCATTTACCAAAAAAGTATATGTATATTTATATGACGTTTTCTCGAAGACCATGAACACAGAGAAGTAACACTATCATTTTAAGTGAAATTCTTAGTGGAAAAAAGTGTGTGTGTGTGTGTGTGTGTGTGTGTGTGTGTGTGTGTGTGTGTGTGTGTGTGTGTGTGTGTGTGTGCGCGCGCGCGCGCGTGCATTTGTCAGCTCAAACAGTGACAAGTAAAAAAAAAAAAAATAAAAAAATAAAAAAAAAAAGACTATACTCCAACTACATTTGAGCAAAGATGCTTAGGAGTCATGAAGAAAACTGACAACGAGTTTGTTGGGGGTTTTTTCGGGGGGGGGGGGGGGAGAGAGATTTGGAAATTTGGGTTCCTTAGCCACAGCTCCGAGGTTCACCAAAGTGAGGGTTTGTGTATGGATTCATCTACCCACCAGTAAGGCATCGCCCATTCCAAAATTCAGGGAGGATGTCTGAACAGGACACCATTGTTCAAGCGTTTTTCACATTTGGTTACCCTCTCCCTACCTGCATGAAATAGCCTACTCTTTCCAAAGGTTAACGTGCGCGCAAGCGTGTTCTGCGTATGTTCGCGCACCTGACCACGCTTTATAGTTTCATCTGAAGGACTTTCGGGGGAGCGGAGTCAAAACTGATGTTAACTCCTGGGGTGCAAAAAAAATCCCCTTAATGGGCTTTTCGATTGTGGCTCGAACCTGGGCCTTCCAGATTACGAGCTCAAACACTGGACTATCCTCCCTCTCTGGCCCACATGTGATCATGATTGGACTGGATTGTCCCTGAACTCCTTGGGGAGTGATAGGGGAACTGCGCTGGAAGTGTTGTGTAGTGCCATGAGCAAGCTTTTTTTTTTTTTTTTTTTTTTTAGATTAGATTTTCCGAATTTCCTGTCATCAGCTACGATGTGATAGAATCACAAATGTAGCCTCGGAAGTACTGAAATAGGGAATCTTGCTATGAACAAGCTGGTGCTGGCACACACCGCCAATCCCTCTCTGAACAACAGGACAACGTTATGCTGCTTATGCTTGTGTCTTCCAGGCCTCTGCGCGCTCACACTGCTACACCTGGCCTACTCTTCTATGCCAAATGTTCTGCCTGTGATCGTTCCAAACCCTACCTCGCTTGATACACTTCTCCAATGGACTTTTCACAGGATCGACTGGAGTCAGTGCAGTGTGCGCAGCTGTTAAATGGCTACAAGTAAAAATTCATGCGCACTGGTATTGTTTATAAGACATCGTCCCTGAAGTCAGAATGCGCTACCTTAATTGTGAGCAAAATGGTCGTGTACACACAAAATCTCAACAGTAGTGGACCTCAGAGCACTAGCAGAGAAAAATTTATAAAAAAAAAAAAAAAAAACAAGATGTGAAAATGCACAACTTATGGGCAGAACGGAAGGCATAACGTACACGAGCTTTGTATATCTGAGTGCAAGAAAACTTTTCCCCTTTTATCCAACATACTCCCAAGATGACATTTAATGCCAGCCCCCATTCACTGTCTGCCGGCATGGTCCTACAGTCAGATGGAGAATGACTTTTGTCCCTCAGTGTACTTCAACACACACCACAAAACACCAAAGCACTGGAGTCACGATACAGACAGAACAAGCCCTAACACGAGTCCCCCCCCCTCCCCCGCCCCAAAAACCAAGCGAGGTGAGTGGTGTGGGAAACAGCAGACAGGAAATGAAACGGCCGACAACAAAAACAAAACATACACACAAAGATGCCCACCCTACCCTCAAACAAAAAATCCACCCACAAGAAAACACTGTAACCCATCACCAATAATACAGGATCCCTGTTACCAACCCACAAACTGTAAAAAAATGGCGCTGAATCCCCCCCCCCCCCCCCCCCCCTTTTTTTTCTTCTACTCACAGCAGAAAGAAAAAAAGTATGCAAGACTAGCACAAACACATAAATTCACAGAAACAATCAAAATAAGTCTCAGGAGGAAAAATATTTCCTGTTCATACAAGCCATGTCTGCTGTTGATGCTGTGCGTTCCTCAGCTTAACATCCTGGGAGGTCACCCAGAATGTGCAGTACTCTTGACTCACTCATCCCACCTGGGAATCACTGTGGGATTGAAATTGCACACAGTGAGAAGTCTGCGTGTATGACTTTTCAAGTACCCGCCATATAGGCAGCCATACTCTGACTTAGAGGATTTTTTTTCCTTTAAAGGAGAGTGCAGGTTGTTATGTTAAGAGCTTGTCATGGCTGAGGGCAATCTCAACACAACATTTCATAACATAACATTTTAGGGTAGGCCTTGGTAATTAGCTCACAATTAAATAACTGACACAGCTTTTGGCCTAGTCCAGAAACCGTGCCTTAAAACACTTTAATCCATGGGTGTTTGCGGACCCCTGTTATCATGAATAACTCATGACCATCACTGGATGGACCCCTGTTATCAGAATAACTCATGACCATCACTTGATACGAACCCCTGTTATCAGAATAACTCATGACCATCACCTGATACGGACCCCTGTTATCAGAATAACTCATGACCATCACTTGATACGAACCCCTGTTATCAGAATAACTCATGACCATCACTTGACACGGAACCCTGTCATTAGAATAACTCATTACCTTACTAGAATGAGAAAGGGAAAAGTAAAATTAAGCATTCCAAAATTTTTTGTCCTTTGTTAAAGTCACTGCAAGGGTTAGGCAAAAACTTATGGCACCATTCTTTCTCCTCTCTTAAAAAAAACAAACACCTTCCTGACTGGATACTACTTGGTCTTTTCCCTTAGTTCAAGCTGCCTACAGGTTCAGTTTGGTTGGTCTTCAATTTTACGTCTGTTCACATTAAAAGTGGTATTAGACAAGTTAAGTTTCATCAAGCGATATGTTCTGTTGATACCAGCTTCTGTTCATCAAGGTGACTTCGCCTTTTCAGTATCACCGCTAGGAGAAATCTGGTCACCAAAAAATACATCCATTTTATGAACCAGAAAGGACAGATAATATATGTAGGCAGGGAGAAGAAGGAGACAACTTGCTGACAGGCTGTGGCATATAAAGCAGGGCAAAGATAGAAAGAAAAAAAAAGCGAGTGAAAATTTGCCATTACGAGGCAATAACATTCAATAATGTCAAACCCTAACGCACTGAGAAAAACATATTCCCTGTGTTGAGTAAAGAGAAGACAAACATTGCTTCAGACAGAGAACACACAAACAGAAACCAGTAGATGCTCACAAACATGTCTCCACGTTCCCATGTTGAAGACAGAACACTTCATTTATGTGCATCTCCATACTACAAGTGTTAGCACAAAAAAAAACATTCATGCATCTTGACACAGTTCAAAGATATATTATTCCGTGAAGGCCTACAAAAAATACATCTAGAAGGAAAAAAAAGTATATTGTGCACGTCTAAAGTTAAACCTCTACAAACAGAATCCAGTTTGTGCATGTCTATTCTATGCAATGGTAGATATATGATACAGCACGTGCAGATCTACACTGGAAAGCTATCAATGTCATACATTACACTGTGTGCAGTTTTTTGCTACAAGCCCATATCCCGTGCTATAAACACAATTATACGTTTTGTGCGCATCTTACCTATTCTGCTTGCATGCTTAATGTCGGAACACAAATTCATTACACTTCAGGATCACTTGACCTCCATACCAAAGCCCTTTGTGAAAATCCTAGTTTCTGACAACAGCTGAACACTCGACTGGCATACATCCTGATCTCATTGGCATACATCCTGACTCTCATTGTTATACATCCTGATCTCATCGGCATCCATCCTGATTCAAATCTGTCATTGATAATCCTACCCATCCACTGAACCCCCAACCCCCGTGGGGATGCCTGAGGCCTGTCAGTATAAACAGCATCCCCACCTCCTGGAAATTATGAACTAGGAATTTCCTCCTTTCTATCCCTCTCTCTGTTTCTGCCTCGTTCCTTTTCTTCCTGTCTGGTCTATTTCTGCCTAATTTGTCCATTTTCCTGCCCTTTTTTCCCCCAAAAGACTTAAAATAAAAAGATAACATTTCTCTCCCATGCTGAAGTCAGATGTGCAGGGCCTGACATGTCAGACGCTTAACGGCAGCGCAAAGCATCTTCACTCGTATGACAGAAAATAGCAGTTGCTGTCAGAGCGTTCGAGAAGAAGAAGATGAGGAAGGATCCACTAAAACAACCTCAGACACAGATCCTGGCTTCACTCTGCCGTGGAGATACTGATCCTCATCCACCAAAACAGTCTCCATACCTCTCCACTCATCCTTCCTCTGCCGTATTCCGGCAATCAATCATCTTGTTCACAGGAGTGATCTGCTACAGAAAAGCTTCACACACGACGAAAACGACACTGATGTTGAGTGCACATCTATTCCCTAACACACAGATCTCTACTTCTGTACAGTATCTCCCACACTAAAAAAAAAAAATTAAAAAAATTAATGCACATCTGAACAACACACAATCAAACATGTTTTACAGAAAAGTACAGTACAGCACATCACAGTTCATCTTACACACACACAGCACAGGCTTAATTAAGGGTTTAAATAATCAATGACTGAAAAGAAAAATCTTTAGAGAGCAATTCCTCACATGTTACACCTCATGTGCTCTTAATCCTTCACCACAGCTCAAGGGGCCTGTAAAGCTTTTTTTTTTTTTCTCCTCAGAAAATAATTCCAAATATTTCTTTTAAAATCAGAACGACATGAAATGACAGATGCGCCAAAAGTTTCACAGAAGATTCATTGCTGCACATTTATGTTGGGTTGTGATAATCATGAACTAGACAAAATATTGCTTTTAGAATCTGAAAATCTTTTACACAGACCCACGTCTATAGTCTGAACAGAAAAATAAGGAGCGCCATACTCCCCATCCTTATGCTGTGAATCTCACAGATCAGTGCTTTGTACAGGCAAAATATAGGGACAAACAAGAAAGCAGAATCCTCCACTTTCACATAGTTACCCCAAGGAACAAACAGCAAAACAAAATCCCCCACTTCAAAGAACAAACAAGAAAACAAAATCCTCCACTTTCACATAGTTAGTTACCCCAAGGAACAAACAACAAAAACAAAATCCTCCACTTTCACATAGTTACCCCAAAGAACAAACAAGAAAACAAAATCCTCCACTTTCACATAGTTACCCCAAGGAGCAAACAAGAAAGCAAAATTCTCCCCTTTCACATAGTTACCCCAAGGAGCAAACAAGAAAGCAAAATTCTCCCTTTCACATAGTTACCCCAAGAAACAACCAAACAAGAAAACAAAATCCTTCACTTTCACATAATTACCCCAAGGAACAAACAACAAAACAAAATCCTCCACTTTCACATAGTTACCCCAAGGAACAAACAACAAAACAAAATCCTCCACTTTCACATAGTTACCCCAAGGAACAAACAGCAAAACAAAATCCTCCACTTTCACATAGTTACCCCAAGGAACAAACAACAAAACAAAATCCTCCACTTTCACATAATTACCCCAAGGAACAAACAACAAAACAAAATCCTCCACTTTCACATAGTTACCCCAAGAAACAAACTGCAAAACAAAATCCTCCACTTTCACATAGTTACCCCAAGGAACAAACAAGAAAACAAAATCCTCCACTTTCACATAGTTACCCCAAGAAACAAACTGCAAAAGAAAATCCTCCACTTCAAAGAACAAACAGCAAAACAAAATCCTTTACTTTCACATAGTTACCCCAAGAAACAACCAAACAAGAAAACAAAATCCTTCACTTTCACATGGTTACCTCATGGAACAAACAAGAAACAAAATCCTCCACTTTCACATCGTTACCCCAGGGAACAAACAGCAAAACAAAATCCTCCACTTCAAAGAACAAACAGCAAAACAAAATCCTTTACTTTCACATAGTTACCCCAAGAAACAAACTACAAAACAAAATCCTCCACTTTCACATAGTTACCCCAAGAAACAAACAGCAAAACAAAATCCTCCACTTTCACATAGTTACCCCAAGGAACAAACAGCAAAACAAA
>CM060336.1:11818298-11830798 GCA_030674155.1 Stramonita haemastoma
AGGGAGAGAGAGAGAGAGAGAGAGAGAGAGAGAGAGAGAGAGAGAGAGAGAGAGAGAGAGAGAGAGAGAGAGAGAGAGAGAGGAGAGAGAGAGAGAGAGAGATAGATGAGTGACAAGGTGGTGTTCTTGCCCACATTTAAGAAGAGAACAAGTCAGACTTGTAAATCTACAAGTAAGCAACACAAAAGGACTGTGAGAACTGACTGAAGAGAATCAGTGCAGTTCAAGAACACCACAGCACAACAGGTGAGGAACAACACAGCTACAATGGCCTGGCGTCTATGCCATTGGATCATTTCAAAATCATCTGCAATTGTACTCAACATGTCTACTTTGTACCTCTAGAAAAAAAGGTTCTTCAGAGACTGGGTGAAGAACATCAAGTGAAGAATTAGCAGCAGACTTGCAGATCAAGATGACAGAAAACTGGGTTCCCTGTAATGTCCCGGTCATTTTCATCAGCAGCACATTCTGCCCCCGTCTTTTCAGAGAGCCTCCCCCACTGAAATCAAGGGTCCTCCTCACTGGATACTGACTGTAAGTTATTTCTCTGTCAATTACTAATAGGCTTATCCTGTATGGAAAGAGTCTCTATCATGTTCCACACCTCACCTAAAAATCTATGCAGCAACACCCTCTCCTGAAAGAATGAGGGATTGAAGAAACACTGTTTCAGTCAGTTTCCAAAAGAGCAGGGAAACTCTCAGGTAAAATTCAAATTCTGCAAAAAGGAAATTATTTTCTGTTCATGAACTTGTAGAATCTGGTTACCCTTCTCTTGATTAAACTGTTGTCTTAGTAGGAAACATAGACAGGATGTCTTTGCATGAAAAAATAACTAGAGGAATTTTTTTTTCCTTCCTTGATCTTTCACTGAAATGGGTTTGATGAAAAAGCCCCGACTTTCATGGTGGTAACTGATACAGAATTCAACATGACATTTGTCTTATAGTATTCTGTGGCTTTTTTCCCCAGTTGGAACTAAAGTGACAGACAATCACATGGAACAGGCTCTGTAGCTCACCAAATGCTGGCTTGAATAAAAGCATCCTCGACCTGCATATTTTATCTTTTGCAGGTCTACAGTGTTGATTCTAGGATTTCAAAAAAGGGGGCCCATGGGCCCCCTGAAATGAAAAAAAGGGGGCATTTGCCCCCTCCCCCCTTTTCTCTTCATAAAAGAGGGACAAGTAGTAAGTAGTATATATTTTTGCTCATAATACCATTAGTACTCTGATTTCTACTATTTTTCAAGAACGAGAAACAAAACAAACAAGATGGTATGTAGGCAGAGAGTATTTAATATACACCTTATGTATTGCAGCTGGTCTGTAAAATGATTTTCTTACACAGGAAAGAAGAGAGGGGGTGGGGGGGGGGGGGGGGGGGGGGGGGGAGGGGGGGGGGGAAGATTGTGGTACATTTAGATGTGGAGGGATACAAACTGCATAGATACAGGAGGAGATGCATTGTTTGTATACGAGAGAGAGAGAGAGAGAGAGAGAGAGAGAGAGAGAGAGAGAGAGAGAGAGAGAGAGAGAGAGGAGAGGAGGGGGTAAGGGAAGGAGAAAGAGAGAGAGAGAGGGGGGGGGGGGGGAAGGAAGGAGAGAGAGTCAAAGTCAAATTTGTATTTCCACATTTGAGTTGGAGAGAGAGCTAGATCTAGATGAAAAAAGAGGCAAGAGCCAAAATCAGTCTTACCCTCCCCCCCCCCCCCCCCCCCCAACCCCCCTTACCATATGAGAGAGGAGAGAGAGAGAGAGAGAGAGAGAGGAGAGAGGAGAGAGAGAGAGAGAGAGAGAGAGAGAGAGAGAGGTGGGGGGAGGGACAAGGGATGTCAAAAGTCCATTTGTATTTCCATTTAGAGTTGGAGGGAGAACTACATTTAGATCTAGATGAGAAAAGGGGTTAAAGCCAATGTCTAAGTCTTACCTTTTCCTCCCATATGGCAGAGAGGGAGGGAGAGAGAGAGAGAGAGAGAGAGAGAGAGAGAGGAGAGAGAGAGAGAGAGAGAGGGGGGGGGGGGGTCAAAGTCAATTTTGCATTTCCACTTTCAGAGTTAGAGAGAGATCTAGATGAGAAGAGAGGTGACAGCAAATATCAAAGTCTTGCCCCTCCCCCCTCCCCATGAGGGAAGGAGGGAGGGAGAGAAAGAGAGAGAGAGGGGGGGGGGGGGAGAGAGAGATTTTCTGTTAAAGAGAGATTTAGATCTAGATGAGAAAAGAGGTGAAATCCAATATCAAAGTCTTTTTCCTCCCATGCAGAGAGAGAGAGAGAGAGAGAGAGAGAGAGAGAGAGAGAGGAGAGAGAGAGAGAGAGAGAGAGAGAAGAGAAGAGAGAGAGAGAGAGAGAGAGAGGAGAGAGAGAGAGAGGAGGAGAGAGAGAGAGAGAGAGGGGAAATCATTTTTTATATCCAGCCGATAGTCTACCCTATGCCATCATTATTGTTGCCAAGCATGGGCTACTTGTCTAGCCAGATCTGAAAAACCGCCTAGAAAACTCTTAGGTCTATTAGCTTTGAACCCTGCTGGGTCGCCACTCCTTCCACTAACACCACTAACGATCTCTAGCACAATGACGTCACTTGTTTCAGGAGTCACGGCTCCTTTGAAAAATGACGTAATGACGTAAATGAGTAGGGCAATGACGTCAGACCAGCCGCTTTGTGATGGTTGTGACGACTGTAGGCGCTAATCAGTGCATCCTGCTGTCCCTGGGGTATCAACGTAATGACCAACGCATGTAGCGCTATTTTGAAACTATACAAACGGCAGTTGCGGGGGCGCACTGGTTGTTCAAATATGCGCTATCCACAGTTTTTTTGCGTCCGTTAGGGCGCACTGGTCACATTTATTTTGCGGCAAAGTTGAAAAAAATGCGGGAATCCCGCAAGGGCGCACCCTAGAATCAACACTGGACGGTCTATATACAACAAGGGAATTAAAGCACAAGCAGGTCTGCACTCTAACTTGACCTGGGAGATCATAAAAAAACCCACCCTTAATTCACCAGATACCGCAGTTGAGATTCAAACCCAAGACTTCATAGAACCATGGTTAAGTTAAAGTCTGTCCCGAGCCTAAGGCTCATCAGGCCAGTGCTTAACCCGGTTTCTGTGGCGTTAAGCGACTGAGAGTTATAGACTCCCCCCTGGATAGGACGCCAGTCTATCGCAGGGTTAACCCCCAACACAAGGTTGGTACCCCTTTTACACCTGGGTGGGGTGAGAAAATAGCCATAAAGTGCCTTTTCCAAGGGCACAACGCCATAGCCGTAAGCTGGGATCAAACCCGCAACCTTTAGATTACAAGTCCAACGCCCTAACCACTAGACTACAGCGGCGGCATATAGAACCATGGGACTGAGGTCAAAAGTCTTCACCACTTGGCCGTAGCGTCTATCATTCCCTCATCCAAGCTGGCTGAGCAGATTCAGAAAAAGAGTTTGACAGAGTGTGAACACGCTGCGAGTCTCTAGGTAAAGCTTTTTTTCCAACTCTGCAGTAAAGCGTTTTGTTACGAGTTTTTCCACATCTTCACTAAATCTGTTCTTTCAGCACACACACACAGTATGTGAATGACAATGGGGACTTCAGGGTGGGCATATACAAGGGGGTAGGTAAGGAACAATGGGGCAGATGTTTCGTGTTGAAGAAAAAACATTTTTCAAAAGGGACTCGTTTCAAAAGGCTGCATGCAAAAACACACACACTATTCTGACCTCACATATGCACACAAGCACGTATGTGCACACACACACACACACACACACACACACACACACACACACACACACACACGCACAACACACACACACACACACACACAACAGAGCTGAGACTCAAGAGAACTGAAAAATATCTTTCAAAATACACATTTCTACCTACCCATACTCTTCCTAACCAAACAAAAGCTATCAAAATGGAGACCTAAAAAAAACTGCTTTAATCTCCACCACCAAAAAAAAAAAAAAAGCATGTTATCCATAAAGTATGTACAGGCATGTTACTCACATAATTTGTTCAGGCTTTGCCTATTTGTACACACAATCAAACTCAGAAAAAAATAAGACACACAAACAACTGGACAGACCAAAATAATTTCAAAAGAAATAAAAAAAAAACAACCAAAGCACAACCATATATAACACTCCAATAAAATGAGCAAAACGCCCTTGAAAAGAAGAACTGAAAAAAAGGGAAATGAAGAGACCAGGTAATGCTTCCAATAAAATGAGCAACTACTCCATCACAGACTTTGGCCCACACGGTGCCATCACATCACAACAGAAAAAGAGGCAAAAACCACACAACACAACACAAATACACAGCACGCGCGCGCTGCACGACCACAACACACACACAAACAAAACACAAACACACACACACACACAAAACACACACCTCACCAATTTTACTCTACAGTCTTATACTCTTTGCTAACTTATGCCACCAAACAGTCTTCTTATAGAAGTCTTAATATTTCCACTCTTCTTACACATGCATACTGTTAACGAACCTCACTTCAAAGAAGAACTTTCTTTGAGAAGTTACAGACCCCTGGTGACAAACAGCTATCATGGATTCTTCCATGTCTGCTGCAGAACGCCATGAGTGAGAAAAGCAACACTCACAGGATCCAGAGACATAGAGCAGCAGTTCTGTATCCCCTGTTACCTACCTGCCCTCTTAGCTCACACACTCCATAGACACCAAGGTCAATTTCAGTATGATCAATATCCAGTTAGCCTTTCACTTACACAGCTACCATCTTTCGATCAATATCCAGTTAGTCTTTCACTTACACAGCTACCATCTGTTGATCAATATCCAGTTAGCCTTTCACTTACACAGCTACTGGATGGAACACTGACATGCTACTCCACACTGAAATGGCTTTAAAAAAAAAATTTTCTTTAACGGGCAAGATTCTTAACAATATAATTCTACACTAGGTTTACTCAAGTTTCAACCCACGCACTTTTCAATGCAGAGTGCTTAACGCATGGTAAATATCTGTCAAAAGGCCACCAAGAAATCGAGATTTATTTCAATGCTGACCTTAACAGACTGGGATTTGGTACTTGTGCCATTTTCTGTTAACCCGTTGACTGCCTTAGCACGTCATATGACGTGCTACTGATAGCGCACTCCCAGTGCCTTACCACGTCATATGACGTGCACCGATTTTCCCGATTTTTCCTAACTTCGTTTTAAGGTCCATTCCAAAACAATTGAAATTTTAATCTTGTGTGGGATTCCCTCTACCCATATATGGTTGGGAAATCCCGTTTGCGTGGACGGAAAGTCCGTTTTTTTCTTCAGTTTCGTTGGCTGACTGGAGCAGTTTTTTATTTTTTATATGTTTATTTTGGATGATTCAGGCATGTTTATAAATTCGAACTTGGCCTTCAAATTAGTTTGGTTTATTGCAGAATTCAATTATGTGCAAAAGTTGTACACATGTCAATATCAAATTGTTGGTAGTTTAGATGCTAGATTTTTTGGTGAATTATTACCCCATTTGGCCAAAAGTCCTTTGGCAGAGCAGATTCAGGTTCTGGTTCTTTATATGGGCAGTCAAAGGGTTAATGTATAGATCAATTCCGAATACTGAGCAATTTTCTGTTGAAGTAGGTATCACTTTCAAATACTGTTGCATCTCAACGGGCCACTGAGATTATGGAAATAAGTCAGACAAAATACACAACACCATATTTGGTGTTATTTTGAATTGTTGCGAATGAAATAACCCTGACTCATGGAATGGCAGCAACAACAGCACTCAGCCCAGGAGGGAGGCCACTGTCAGTGACAGCAGCCATCCAGATTCACCCACCAATTTTCACTTCGATACCTGCAACTCTCATACAATGTTTCATCGATTACGACAATTTTTAGAGCAAATTTGGGATTGGAAGTTTTAAAATCCTCCACTGACTCTGTTCAAAGCTAGTTCAGTCATAAACATTAGCTGTTAAATGACTTCCTTGTTCTTTTAATTTTTAAAAATTTGTTTGTCATCTTCCTTTAGCATTATGAAACGTTGCAACAGGCAGGATGTTAACTTTGGATGTTCAGTGAACTATGGAAAAAACAGCTGATCAAAGGAAACTGCTTGTAGCCTCTGCTGGCTGTCTGTCATCAGATACACTCTGCAGCTGATAATGATAAAGATACGGCGCCATCTGGTGTCGTCATCATCATCATCAGGGGTTGTCCATGATTTTATCCAACATTCACTAAACCCCAGATCTATCCCAGCTTACTAGCTGAACATTTCTGCCAGATGTAGCTCTGGGGATGCAGACATATCCCACACCTTTCTTCTGTTCCTTGGCTACAGCTCCCTGCTTCACACCTGTGGCAAGACTCTGCATGTGTGACTGTTTGACCACCTTTAAGGTAGCCACATTCCAACTTTCGTGGATGACGGTGTCTGAACATGTTACATAATGGCAGGTTTATGCTCCTCTCATGGAACTGATTAATTTGTGCTATGCAAGAACGATCATCAACCTACAGTGTCCCATTGTATAATGAATGTCAATGTGGCATTTTGCTATCTTTAAATATAAAATCACTTCCATTCTAAAAAGAAAAAAGAAAAAAAGAAAGGCAGAATAAAGAAAAAAGGAACCAACCAACTAAACACATGTAACTGATAAAATAAACGGAACCGTCACAGAAAAAATCAGAAAAGCAAAAAACACTTGGACGAAAGGATGAAATGTCTTGCATGCAACATCAAACTTAACCAAATATCTTCAAAGACTCAGAAAAAAGCAACGACGAACAAGGATCAACTCCATACCCTAAAAGCAAAAAATCAATCCCATCCACTATCAATATAAAAGCTACTTTTCCACAACATACAGTCCATACACACTCACACAAAACTGTGTCAGACAAACAGCATGCATATCAAATACAGTGAGGAGGTAAAAATATAAAGCATCCAAGGGCATGAGATGAATCCACCACTCCTGACTTAATTTCGCTCTCTTCTTTCCATGTGTGTACACTACACAACTAAACCACAGTGATTTCGTTTTTGACCAAACAGCACAAATGAGGAGGGGGGACACACTCTCTCTCCTTATTGTCGCTTGCTCGAGTCTCTGTTGACACCGACACATCTGACAGAAAGTGTTAACAGTCATCATTTGTTTTATTGTCTTGTCTAGGCATTTCTGTTGTAAGCTGAATGTCCAAAAAGCCCTATGCTGTCTATCCTGTGCTGACAAGTGTACGGTGAATGTTCACCTTCTTGTTGCTGAACTTACAATGAGGAGTCTGAATAATCGGACCCCGTCTTGGTGAAGTCTTCATTTCATGTCCTCAAGGACATCAAGGGACTGTCATAATTCTGACATCTTCCTGACTGTGGTAGAGGGACAAGAAAGGAAGGGGAAAAAAAAAAAAGAAAGAAAAAACCCACCAAACAAACAAAAATCAGAGGATTCAGATCAACTTCACTCAACAAGAATACGGGCTAGCAAAGCAAATCCTCTGTGTAGACACACACACGACTGCCTCTGACGCAGATTTTTTGCGAGGTAGATTTCTGGGTTCTACATCTGAAAACCTGTGTGTTACATGTGTCTGAAACCTGAGTCTATGAACAGAAACCTCCAATGTCATGGTGTGAATGTGTGCTTATGTTCCTTTGAGATGCCAGACTGTAGTAGAGTCTGTGTGTAAGCATCTCTCAGCAGTAAGGATTTGTCATATGTCAACATACAATGTTATACAGACTTACAAGACGTACAATTATGTGCACCTGCATTTGTAAGATGTCATCATGTAAAATATATACACTGCCATTTCTCAGATGTTAGTGCAAGGGTGTTACGGTTACAGCATCAATGTGATCTGTGTACTAGGATGTCTAAGATGTCAGTATAAACATGTGTAATTGGTTTCCATGATGTAAATGTGTACATAAATGTCTAAGATTTCAGTATGTGTACTATGATGTTAGTATAAAATATGTGTACTATGATGTCAGTGTAAATATGTGTTCCACAATGTCAGTGTCAGCATTTGCAAAACTGTCTAAGTTGTCAGAATAAATGTGTCATAGGGCATTGGTATAAGTATGTCTAAGACAGAGTAAACATGAGTGCAAAGATGTCTCAAGAAGTCACCGTAAATATGTGTGATAGGCCAGGATTTCTCAGATGTCAGTGTAAATGTGTCATAGGATTTCTCAGATGTCAATGTAAATGTGTCATAGGATTACTCAGATGTCAGTGTAAATGTGTCATAGGATTTCTCAGATGTCAGTGTAAATGTGTCATAGGATTTCTCAGATGTCAGTGTAACTGTGTCATAGGATTTCTCAGATGTCAATGTGAATGTGTACCAGGAAAAATTCTCGTAACGATGTCAGATTTAAAGAGACAATCTGCTGATTCCATCACACCCACCTGACCACAAACCATGATCCCAGACTTTCTTGCTGTGCTGCGCACACATGATTCATACAACAAACTACCTAAACCTCCCCCATCAATTCAGCTTTTTTCCCCATGACTCTGCTACTGCTGCTGCTGCTGCAACTGGTCAACATAACCGCTGCAATTTTCCCCCAAAATGTAAATGGTATATGTATGTACAGAATGAATAAATAAATAAGTAAAAAGTGAAAATGCTTTGGGTAAGTTTTGTAACACCCCCCCCCCCTCCCCAACAAAACTTTCAAAAATACTGAGGTGCGTTAAGAAGATGACAAGATGAATGTAAGCAAGATAAAAATTGGTGAGCTAACCGAACCTTCCTTTTAAGTTCCCCCCCCCCTTTTTGATAGCGATGAGTTTTCATTATCATTATCATCTTTCTTATTTTTGTGTGTTTGTGTTTTGCGCATGTTTTGTGTGTGCGTGCATGCATGTGTGTGCATTCATGCGTGTGTGTGAGGGGTGGGGGGTGGGGGGGTGAGGGTTTGGAAGGGGGGAGAGGAGGGGGGTGGGGTTAGTAGTGTACTTTTACACTACTGCTTTTTGTTTCCAGTATTTTCTGCTCTATATAATATCCACTGCCAATCAAGGGCTGTCATTTGAAGATGAAAACAGATGTTCAATCCCATTTTAGCCAACCTTTTTTCTCCCATTTTCTTCCCAACCTCATTCCCCATGCTCAACTTCAGTACAGGTATAAAAAAAAAAAATCAACTAAAGCATCAACGATGTTATCACTTATCAATTAAAACACACCAAACAGCAAAAAAGACAGTTCTACAATCCAGCGTGCATTTCTCTCCCCAAGTCTCCGAATCTCTCTGCTGGGTCTCTCTCCTCTGAACAGAAAGAGGGCTGACCCCCCCCCCCCCCCCCCCCCCCCCCCCCGACACTGACCCTGACCAGATGACAATGAGGATGCACAGGAGAAAACCCAGCGTTGTTGATGATGGCGTGGTGTAAGTAAGTAAGTAAGTAGGTGTCAGTGCTGATCTGACCGATGACGATGACGACGATGATGATGATAAGAGGCGTTGGACATGGCACGGTAGAGCCACCACAGACAGGAGGGAGGAGGGAGTGCAAAGAACCAAAGGCAGGCAGGCAGACAGGCAGGCAGGCAGGCAGACAGGCAGACAGGCAGCCAGCCAGCCGCAGGCAAGGAATCAGAGTCCCATCTGCATATCGGCGAAGGTGAAAAAGTTGTCTATCTGTCGCTGAGCCGTTGCTGCACTCTGACTCACAAACACCAGCCCTGCAAACACACAAGGAGGAGGAGGTTACCGTACAGCCTGTAAGGTAGTACTGGCTGGTATGAGGACATACACGTTCACAATGCCAATTCCCCAAGACATCAGCACTGGTACCGTTCTATCCAGAAAGATATGGTAATACTTTTACAAAGCAAGAGTTTCTAACTCTCATGTGTACACACATACACATACATACACACACATGAGGGTGCATGCAACTAAACAGTAAGCCCCTCACATGAATGAAACACAGAGTCCACATTAACCCTTTTGCATTGGGACTCTCTGAACACAAACTGCCCCTAGATTTCCCATTCCATCACAAAATCAGGTCAGGCACACATGCTCGCAGGCCTTTTCCTCCTAAGTACATACCACCAGCTATAATTACTTCCAGACACTCTACAGGGTTTCTCCTTCTAGCCTGATAGAGGTTTAACATGTGGTAGCAATTAGTGATGGTCACAGCGTGATGGATATCTACTGTGTAAATCCCGGCAAATCCTGGATCGGGACCTAGGGGGGGTAATTATTCAATCCCGGTAAATCCTGGATCGGGACTAAGAGGGTTAAAGGCTCAATAGAAGACTAACCCTCCATTTGAGCATTAGCACATTACAGACCATCCATTTTGAGAGTTGCTCAAATCATCTGCTTTGATTTGTTTTTACAATACTGAAAAATAAATTCCATATAGATTATTTTATAATTATTATTTTCTAACACTGCAGGTGTCTGCATCCACTGGGCCTTATTGACACCAGAATATATATTTTTTATTTATATATATATATATATATATATATATATATATATATATATATATATATATATATATATATATATATATAATATATATATATATATATATATATATATATATATATATATATTATATATATATATATGATGATAAAAAGCCTAGAGTTCAACCCTGTCAAGTTGCCTGAAAGCTAGCACACCTCCACAGCACTGTTCTAACATTACATCCTCATCCCCACACAACTGCACAGCCAAAGAACTTGATCTGATTCGGTGACCTATTCTCTGGTCACCTCATTTGTGGTTCCCCTGTATTTTCATGTCTGTGGTGACTTGGTATCAATGTCTTCAAGGTCTAAAGATTTGTGGGAGGCAGACAGTGGAGGGGCTTTGTGGTGGAAGCCCTTCCACATGGTCATCTTGGTCAGGCTTTATACATGTGACAATATTGTCAGTAGGGGGCTTCACATATGGTGCCCCAGCATATGCTGAATCAAAACAGGCACTTGACACCACTGGTGTGACCCAGCAGAAGTGCAGGGCCATTCTAGTTGGGGACCTCTTGGCAGCCTGACATTGATATGCTCCCTGTGAACTCTTCATTCTGAAGGTGTGACACGACAAGCTGTGAGGGTGAGTTTTGAATGAGCTAAATGGAACAGCAGGACCAAAAATACAAAAAAAATACACTCACACCTGTCTCACCTGTTGGCATCATTGAGTTCGGTGTAAACCGCCAAACCCAATGATCTCAAATTGGTGAGAAGCAGGGGCTATGGTACACTAACGAAGTGTTATCTCAGCTGGATTCTAAAACTCATATTTACCTGTGGTGCCCATCATGATGTCTACCACCCGTTCCTGACACTTGCGCACCACCTCCAGTCCGTTAAAGTTGATGCCAATGACTGGACCTGAAAACACACAGCACAACACCCCACACATCATTCAACAAGCCCCTGTCTGCTGCAAAGCCACACTGCCCATCCCACACCTGAAGACACACAGCACAACACCCACACATCATTCAACAAGCCCCTGTCTGCTGCAAAGCCACACTGCCCATCCCACACCTGAAAACACACAGCACAACACCCACACATCATTCAACAAGCCCCTGTCTGCTGCAAAGCCACACTGCCCATCCCACACCTGAAGACACACAGCACAACACCCACACATCATTCAACAAGCCCCTGTCTGCTGCAAAGCCACACTGCCCATCCCACACCTGAAGACACACAGCACAACACCCACACATCATTCAACAAGCCCCTGTCTGCTGCAAAGCCACACTGCCCATCCCACACCTGAAAACACACAGCACAACACCCACACATCAACAAGCCCCTGTCTGCTGCAAAGCCACACTGCCCATCCCACACCTGAAGACACACAGCACAACACCCACACATCATTCAACAAGCCCCTGTCTGCTGCAAAGCCACACTGCCCATCCCACACCTGAAGACACACAGCACAACACCCACACATCATTCAACAAGCCCCTGTCTGCTGCAAAGCCACACTGCCCATCCCACACCTGAAGACACACAGCACAACACCCACACATCATTCAACAAGCCCCTGTCTGCTGCAAAGGCACACTGCCCATCCCACACCTGAAAACACAGCACAACACCCACACATCATTCAACAAGCCCCTGTCTGCTGCAAAGCCACACTGCCCATCCCACACCCGTTGATCATCAATTTGAGGTCCAGTGTCCTTTGCAAATGTGCACACAAAAAAACCCACAACTGTAAGGTATCCATCCCAGACAAACATCTGTTGTAAAAAGGAAGAAAAGAGGGAGAAAAAGAGGGAAGGAAGGAAGGCAGGCAAGAAGGAAAGAAGAAAAAAAAAGAAGAAAGGAGGGAAGGAAGGAATGAAAGAAGAAAAAAAGGAAGGAAGGAAGGAAGGAAGGAAGGAAGGAAGGAAGGAAGGAAGGAAGGAAGGAAGCAAGGAAGGAAGGAAGGAAGGAGGGAGGGAAGGAAGGAAGGAAGGAAGGAAGGAAGGAAGGA
>CM060336.1:11833298-11843298 GCA_030674155.1 Stramonita haemastoma
ATGCACACACACACACGCACACACACACGCACACATCACAACACACGCACACACACGCACCACACACACCACACACACACACACACACACACACACACACACACACACACACACACACACACACAACACACACACATGCACACACACACACACATACATACACACACACACACACACACACACACACACACAACACACACACAGACGAACACACGCACACACACACACACACACACACACACACAACCTTATTAAAATACATTTATACACACATATCCCCTCACATTTCTTTCACGACAAATTTGTGAAAAAAGATGTGAAATTACAGTACAAGAAGTGCTTTACTCCTCTCTCTCTTCTCTGCATTTCCTTACAGGGTGGGATGGGTACTGCCTGGTCTTCTCCCATACATGTCACTCTGTAGATCTGCCCACTGGCCTTAGCCTACACATTCCAACTCTTAGAGCAGCTTGTCTTTTTTTGGGATGCTTGCTGGGTATGTTTGGGAGTCCATAACCCACTAATACCTACATGAATGACAGGACCTTCAACATGCATATTTGATCTTCTGCATGTTTATATATATATATATATATAAAGGGCATTGAGGCACTGACAGTCTGCACATTAAGGAGATAGTAAAAATCCTCACCCTTCATTCACCAGAAACCTCTGTGGAGAATTGAACCCACGAACTTCATGGACCCACAGAATTGAAGTGAAGCTGTCGATTCTGTCTGATAATAGGATCTAGGTTTCATTCTGTACCCACTCTGAGAGAACTGCTCTAGTATGTATTATCAAAAAAAAATTTTTTTTTAATCAATCTGTGGATGTTGGTTCTGCATCTATGTCTCTGTACTGATCAACAGTACAACACTGTAAACTGGTATTGAAAACAAAAAGAATAAAGTACAGTCTTGTTCTCAAACAAAAACACAACAGTGGTAGGTAATAGCGAGTACTTTACTGAATATGTACACTCCACTTCTGGTTTAGCACATATATCAAGATTCCTTACTCCTGTTTCTTAACAAAATATATATTTAAAAGCCAACATCATTAATTCCATCACCATTATCACAATCAAAGCAGACCATTCCGTAAAGGCGGAGAGCGGTGACCTTAATGGGGCAAATGGCCATGCAAATTCTGACCGCTGGTGAGCGATAAAGCTCAAGCCAAGGGAAAAAAAACCCATCCCCCCCCCCCAAAAAAAACCCCACCCAAAAACAAAACCAGCACCTAACATTAAAAAAAAGCATATAATGTTGAGAATTACCTCTGGAAGGAAGGAGAAGTTGGGAGCTTCATCCGGCACTGGTGTGAAGTCATGAATGTTGCTCCAGTTATTGTTGAATACACTAAGGCCCGATGCTTTGAACTGACCTGTACCCAAATGGACAGAAAAACATCTCTGGTTAAAAAAAAAAATTGACCAACAATTATACTGGTGGTAGACATGACAGGATCACAGATGATATATTTTGCACACTTTCACAACATACAAGACACTGACAGCAAATGCGCACACATGCAGCACATACACATACATTACATACAAATATTCATCAACGCAAGAGTGCATACATGTATTTGTTTGTGCCAGGGTTTCTTTGGCAAATATCTGTAACTATTTTTGCAAAGTCTATGAACTACAGAGAAAAGTTTGCTTTACAATTTTTTTTTTTTGCATGATAAATCAATGATAATGAGGATGACATAATGCTGCTGCTGTGGAACTGCATTTGCTTTGAGACTACTTGACAGGGTACTAGCTACATTTACTATCATAATATATCCCGGCATCAACCAGGCCCGAGAGATACAGACACATGCAGTGTTGGTCAGGTAATTTGAGCAACACTCTCAACCTCGCATCCATAAAGTGGATGAAGCTCAACTGTGTGGTCCCGGTCTTTCAAATGAGCCCACAGCACACCCACTCTGGGTAGGAGCCATCCAGGGTCCATAAAATCCCTATGACTCTTATGGAATTGAAACCCGCGACCTTCCAGACTAAAATCCAAGGCGCCCACCACTGCGCCACGGCGGCTGGTACATTTGTCACACTTGTAAACTTGTATACACACACTGAACATGAACGGGGACGGATAACCTAGTGGTCAGAACATTGGGCTGGCAATTTGACAACCTGGGTTCGATTCTGGTCGAGGAGATTTTTCTCCTGGAGTTAACATCTGTGCTGACTCCACTCTCCCCAAAAGTCCTTCTGATGAGACTTTAAACCGAGGCCCCATGTGCAAACGCACGTAGAACATCTTGCCCACACGTTAAATCCTGTTCCGCTTTTCATAAGAGTAGGCCATCATGTGCTGGTGGGAACAGTTGACATTTACAAAACTGCATACACACGGGGACTGGATGTAAAAAAGCAAAGAGTGCTTATTCCATTATCCTTGATATAAAAGAAAAAGAATACATCAAATCAAACTCACTTTCCAGCTCTGGGTAGAAGTACCTGAAGCAGGCAAACCTCATTTTTGAGGAGGACTCTATGATGGGCTGGCTCTCACAGAGGAAGAAGGCATCGATGTGGCGACAGTCACGTGTGCGGAACTGCTGACAGGCAGCACAAGCCGACACTGCTGACAGTCACGGAGGAAAAGGCTGCACACATCAAAACCCACGCTACAGGCAGGCAGGCACTATACCATCACTACATACATAGGCATCACTGTATGCATACACATGTATCTTCTAGCTACAGGCAGGCAAGCACTCTACCATCACTACATTACATACATAGGCATCACTGTATACATACACATGTATCTTCTTGCACTCTTCCATTTTCCATATCAAAAGTCATTTGACTAAACCACCCAGTTACAGGCTGAAGACAGTACAACATAAAGAATCAACTTTTTATTTCAAATATTTGAATTTTACAGTCGTGTGTGTCTAAAGTCAGCAGCCTAATTCTACATCTAGAACCTATTTCAAGACAACAACTCTGACAGATTTTCCTTGCCTTTTCTGTAGGTTCTCCATCTCATACTAAGAACAAGTGGAGTAGGTCACTTCTTCTGTTGTAATGTGAAACTGAAATCTAGCTACAGAGCTGCAGTGAATGTAATCCAATGTAAAGCTGAATGCTCAGTAGCAGTATACCATGCACAAGCTCCTTGCAGTCATCAACTACAAGCAAAAGAACTGGGTAACATTTTCTGCTTCATGGGCCACAAAACTTAGATGTAAAACACACAAAACCAAAAATCCTAACAAACAACAAGAAAAACATAAAAAGAGAAAACAAAACAAGCAAGCAAAACAAAAACTTAACAAACCAAACAAAGAACTTCATATTGTGAGTACTCTTATACGCGCTATTGCACGCGCCCGCACACGCACACACACACACACACACACACTGCAGAACATCTTGCACACATGTTAAATCCTGTTCAACTTTTCGTAAGAGTAGGCCATTGTTTGCCGGTGGGAACAGATGACAAGATTTACAAAGCTGCATACACACAGGGACTGGACATAAAAAAGCACATGAGGGCTTATTCCATTATCCTCGATATAAAAGAATAAATAAATAAAATAAATAAAAATACATAAGTGCTGTACCAAAGAAAGGAGCATACCTTTGTTTCACGGGGCCGATAAAAAAGTTGCAGTTGGTGCAGTCATCTATGGTGATGGTAGCCACGTAATCAAAGATGTAGATGTTAGCATCCTGCAACATCACAACATTTACAATGCCTTTGTTTACTCCCTTATTTTTCCATGCAAGACACTGATATTTTTTTCTCCAATTTCTACACATTATAGAAGCTGCCTCCACAATTTTTACACACACACACACACACACACACACACACACACACACACACACACACACACACACATCACTTGGGTACAAACACCAGGAACGTTCTCTGGGGACCTTCATAGTCTGGGCTAACTTCTGACACAACATTCACAGAGAGGGACTTTAATGGACAGAGTTCACTGTGTTTTCTCACCCACTTTATCTCAAAATTTAACCCTTACATTCAGTATTATACAATTTCTGCACACAGAAAATGCAGGGGGTTTTTGGTACATCTTTTTTTTTTTTTAATCTTTTCATGAAGGATAATGTTAAGGTTCATTTCTGATATATTTCAATATTTCGTACTTTCAGGTATGACCTGTCAACAATCTTTGTCTACAGCCACTCAAGACAGGTTGATAAAAATGGGCTGATAAACTATGCCTGCTATGACCTTATGTCCAGAAAGTTTTCATGACAATAGGTTCAAGATTTTAAAAAGTTTATCCCCAAAGTCTGAATGCAGAGCTTTACCTAAATGGTAGGAAAAACGGCTGCATGTATACACAAAATCTCCCCATTGATGAACTTCAGAGGTCTAGCTGGTGAATGAAAAAAAGAAAGCCAATTATGCAGCTTTGTGTCAAATTTCAGTTCTTGAACAATAAGCCCAAACCCTCCACAAAATGAAACAAAAAAGAAGACACATACTGTAGGATATGACCCCCCAAAAAACAACAACAACAACAACAACAACAAAAAACAAAAAACCACACACACACACTCAACCCCAAAAATATCTCTTTCTGACTCTGAATCAAATTCAAGGTTGAAAGAACATTGAAACCACAGATGAATTTCTATCAAATATTTCAAAACATTAATCTGTTCAAAACATTTATCACTGAACAATACCTATAATGTTCAAAGTATCTATCCTTGAAAAGTGACTAATCATCCCAACAGTCAGTGAGAAATCACTGGCATGGAGGACAGGGGCATGTTTAAAGTTAAGCCCATCTCATTATAATATTAAAATGTTTTCATGTACAAATATGGACCAATGCCCCATGAAAATCAGCCGACAAATCATGGTAGCATAGTAAGGGTCAGAATACTCAGAATTATGCAAGACATACATGTACATCCTACAAAAGTGTGTATAATTTATACATGTTTACTGTACTTTACTAACTTCAGTGGCATGCCTAACACTTTTCTCTCCAACCTCAAAACAACGTGTACAGGAATTGTCATAACAAACATATCACAATGACACAGTGATCACAGTTCTTGGCAGCTGCAAGAAAAATGCACTGGGACAACAATGCATGATAATGAATACTGCACACACACACACACACACACACACACACACACACACCCCACACACACACACACACACACACACACACACACACACACTCACACACACAGAGTACATCCCACACATGTATTCCTTCCATACATCATCTTCATCATACATAGCAGCAAGCATACCATGGTTAGACAAGCACACATTGTCATTTTCTCCTGTTCACACACACACACACACACACACACACACACACCACACACACACACACACACACACACTCACACACAGAGTTAAACAGAGAACGGAGTTAAACACAGAGCTAAGGGTGTGTGGCTGTATCCTAAGGAATGTAACACAGCGCTAAGGGTGTGTGGCTGAATCCTAGGCAATGTAACACAGTGGTAAGGGTGTGTGGCTGAATCCTAGGCAATGTAACACAGCGCTAAGGGTGTGTGGCTGTATCCTGAAGAATGTAACACAGCACTAAGGGTGTGTGGCTGTATCGTAGGTAATGTAACACAGCAGTACGGTTTGTGTGGCTGTATCCTAAGTGTAACACAACACTAAGGGTGTGTGGCTGTATCCTGAAGAATGTAACACAGCACTAAGGGTGTGTGGCTGTTTCCTAAGGAATGTAACACAGCGCTAAGGGTGTGTGGCTGTTTCCTAAGGAATGTAACACAGCGCTAAGGGTGTGTGGCTGTTTCCTAAGGAATGTAACACAGTGCTAAGGGTGTGTGGCTGTATCCTGAGGAATGTAACACAGCACTAAGGGTGTGTGGCTGTATCCTAAGGAATGTAACACAGCGCTAAGGGTGTGTGGCTGTAACGTGAAGAATGTAACACAGCACTAAAGGTGTGTGGCTGTATCCTGAGGAATGTAACACAGCGCTAAGGGTGTGTGGCTGTATCCTGAAGAATGTAACACAGCACTAAGGGTGCGTGGCTGTATCCTGAAGAATGTAACACAGCACTAAGGGTGTGTGGCTGTATCCTAGGGAATGTAACACAGCACTAAGGGTGTGTGGCTGTATCCTGAAGAATGTAACACAGCACTAAGGGTGTGTGACTGTATCCTAGGGAATGTAACACAGCACTAAGGGTGTGTGGCTGTATCCTAAGTGTAACACAGCACTAAGGGTGTGTGGCTGTATCCTAGGGAATGTAACACAGCACTAAGGGTGTGCTGAATCCTGAAGAATGTAACACAGCACTAAGGGTGTGTGACTGTATCCTAGGGAATGTAACACAGCACTAAGGGTGTGTGGCTGTACCCTAGGGAATGTAACACAGCACTAAGGGTGTGTGGCTGTATCCTGAAGAATGTAACACAGCACTAAGGGTGTGTGACTGTATCCTAGGGAATGTAACACAGCACTAAGGGTGTGTGGCTGTATCCTAGGGAATGTAACACAGCACTAAGGGTGTGTGGCTGTATCCTAAGTGTAACACAGTGCTAAGGGCTTGTGGCTGTATCCTAGGGAATGTAACACAGCACTAAGGGTGTGTGGCTGTATCCTTTGCAGTGTAACACAGCACTAAGGGTGTGTGGCTGTAACCTGAAGAATGTAACACAGCACTAAGGTAACACAGCGGTAAGGGCGTGTGGCTGTATCCTGAAGAATGTAACACAGCGGTAAGGGTGTGTGGCTGTATCCTAGGGAATGTAACAGCGCTAAGGGTGTGAGGCTGTAACCTGGGGAATGTAACACAGCACTAAGGGTGTGTGGCTGTATCCTGTAGAATGTAACACAGCGCTAAGGGTGTGTAGCTGTATCCTAAAGAATATAACACAGCAGTAAGGGTGTGTGGCTGTATCCTGAGGAATGTAACACAGCCCTAAGGGTGTGTGGTTGTATCCTGAAGAATATAACACAGCGGTAAGGGTGTGTGGCTGTATCCTAGGCCGGGAGTGTAACACAGCACTAAGGGTGTGTGGCTGTATCCTGAAGAATGTAACACAGCACTAAGGGTGTGTGGCTGTATCCTGAAGAATGTAACACAGCGCTAAGGGTGTGTGGCTGTATCCTAGGCAGTGTAACACAGCACTAAGGATGTGTGGCTGTATCCTGAAGAATGTAACACAGCGCTAAGGGTGTGTGGCTGTATCCTGAAGAATGTAACACAGCGCTAAGGGTGTGTGGCTGTATCCTAGGCAGTGTAACACAGCACTAAGGGTGTGTGGCTGTATCCTGAAGAATGTAACACAGCGCTAAGGGTGTGTGGCTGTATCCTGAAGAATGTAACACAGCGCTAAGGGTGTGTGGCTGTATCCTGAAAAATGTTAGACAGCGCTAAGGGTGTGTGGCTATATATCCTACCTGGCAGTTCTGGACGACCAGTTGCTGACCCTGAACGGTGCCCGGCATGCGGCCCACTGTCTCCCCTTTGACATTCTGAATGAAGTAGTCCTCCGCCTTCACCGTGTCCCGCACATCCCTGAAACAGTCAGTCAGTACTGTGAACAACTGGGGTCCTTCAGCCTTCACTGTGTTTCACATATCCCTGAAACAGTCACTCAGTACTGTGAACAACTGTGGTCCTTCAGCCTTCACTGTGTTTCACATATCCCTGAAACAGTCACTCAGTACTGTGAAGAAATGTGGTCCTTCAGCCTTCACTATGTCCCGCACATCCCTGAAACAGTCACTCAGTACTGTGAAGAAATGTGGTCCTTCAGCCTTCACTATGTCCCGCACATCCCTGAAACAGTCACTCAGTACTGTGAACAACTGCAGTCCTTCAGCCTTTATTGTGTCCCACATATCCCTGAAAACAGTCAGTCAGTACTATGAACAACTGTCGTCCTTCAGCCTTTATTGTGTCCCACATATCCCTGAAAACAGTCAGTTAATAAGTACTGTGAACAACTGTGGTCCTTCAACCATCACTGTCCTTCAACCATCAGTATGTCCCGCATATCCCTGAAAGAGTCAGTCAATACTGTGAACAACTGTGGTCCTTCAGCCATCACTGTGTCCCACATATCCCTGAAACAGTCAGTCAATAAGTACTGTGAAAAAATGTGGTCCTTAAGCCATCACTATGTCCCGCATATCCCTGAAACAGTCAGTCAATAAGTACTGTGAAAAAATGTGGTCCTTAAGCCATCACTATGTCCCGCATATCCCTGAAACAGTCAGTCAATAAGTACTGTGAACAACTGCGGTCCTTCAGCCATCACTATGTCCCACATATCCAGTCATTCAATAATGTGAACAAATGCAGTCCTTCAGCTATCACTATGTCCCACACATCCCTGAAACAGTCACTCAATACTGTGAACAATTGTGGTCCTTCAGCCATCACTATGTCCCAGATACCCCTGAAACAGTCTCTGAATTATACTTTAGCCCTTAGCTTTCCTGACACTATTTGTAATTTACAACAGATTTTTTTAAACAAACAAATAAACACCATCTTCACACACATAAATTCAAACACTGCACTAAAGTATGCATGCATTTTAGCACACATTTTATAGTTCAAGGAAAAGGAATTAGGAATATGATTATACCTGTTCTTGGTTTGTTTGGGTTCATTGGTTGTTTGGGGGGTTAGGGGGGTGGGGGTTAGGGGGGTGTTCCTCGGCTACAGCTCCGAGGTTCACCAATGATGAGATTTTGCTTTATATATTATATATATATTGTATTTGTATCACTTTATGTCACGGCAGATTTCTCTGTGTGAAATTCGGGCTGCTCTCCCCGGGGAGAGCGCGTCACCACATGTGCAGCGCCTACCCTTTTTTTTTTTTCTTTTTCCTGCATGCAAGTGTATTTGTTTCCCTATCAGAGTGGCTTTTTTCTACAGAGTTTTGCCAGGGACAACCCCCTTGTTGCCATGGGTTCTTTTACGTGCGCTAAATAGTGATGTGTAACACACGGGAATTCAGTTTATCATCTCATCCGAATGACTAGCGCCCAGACCACCACTCATGGTCTAATGGATGGGGAAAAAGTTTTGGGTCCAAACGGGATACGAACCCCGCACACTCCGACCTGGACTTTTTGCTTTCTAGGCAAGGCGCGTGACCACCTAGACCACCGATCCACCGATATGCGGCTACAGCTCCGAGGTTCACCAATGATGAGATTTTGCTTTATATATATATATATATATATAATATATATATATATATATATATATATATATATATATATATATATATGTGACTGTTCTGAAGTGTGCACAACTGTTTTGGACATAACAATGAAGTACAATTATTTACATACAGTGTACACAATATAGTCTGTAGTGCAGATCTATATGGCATCAATTTCAATTTGAGTCACAACTTTTATAAACACTTCACCCACCTTTAAACCCCCCCCCCCCCCCCCCCCCCCTCCAATCTCAATTGGTTTAAGACAATCTTTTTTTTTAAAATTAAGACATAAAAAAATGATAAAGAAAAAGTTCATAACTATTCTGGACACAAGCAAGACCTTACACCCACAGCCTGAAGCGTTTGACAAAGATGAAGAGTCACCCTTTACCTGCTGAGAGATTACCCTTCTATGCCATCATTACGCCTCTGCTAATCAGTCATAAAGGACAAGGCCATCCATCCCTTCATTACTTCATGAATACCATCACCATGTCTAACTTCCAGTTCTACTCCTGTGATCAATGGCTCAGTCTCCTCAGCTGAAGTGTAACAGTCGATCATAAAGCCCCAGCTATTTTTAGCCAGCACAAAAATAATCCTTCTGGATTACTAGTTTTCAGGCCAGGCAACAACAACAACAAAAAATGTCAGCTTCAGTTTCTTCCTTCGTGTGTGCACGAGGCTGCAAGCCAGTTGATTTCTAATTAATGATACAGATCTATCCGTACGGCTGTGAATATTTCTGTTTTCTAGCTGCCGCACAAATCAATACCAGCATCACAGA
>CM060336.1:11848298-11853298 GCA_030674155.1 Stramonita haemastoma
AAAAACAAAACACAACACATACACACACACACACACACACACACACACACACACACACACACACACACACACAATATCCTCTCTGCTCTTGACCTCATTCACTATTCAGTCATTTCTTGATATTATACAAAAGATACATAGACTACAATGTTCTATTCATAAGCATAAACCATGATTCATGAAGTACACACACACACATACACACACACACACACACACACACACACACACACACACACATACACAGAGTAACACACACACACACACACACACACACACACACACACACACACACACACACACACACACACACACAGTGACACACACAGAGAAAAACAGATACCAAAACATAACATCTTTTTTAAACTGATAAATTTCTGCTGGTTGTTTTTTCTTAATTCAACTTCACCTCAACTCCATAGAGATTCATTGGGACACTGCACTGGGTACACTGCATTGGATATTTCAGGTAGTGTTAGTGTTAGTCAACCTGGAGGAGCTCATCCTTCTCAAGATAGCAGGATGCGTGCAAACTATATAATTTTTATTATCCATGCCATCAGACATAGCTGGCCTCCTCTTCTTAAAAAAAAAAAAAGTTGACATGTTTTAACATGTAAGGAGATGTTTTGCAAGCATCCGCACATGGGACCTTCATTTACAGCCTCAGGTGAAGGGCTTTGGAGGAGTGGAGTCAGCACCCATAGGTAAATGTCTGTGAAAAAAATACTCTAAGGTAGGCATCTCAGCAAATACTTGAACAGGCACCCTCAATTACCATCTGTTCATGAATTCATCACAGTTTACTTATTGGATATATATCCTGCCCTGTTTTTACGAAGTTAACTCTAATGGCAGTAGGCCTAGTGATCCCTTTATTTTGTTTTACACTTGCTGTGGAAGTGCTGGATGCTGAGCACAATGAAACGGATTTCTAAAATATTGTTACAGTCCATCATCAGTACACCATACACCGATGTACACCTTTACTGATTTGTTAGCCGCGGAAGCATTAGTGACGGCTCAGCCTTTGATGATCATTTGTCATGCCAATGATCGAGTGATACGTCTTGGATTGCTGCCGGTTATGTCTGTACAACAAATACTCACCAAGAATACACTTTAGGTGCTTCCTCTTGCACATTCTCGAGTTGTTGCTGGTCCGACCGACGTCGGAAACATGAAAATATACATCCCATTCTCTCCGACTGTCTAATAAATCATAGGAGCCGCTAGAACATGCCTGGGAATTCAACGAAATCTCCGAGACTGCCTCTAAAGTGAGATCGCAGCAGATAAAATGCAACGATTTGATTGGATAAAAAACATAGCTAGAAACATTTCACGTATGGGCACGTGCGATTTGTATCGGCAACGGAGGGGACGGTGCTCAGCAGAGCATTCCGAGGTTCTGGCTAAGAAATTTTGTTTAGGTTGATAAAGAACGATTGAAATCGGGCTTTTTGTACGTCCCTGATTCGGGTATAAATGTGCAGGATGCTCATAACAACTAGGCCCTCCACAACATTCATTTCGAAACCAACATGACACAATACGATCTTACAGCCTAGTCAACGCCAGTTGGAACTTGAATGCAAATTCCCCTTCACTTTGATCAGGAAGTCTGATGATATAAAAAAAAATCTTTTAATGTTTAGGGAGCACACTGATTGATACCTTTTTTTTAAAGGACAGACCGAACAGTTCGTTTTTTGACTGATCTTATTCAGTTACTCAGGGGAACTCACCTGAAGACCAAAATATTGGGCAAATAATGATACATTTAACAAGAGTCGAATCTACGATGAGAGTGTTTTGTATCACTGCGGTAAAAGTGGGTCGTATTATGGTAGATTTAGATAGTCTGAGCTGAGACAACAACAACAACAACAAAAAAGTATAGGGCCTACTGGCCACATTTTGCGATGGTGTCTGCATTCTCAGTGCTGACCACGTGACGGTCACTAAGGGGGCGTGTCCGTCTTTTCATTTCGATATGGAACAGATTCTGGCAGCTAGTTCACCAGTTGTACCGGTATCAATAGCAATATGCTGTTACTATAAGTTAAGCATGGAACCCCCCCCCCCCCTCCTCTCTTCTCTCTCCTCTCCTCTCTCCCTCCTCTCATCTCTCTCGCTTTCTCTCTCTCTCTTCTCTTCAGCGGGACTGGATGTAAAAAAAATATTTTATTATCCTTGAAATAAAATAATTTGATTTGATCTCTCTCTCTCATGTTTTAATATTGACTTTTTGGTAATTTTCACTTTACTAATTACCATTTTCTTCATTGATATAGTTCATTCCTTTACTTTTCTATTCACTGATAACATGAAAATCTCTCTTTCTTTCTCACTTTGGCTTTTGTTTTTATTTTTCAGTCCTAATTCATTTTCTTTTTTATGTATATTCTTTTACACATAGGTTTGTGGTTTTTTCTAAAGCTTGTTGAAAATCCTCATTTGCCATTATCTATCTATCTATCTATCTATCTATCTATCTATCTATCTATCTATCTTCTATCTATCTATCTATTCTATCTATCTGTCTATCTATCTTATCTATCTTCTGTCTGTCTGTATGTCTGTCTGTCTTGTCCACCCTATCTATCTATCCTTATAGTTCTGGCAATGGTGGGGGCACCCTCCAAGACTTGACAACCAGTTCCTTACATTCCTCTCTCTGTTCTGACTTTCTCGGGGTTTTGTTGAGTTCTAGGCCTGTCAGTTTGCTGAAATTCTCCCATCTCTTCCTTGGTCTGTCTCTTTTTCTTCCTTCTTGGACAGTGCCTTGCAGTATTGTCTTCGCAAACCCTTTTCATCTTATGACATGCCCATACCATTTAAGTATGTGGTTCTTTACGATTGTCAGATTTTTGTAGGGCCCAATGGTTTACTGGGTTCTGTTATGCATGACTTCATTGCCTATGTGGACTCTGTAGGAGATACCACGGAGTCTCCAGAAGCATTTTCATCTCTACCACCTGTACTCCTCTCTCCAAATCTGCTGTCAGGGTCTACGATGCACATTGCATCATCTATAAGAATCGCTATTCAGGGCAAGTCATATGAATATTTGTTAAAAAACTTATTTTTGTTACCCATAGAAATGAAATATTATAAATCAATCATCTCTCTCTCTCCCCTCTTGCCATTCATTTATCTATTATTTTGTTGTTACTGACATGTAACTGATACCTAAAAGCACTGACTTGTTTTCTTAACGTCAGTTATAGATGATATATTCGTAGTACACAAATAGTACAACTGCTGTCTTTCTGCGTCCCTTTTTCGTCCTTCTATTTATCAGTCTGTTTGTCTGTATGCCTATCTACAATCATTCTGTCAATTTAGCATTATTTTGAAGATTAATCTGAGATAAAATATGCCTTGAGTGTAAAGACTTGTAATACTATCTTAATCCGACATTGATATACTTTGTATGTAAATATTATTTGTACTCTCTAAAATTTATTATTGTAATCCCTGCTAAGAAAAAGGGCTGGGTGAAATAAGTATGTGAGTAGAGTACTAATCTGTTAACACTTGGAAATGAGGATCATTGTCATCATCATGATCTCATTATTCAGCAACATGTCCATTTTTTGTTTGTTGTAGTATCCAGCCGGCCATTTTCTTCAGTAATATGAGAGTCTTTCTCATGATCACCAAGTCCCTTTTCCTCTCTCCCTCCTTCTCACCCCCCCCCCCTCTCTCTCTCTCTCTTTCTGTCAGTCAGGCTGTCTCTCTCTCTCTGTCAGTCTGTCTCTCTCTGTGATGTTTGCATAAAACAAACTCAATACCAACCTCCCCCCAAATAAATCAGTGGATGAGATGGGTAACTGAGGCAGCCTGCTTCAGTAATTTGTTTTTCTTTTGAACAAGACAGACAAGATCAGTGGCAAGTGGTCAGCTATACATCAGTGGCAAGTGGTCAGCTATAATAATAATAATAATAATATATGGGATTTATATAGCGCTGAATCTTGTAGAGTACACAAATCAAGGCGCTATAGAAGAGCAGTGGCAGTTGTCAGAAACAGACTCGGTGAAAGTTGAGACCGATCAGCTGATTTACCAGAACAGAGAAATGAAGTTAGCCTTTGCATGCTTAAATTGCACTGGGAATGTTTATTTTCAATGCGTAACTGAAATATTCTCTGGATAAGTGAATGCAGGAGCATCAATATATATATATATATTTTTTCATCTTTTTATTTTGTTACTTTTCCAATCTCAAGCATCTTCTCATGACTTCTTGTCACTGAGCCAGGTTAAAGAATTACTTTTTGTTGTTTCTAGGCTACAGCTCCACGGTTCACCAGCGGTGAGATTTTGCATATACAACCATTTCCCCACCATTAGGGTGTGGTTTTAACATGTGCAAGATGTTGTGGTTGTGTTTGGATTTGTAACCTCAGTTTATTGTCTCACCCAAGGTAAGGTTGTGCTGAGGGCAAAACGAAAAGAGGCAGACCACCAACATCCTACATTTCCATGAAATAAGCCTTCTTCCTTCCCCTTTTCTGAAGGTGGTATGTAGAGTTACTTAGAGAGACAGCTTTCAAGGATTACCACACAACAGTGGTTTCAGAGAGGTTCCCCCCCCTTCTCTCTCGTCTCCACTCCCTTATTGGGTGGGATGTCTACTCCTTGTCTTCTCTGTGGGTCTGCATGTTAGCCTCAGCTAACATATTCTGATTTTACAGAGCAGCTAATTTTTTTTGGTACGTGATGCATGCTGGGTATATTCAGGTTTCCGTAGCCTGAAGGACTTTCGACACCAGTTATGGGATCTTCAACATTCATATTTGATCATCTGCTTGTGTATATACATGAAGCCAGTTAAGGCACTGGCATGTTTGCACTTAGTGATGGCTTAATTGACTGCAATCAGAGTGACTGTCCTCAGTAAAGGTAGTAGTAGGCACCCATCAGTCTTGGAAGACTATGGAGTAGCGGTCTAGTCTTTAGAGTGCAAAGCATGGGAAAGTAAGTATGGA
>CM060336.1:11858298-11868298 GCA_030674155.1 Stramonita haemastoma
TGAATACCTCATGGTGTACTGCACAAACTAACTACTGCAGTTAAGATATAAAGATTCTTTTAAACATGCAGGCAGCGTGCATGCACACACACACACACACACACACACGCACACGCACAACACCACCACACACACACACAGAGATTAGATTTAATTCCACTAACCTTATTAATCCTTTTGCATTTTCTAAGCTGCCAAGGATTATGACAAAACGACTTTCTTTCAAAATACTCCATACATGAAAGAGTGGGGGAACAGGATAGCCTGGTGGTTAGAGCACTGAGCTTGCAATCTGATGGCACAGGTTCAAGCCAGCACGGAGAGACCCATTTGCGGGGATTTTTCTCCTGGAGTTTTAACATCAGTAGAAGTGCGGGTAGAAAAGAGGGAATTTTTTAGCAAAGAATTTCCAGTTTTTTGGGGGTTACACCCTCCGGGGGTCACCTCATGTGGGGCATTTGTTAGCTACGCTCTGAAAACGGAATTTCCAGAAGGTGAGAATGCTTTTAATACTGACAGGACCCTGCCTCCATCCTCACTAGGGGATGGGGAGGAGTGGTGTCTGAAGGCTATTCTTTTGAAAGAGATGTTACACTGAAGTCCTGTGTGCACCACACATTCCGTGCATGTAAAAGAGCCCCACGACAATAAGAGCCGTCCCTGACAAAACTGTGTAGAAACAGCCACTCTGATAGGGAAACAAAACATAGATACAAACATAAACTGTGTAGAAACAGCCACTCTGATAGGGAAACAAAACATAGATACAAACATAAACTGTGTAGAAACAGCCACTCTGATCGGGAAACAAAACATAGATACAAACATAAACTGTGTAGAAACAGCCACTCTGATCGGGAAACAAAACATAGATACAAACATAAACTGTGTAGAAACAGCCACTCTGATCGGGAAACAAAACATAGATACAAACATAAACTGCGTAGAAACAGCCACTCTGATCGGAAACAAAACATAGATACAAACATAAACTGCGTAGAAACAGCCACTCTGATCGGGAAACAAAACATAGATACAAACATAAACTGCGTAGAAACAGCCACTCTGATCGGGAAACAAAACATACATACCAAACATAAACTGCGTAGAAACAGCCACTCTGATCGGGAAACAAAACATAGATACAAACATAAACTGCGTAGAAACAGCCACTCTGATCGGGAAACAAAACATAGATACAAACATAAACTGTGTAGAAACAGCCACTCTGATCGGGAAACAAAACATACATACCAAACATCCCTGAAGTCAGAAAGAAGCTACCTTAATGGTGGGTAAAAAAACGGTTGCCATACACAAAATCTCACCATGGGTAAACCTCGGAGCTCTAGCTGAGGAACAAAAAAAAACAAAACCAAACCCCAACAACATCATGCAAAAAGGGAAAAAAAAAAAAAAAAAAAAAAAGGTGGTGCAGCTCATGTGGCAACGCTCTCTCTCTCTCTGGGGACAGCAGTCTGCATTTTACGCAGAGAAGTCTGCTGTGACTGACAGATTACACAATACAATGCAGTACACTACTCAAACCAAGGGACAGGATAGCCTAGTGGTCAGAACATTGCACTCGCAATTTGACGACCCGGGTTCGATTCCCGGTCAAGGAGATTTTTCTCCTGGAGTTAACATCAGTGCTGACTCACTCTCCCCCAAAGTCCTTCGGATGAGACTATAAACCGAGGCCCTGTGTGCAAACGCACGCAGTACATCTTGCGCACACATTAAATCCTGTTCCGCTTTTCGTAAGAGTAGGCCATTTGTGCTGGTGGGAAGAGATGACATTTACAAAACTGCATACACACGGGGACTGGATGTAAAAAAACCCACAAGAGTGCTTATCCCATTATCCTTGATATAAAAGATATTTTTAAAAACAAACCACAAATAAAATAAAATAAAAAAAATTAAAAAACGAGCAGGTAACTTCAACACGAAGGTGGAGCAACTTACAAAGGTGTGACATGGCCGATCGTTCCAGGGCTCAGGGAAGGTGTGGTACAGGGCATCGTGCTCCAGCAGCCCCTGACCTCCAAACTCATGAGCATCCGTGTTCAGAGCAATGCGGTAGCTACCCAACAATTAAGGAAAAGACACAACACGGAATCATATGCATGAGCTCCTCTGAAGTCGGAGTATGGCTGCCTATATGGCGAGGTACTTGAAAATAGTCATACAGCAAACTTCTCATTCAGCGTGCAGTTTCAATCTCACAGGGATTCCCAGGTGGGATGAGTGAGTCACAGAACACATTCCGGGTGACCCCCCAGAGTGTTAAGCTGGGGGACAACAACCACCACCACCACAGAAATTTTCCGGGGTGTAGGCATATAGAGTGCACATTTCACCACGGAAAATTTCCGAGGTGTAGGCATATAGAGTGCACATTACACCAACAAAAAAAATCCGGGGTGGGGCAGTCTAGTTGCATATGCAAAATCTGACAAAGCCTGTGAGTTCTAGCCAAACAACAAACAAAAACCCCAACCCTCTCTCCTTAATTTGAACATGGTTGCATTCCACCACAGAAGCAAAAAGGATACGTTCCTTGAACGTTGACCCCAATCTTGTAGTCGGTAAAGCTCTTGCTTGGATGGAAGTTGAAGATGAAGACCAGATCCAAACGGTCAAACACGATCATCTTGTCTCCGTTGTGCTTCAGACTGACAAAATTCTGTGAACAATAAACAAAACACAGGATTAAGAAAATAGCCGTGGTTTCACCTAACTAGAATATAGGAACTTTAAAAAGGAAACACTTAAAACAGCTCACTTTGGGTGCCATTTCCCAAATTTGGCAGTCAAAACTGACTAGGACCGAAATGTGGCTAACTTAATGGTAGGGGAAAAAACGGTTGCATACACAAAAAAAATCTCACCAATGGTGAACCTCAGAGCTGTACCTGAGGAATGAAAATTTAAAATTAATGCAATATAGTATAAGCAAGAAGAAGCATTATGAAATAAAAGTCACTTTGATATTTGTCAATAAAAAAACAACACACCTCTCACTACTCGAGATTTCCTCTGAAGTCGTAGTATGGCTGCCTATATGGCGAGGTACTTAAAAACAGTCATACATGCACAACTTCTCATTCAGTGTGCAATTTCACTCTCACGGTGATTCCCAGGTGGGAGAGTGAGTCAGAGTGCACATTCTGGGTGGGGAAAGCACAACAGCAACTACTACTCTAAAACAACAGGGAAAAGCCATACAGACTCTAAATTGCTGGACATGCCGCTTGGTGATTAACTTTAATTGGTTCTACTGCTGCATGAAACAAGTTCTTACACCCTGAATTTTTTCCACACCTTTTCTTATCATCTCATATCACTTTTCACCTGGCATATGGAACAAACTTCTTCCAGTCTATGCCATCAAAAGCCTTCACAACAAACAAACAAAAAAGATCAACAGAAAGTTCATGGAAAGGCTAGCCAGTTGTCTTTCAAATTGGCTTTATGCAAGAAAGCAGCACAACTTTGTTCTATTCATCACTGAATGCAGATGAGTTACTGACTCGCCTGTCTACTGATAGGTTTGACACATGGATGAGTTTTCTCTGCCAGGGTCAACACGATTATATAAAGCAAGAGTTTCTGTCTTCTCATAGGCTTCTTCTCAGCACACAATCTTCTACACCAGATAACATGAAGTCTGGTGTGCAAAGCCAACTCTTTGTTTCAAAGTTTCAATGATTCTTCCTCTTCTTCATAGAACTATTATTGCCTCTCATATGATGAAAATGCTTTGCACTGCTGTTAAACCTCTTTACTGCGCTGTTGACGAACAGGGTTCGTCATAGAAATCCGCCACCAGCAATGCTCAGTTGACGATCGCTGTTTGTCATGATTCAACCTTCTCTGTTTGTCCAGCATGTGTCTGAGCAAAACATGAGAGCAGCGAAAGGGTTAAGCACCTGACAATTCAGGCCCAGCACACCTGACTTAGGCGTGGGAAGAACGTATTTTAATCATTAAAAAAGGCAGGAGAATGGACCAAGAAGGCAGAAAAGAAAGACGAGAGGGTGACAAGAAAGAAAACAAGGCAGAAACAAAGAGAGGGATAGAAAAAAAAAGGAATTCCTAGTACAGAATATCCAGAAGATGGGGATGCTGTTTATACTGACAGGACCCCAGCATCCCACAGGGGACAATGATTCTATGATGTACACAGCAACTTTGGGAACAGATGACAATATTTACAAAACTGCATACACACGGGGACCGATGAAAAAAAGCACATGATTGCTTATTCTGTTATCCTCGATATAAAAGAATAAATATAAAATATATATAATATATAAACATATAAATATAAAAACCAATTTTATGTATACTGCCACACAACACTGTAACACTGATGGGATAAGATAGCAATATAATAATAAAACACTTTTTACAAAGAGCAACATATCTGGACAGAACTTCATGAAATGACACAGACCTTCAATACACTGTTTGTCACCTTGTTACAGAGGGTTTTTTGGTTTAATGCTTTGGGTAGATTATACTTTCAGAGGGAATTTATGCATCTCAGTATCCACACAACTGATGGTGATGTGTAGTGACAGAGTGTTTGTAAGTGTGTGTGTGTGCGCAATATAACATTGGTTTAAAGCAGTGTAAACAACATGCGTGTGTGTGTCTGTGTGTGTGTGTGTGCGTTGTGTGTGCACGTGCGTGCGTGTGTATGTGAGTCCTCTATTTCATCTAATCTATTCTTTTATATCAAGGATAATGGAATAAGCACTCATGTACTTTTTTTTACATCCAGTCCCCATGTGTATGCTGTTTTGCAAATCCTGTCATCTGTTCCCACTAGCACACAATGGCCTACTCTTACAAAAAGTGGAACAGGATTTAATTGTGCGCAAGATGTTCTGCGTGTATTTGCACATGAGGCCTCGGTTTATAGTCTCATCTGAAGGACTTATGGGGAGAGTGGAGTCAGCACTGATGTTAACTCAAGGGGAAAAATCCCCTCAAACGGGAATCAAACCTGGGTAAAACACACACACACAGGGTGAATAGAGAATAAAATATTAGTTTTACTATGAACATACTTGTACCTTCTTGTGTGTGTTTACGAGTAAACAGTACACAAAATTATGTATACATACACACTGTAGAACTTCTCAGGTATCACGGCATGTGAAACTGAACATAATCGCACAAAACTTTCATGTATACATACAATCTGAAGATGTCTTGTTGCAGGGATTGTTTTCTTACCTGGTCAAACCAAAAATAACTTAACAGAAAACAAATAAAACCAACAATAACCATATAATCATAAAAACCCCAGCAAACGATTCTGGTAAACAAACAAACAAACAACCTGCAAACAAACCAAAATAAATCAAACTAAACCAAACAAACCCAAACAACATGAAAAATCTATCATGAAAAAAATCTTTGTCATGCCATTAACATCCCACTTTGTGCGCATACACACACAAAAGTGTTCAGTCTCTGCCTAAAGAAAAAACCCAGGATTCTTATTACAATACCTCACACCAATTACTCTGTCTGCAGAAAAAAATCAAAACACAAAAAAACACAAAAAACACAACTCTGCACTGCCTGCAGCAACAACAACAACAAAAAAACAACAACAAAAAAAAAACAAAAGAAACCCAGCAGCAACAACAACAACGATGCAGCCATACTCTCTCGCGAAGTCCATTCACACAGAACCCCATCACGATTGAAGAACTGTGAAGACAGTAAGCAACATGAAGAAAAAAAAGAAAGAAGCAAACACAGCAAAGGCAGCAACAAAGCAAAGGCAGGCAGGCAGAGAGGCAGGCAGGCAGGCAGGCAGGCAGACAGAGAGACAGGCAGGCAGTCATGCAGAGAGGCATGCAGGGTACTGTACATCAGTAAGTGTAGCGTCCTCCAGGTGGGACCCCTTGGAGAGCTCTCCACCTCCCCTGCCCAGCAGCTCCCTGGTCCACTGCACCTTCACCTGTCACACCGTGCGTGCCCTCCATGCAGGTAGGTCTATGTCACTGAAGGCCCAATACTTACTTCACTTACTTCATCCTCCTCGCTCCGGGTGGAGCAAAAGGCGCCAACAAGTCTCCTCCAGCCATCTCTGTCTTGGGCAAGCCAGCCATTTCATTCCATGTTTTGCCCATTATTTTCATTTCTTCTTCTATAGTTCTCCTCCATGTACCTAACGGCCTGCCCCTCTTCCTTTTCCCAGGTGGTGCCCATCTGAGTGCAGCATGTGGATGTCGGGTCTTGTTCATCCTGAGGACATGGCCCAGCCACCTCCATTCCCTTTGTTTCACTTCTTCTATGATGTTGTTGATGCCAGTCCTTTTGCTCACTTCTCTATAAGTAACATGTTGTTCCCAGTGGATCTTGGGGATGCGGCGAAGACACCTGCTTTCGAAGCCTCTGAGTGGCTTTCAATCTTTTTGTTAAAGTTCCCAATGTGGCTCCCGTTAATTCAGGGTGGGGAAAAAAAAAAACGCTCGCATAGGCAAAATCTCACCGTTTGGTGAACCTTTTAGAGCTCTCGCCGAGGAACAAACCCCCACCACCCCCTCCCCCAAACAACTAAAACGAACCGATTTTACCTTTATTCCGTTTAGTTGTCTTGTTTCTTATGAGCTTCGTTGTTGACGTCACCATGGGATTTTCATACGGTTTTATAAGGCTTGATCTCTGCCTCCTGGGCTGTGAGTGTGGTAAGGAAGCTGTCTGACAGCTTGTAAGGATGTCTCTGTCTCTCTCTCTCTCTCTCACCCTCTCTCTCTCTCTCTCTCCCTCCCTCCCTCCTCCCCCTCTCTCTCTCCCCCTCCCTCCCTCCTCTCTCTCTCTCCTCCTCCCTCCTCTCTCTCTCTCCTTCCTCTCTCTCTCTCTCTGTGTCTCTCTCCCCTCTGTGTGTCAAGATGGAGCTTCCTGTCTCACCTTTGATACTTCTCCTACCCTTCTCCACTCTTTCTTTCTTATCTGCCTGAACAGATAAGTTCTCCAGGAGAACAACGCTCAGAGAAGTACTGCCGACAATGCCCAGGGCTCCTCCATCACTGAGCACAACCCCCGAAGTCAGAATGCAGCTACTTTAAGGGTTGGTGAAAAAAGGTTGCACATGGCTTAATCTAACTGGGGTCAAGCTTGGAGCTCTAGACAATGAACCCCCCCCCCCCCCCCCCCCCCCCCCAAAAAAAAAGCAAGAAAAAAAAAAGCGAACTAAGTAAGCACAGACAGAGAGAGTCAACTCCACCACACATGCATGCACTGGTAGGCAACGCTTCAATCAGAGGATGCAGCCTACAGACAAACCTACACGGCGTCTGCACAGAAGCCATTTCCACACAACTGCTGGTAAAAAGAAGAAGGCTTTGGGAGGGCCTCAAAAAGCTCATGATAGTTCTGCAATGACCATCATCAGCACAGGCAGCAGCTTTTCTGTTTCAGCATCAGGACAAGAGGTCTTGTCTTTTGCTGTTCAAAAGAAAATCAGTCACACACACACATTTGCTGGCAGTCTGGCAAATGCTGCTTCTTCTTCGTTGAGTTCTCAGACAGCCACTGTTGTTGTCTTTCATGAGTCAAAATGCATAGCGCCTGACAAGTCTGCTGGGAAATGAACAGCAACACAACCTTTTATGACCATGAAATACGTTGCTGGGTAGGGAAGAAGTGCGATAAGAGAGCTGACATCAGAGCAGTAACTGGCACAGTCACCACAACATGCCACTAAGCACGCTAAGATCAGTCCCTAAATCAGAAATCTTCACTGGGACGTTTACACAACCCCACCAACAACAGCAGACAGACCGACAACAAGGAAAGGTGTGCATGCAACACACAGACTGCCACAAACCACATGGAGGGTGCTGCTTTGTATTTTCACACACTCACAAATAACAAAAACAACATAACAACAAAAGCCCAAACAAAAAACCAGAAGCCCCAAAGCACACAGAAACAAAGCACTGCTACAGTCAAGCATTCAGAGTTATTCAGTTACAGAAGGGATAAAAAACAACACACGCACATCATCATCAACATGGAATCATGGTTAGTGCCGCCACCCCATACCATACTTATGACTACTTTGGAAATAAAGCACACATGCCCATGAAGGTACGCAAGCACACACACATGCATATGCACGCACACACCCATGCACACACACACACATGCACACACACACACACATGCACACACACCCCATATGCGCATACATACACACACACACACACACATACACCCACCCACACCCACACATGGACACCCCCCCCCCCCACATGTGCATACACTCAAACACACACACACACACCCACACCTCCCCCCCAACACCCCCCCACACACACACACACCACCAACACACCACACACCAACCCCTCCACCCCCACTCCACTCCACTCTGTGCCCCATATTGCAGCACCAACTCACTAACTCACTACCTGACCGACTCACCTCTCTGCCCAGCCAGCTGTACCTGGCCTCCAGGTGAAGCATGGCGCGGTCAAAGTTGTTGAGGAACTTGTACCTGAGGTTGGGGTCGTCCACCAGGTTCCACTGGCGGCGGCAGTAGTGGAAGCTCTCCCCGTTGCCCACCCGGGGAAAGTCCAGCCACTCCGGGTGGCCAAACTCATTACCTGCATGCAGGCCAAACACATGACTGCATGATGAAATAACGATCGCTCCTCAAAAAGAAGGTGGTTTAAGTTGTTAGGAATGGGGGACTCTGTTCATGTTAATCTAGCCATTTTGTAAGTATGGGAAATACTGATGGTTTAAGTTGTTAGGGCCGCCGCTGTAGTCTAGTGGTTAGGGCGTTGGACTGGTAATCTAAAGGTTGTGGGTTCAATCCCAGCTTTCGGCTATGGCGTTGTGCCCTTGGAAAAGGCATTTTATGGCTATTTTCTCACCCCACCCAGGTGTAAAAGGGGTACCAACCTTGTGTTGGGGGTTAACCCTGCGATAGACTGGCGTCCTATCCAGGGGGGAGTCTATGACTCTCAGTCGCTTAACGCCACAGAAACCGGGATAAGCACTGGCCTGATGAGCCTTAGGCTCGGAAACAGACTTTAACTTTAACTTTCTCAAAAAGAAGGCAGCCAAACTCATTACCTGCATACAGGCCAAACACACGTCCGATGAAGTAATGATCGCTCCTTAAAAAGGTGTCCAAACTTATTACCTGCATACAGGCCAAACATGACTGCATGATCAAATAACGATCGCTCCTCAAAAAGAAGGTGGCCAAACTCGTTACCTGCATGCAGGCCAAACATGACTGCATGATGAAATAACGATCGCTCCTCAAAAAGGTGGCCAAAGTCATTACCTGCATACAGGCCAAACACATGCCCGATGAAATAACGATCGCTCCTTATAAAGAAAGTGACCAAACTCATTACCTGCATGCAGGCCAAACACACGTCCGATGAAATAACGTTCGCTCCTCAAAAAGGTGACCAAACTCATTACCTGCATACGGGCCAAACATGACTGCATGATGAAGTAACAATTGCTCCTCAAAAAGAAGGTGGCTTACGTTGTTAGGAACGGGGGACTCCGTTCGTGTCAATCTGGCCGTTTTGTAAGTATGGGAGATACTGATTCACATAGGACGAAACTGTATATATCAGCTTGCACAGCTGTCAGTTTCCCCCACTTTCAGCTCTTCTCAGCTGCTAATTATTCGGTCCCATCCCATCCCAGCCCAGCTGGTGCCATATATAGCAGGAGCTGACCACACTTGGACTGGGTAAAAGGACTGGAGTGCCCTAAATTTAGCACTCTTGACTAGGCCTTACTGAGTGATTTTGGATTTGTGCACTGTGAACTGCATGATGAAATAACATCGCTCCTCAAAAAGAAGGTGGTTTAAGTTGTTAGGAATAGGGGAGGATCTGTTCATGTTAATCCAAGCCATTTTGTAAGTATGGGTGATAGTGCTTCACACAGGACGAAGCTGTATATATCAGCTTGTTCATTTCATTCAGCATCCCTT
>CM060336.1:11873298-11895798 GCA_030674155.1 Stramonita haemastoma
TATGTGTATTAATGATGTTTACAATTCCCTTACTCATTTGAAACAGACAAATACGAAAGGTCTTGATGGCATTGATGGTAAAATTCTAAAAATAGCTGCCCCCGTTATCGCAGAATCTCTTACATACATTTATAATTTATGCATTTCTGCTAACACCATTCCTAAAGCTTTTAAAACTGCCAAAGTTATACCTATCTTTAAATCTGGTGACCGTTCAGATCCCTACAATTATAGACCAATCTCTATTCTATCCATATTATCAAAACCTTTAGAGAATCACATCAATAAACATATTCTCCATCACTTAAACCGATATAATTTGTTACATCCTAATCAATCTGGTTTCAGAGCTAACCATTCCTGCCAAACTGCTTTGACAAGCTTGGTTGATCAATGGCTTACTAATATCAATAATAACAAAATCACCGGAGTTATTATAGTAGACTTTGCTAAGGCGTTCGATGTGATTGACCACACTCTATTACTAAAAAAACTTAAAATCTATGGTCTGTCAGATAGTACTGTCAAACTCATGTTATCATTTCTTTCTGAAAGAAAACAAGTCGTTTCTGATAAAGGTAAGACATCGGCAGTACTATCCAATAACTATGGCGTCCCCCAGGGATCTGTTCTAGGGCCTATTCTTTTTTCTATATATATAAATGACTTACCCTTATCTCTAAACACACAGTGCGAGTTATTTGCAGATGATACAACTATCCATACCAATCATTCTCAATTGAATGAAGTTACATCTGCTCTGCAAGAAAGTATTCACTGCCTGCTTCGATGGTCAGAGTTAAATCATATGAGTCTTCATCCCAAAAAAACTAAGTACTTAATTATAACAACTCGACAAAAGCGACAAAATCTTTCAAACAATTCTACGGCTATCTATATTAATAACAACAAAATTGATGAAGTAGACCATCATAAAATTCTTGGAATTACAATTGACAATAACCTTTCTTGGATGTACCACATCTCTGCATTATGCAAAAACGTATCAAAATGTGTACACCAGTTATCTAAAATAAAGCATTTCTTAGACCTAAACGCTAGGAAAATGTTTTTCAATGCATATATTATATCCCATATGAGCTATGCTTCAACGATTTGGGATTCGGCTAGCGCAAATGTTCTCAAGCCATTGTTCAGTGTGCATAGACGAGCTCTAAAACTTGTTCTCTTAAAATCTTCATCATTAACCATTCCTGACTATAAAGCACTTGACATTCTTCCATTAAGATCCAAGCTTAAGCATAATAAGGCAGTGTTTATGTATAAAATCATGTCCGGTTTAGCTCCCCCCTTGCTTCAAAACAGATTCACAATCAATGTCAATCGTCATGCCAATAAGATAATGGTGCCACTTCCAAGAATTGACTTATTTAAATCCACTCTCACATATTCTGGTGGTACACTATGGAATGAGATATCAACCCTCAACCTTCACAAAGCTCGCAGTGTTTCTGTTTTTAAAAAAGTTTATCACGTACATCTTATGGACAATATATCACTATTTTGATGAAATTGATTTCCATTTGCAACACCATTAATAACTAGTATCATGTAATTTCAATCATGCGTAAGTATTATGTCAACTCTTAATCACCACCCCCAGTACTTTTGTCCCCTCTTTATTCTCCCTCCTTCTCTTTCCCTACCACCACCCTCCCCTCTCTACACCCCTCTCGCTCCAGGGTTGTCTTTTGTCTCTCTGTCTTCCGGCCTATCTCTCTGCCTGTTCTACTGTCTCCCTGTCTGTTCTATTTTTTTCCTTCTGTTGTCTGTCTGTCTGTCTGTCTGTCTGTCTGTCTGTCTGTCTGTCTCTCTCTCTCCCTCTCTACCTCACTCCTCCTCTTCCCCCCCCTCTCTCCTATTCTTCTTTTCCCCCTTCCCCAACTTTTCTCTCTTCCCCCCACCATTATGTTTGTCTCTTATGTAAAACGTTTCTACTTCACTGAACTGTCTAGGTGCACATTATATTTCAGATTTATGATGAAACCTTTGTATAATCTTGGGTATGTTATGATTTTGCTCACTTGACTTAAGTAGATACTAACTTGTATAATTGTAGTTCTTATTGTTTCCCTGATCCTTTTTTTTTTTTTTTTTTTTTTTTTTTTTTTTTTTCTCTCCTCTTCCCCCTCCTCTTACTCCTCCTCTCCCTCTTTCCCTCTATTCTATTTTTCTCTTTTCTTTGTCCATTTCTTCTTACCCTCTTCAGGAGCTGAAAAAGATAATAACAGCCCGCACCTTATTCCTCTCACTCCCTCCCTCTCTCTCTTTTCAAATGTTATAGCTTTATGCTCAAATCTTACGATTGGTTGATTTATTCACCAAATTTTGATTTTCATAGCTTTATACTTGAATTATGCATTTGGATTGATTGGTTGATCGATTCACTTTTTTTTTTTTTTTTTTTTTTTTTTTTTTTTTAAAAGAGGGCTGGATGAAAACAAGCCACCATTGTGCTTAATCTTTTCCCTCAATAAAAATGTTCATTCAAAAAATGTTCATTCTTGTAAGTATGCCACACATAGAACTGATGTTATGACTTCATCAAAGCCTTTTCTCTTTTGCACAAGTTGTGCACTATTTTTTATTATTTTATTTGTGAGTGTGTATGGGAAAGCTGATGTCACAAAGTCATCATTTGGGGGGGGGGGGGGGGGGGGTTGCCCTTAACTCTGTGTTCGACATATATATTTCCTGATGCATATTTCAGTACATTTTTACTCAGTAGGTACAGTACAGTTTAAAAACAAAACAAAAAAAAACCTCCTGTTCACTCTACAACACATGCAGTTATACACCTTTACTCTAGACAAGTATCTTAGGTCATTTTTCTGAAAACTTTCAGAAATACTGTTTTTAAATAAGAAAAAAATGTTCAATCATCTACTCAAAATTTATCATCAAACTGACTTTTTTTTCAAGTACATACTATCTCATATTTTTCTGCAAACTTTGAGAGGTACTATTTTTACAATAAGAAGAAAAATGTTTAATGCTACCTCAAAATTTCTCATCAAGCTGATTTTTGTTTACGCACAAACCTATATGCAGACATGCACATGCTGACAGACACACATCCACAACACACACGCACATGCATGCACGCACACACACACATACACACACACATTCACAACACACACACACACAAACACACACATTCACAACACACACACACACAGGCACACACACACACACACACACACACACACACACACACACACACACACTCACACACACACACACACACACACACACACACACACACACACACACACACACACAAACACACACACACCATACAGCAGACAAGGTAGACAGAGACAGCTTCTCCACATGGACTACAGACAAGACAGACAGACAGACAGACCGACCGACAGAGAGACAGACTGACTGACTGACTGACCTCTGAGACAGTGATCATGAAGTCGGGGTAGAAGCTGTGGAGCATGAAGTTGGCCAGGGTGAGGTAGGTCAGGGACTCTGTGTCGGTGTTCAGCCCAAAGTATTCGTCGTAGTGACCCGTGAACCCGTGACCTGCCACCACACCAACACTCACTCACTCTCACTTCTTTACTCTAGTGCCCACTCCACTCCCCCCCCAAAAATCTTTCAGATGAGACTATAAACCGAGGCCCCGTGTGCGAATGCACGCGGAACATCTTGTGCACACGTTAAATCCTGTTCTGCTTTTCATAAGAGTAGGCCATCTCTCACTTCTTTACTCTAGTGACGACTCTACTCCCCCCCCCCCCCCCCCCCCCCAAAGTCTTTTGGATGAGACTATAAGCCAAGGCCCCGTGTGCGAACGCACGCAGAACATCTTGCGCACACGTCGTTTAATCCTGTTCCGCTTTTCGTAAGAGTAGACCATCGTGTGCCGGTGGGAACAGATGACATTTACAAAACTGCATACACACGGGGACTGGATGTAAAAAAGCATATGAATGCTTATTCCATTATCCTCGATATAAAAGAATAAATAAAATAAATTTTAAAAATACTCTCTTTGAGCACATTCAAGGCCATGACTCCCACTCTTCAGTAAACCAGGTGGGTTTTGTTTTTTTTTTCTTTTTTTTTCCGTTTTTTTTTCTGTTTCTCAACTAGAGCTCAGATATTGGTGATATTTTTGAGTATGTGACTATTTTAGCCCACCATGAAGGTAATCACATTCTAACTTTGGGAATGAATTCTGGATATGTTCATGTTTCTGTAACCCACCGAATGCTGACATGAATTATGAGATCTTTAATGCACATATTTGATCTTCTGCATGTGTATATATATATATATATACACAAAGGGAATTAAGGCACTGGCAGGTCTGCACTTGAAGTTGACCCGGGAGATTATAAAAATCCCCACCCTTGATTCACCAGGCACTGCTGAGATTCAAACCCACAACTTTATGGACCCATAGGATTGAAGACGAATGGTCTTAACCACTCAGCTACAGCGTCTGTGAACTGTGTGCATGAATAGGGTCACCAATACCCATTCCTTGATGTTCTGAAGTAATTTCACCTACACAGCCAATGTTTAGATCAACAAAACCAGACCTCAACACACGCACGCATGCACAAACTCACACACACACACACACACACAGAGCAAATTTATTGCTTACTCAATGTACCATCTGGAAATAAAATTTTGACTTGACTTGACTTGACTTCACACACACACACACACACAAAAACCTCACACACACCACACACACACACACACACAAACTCACGCATGCACACACACACACACACAGAAATTAATGAGCACCCTTATAAACAGCCAGAAAAGGAAGGCAAGAGATACATACTCGTTCCATGGGTGTGGTACAGCATAGACGTTATCCCATCAAATCGGAAGCCATCAAAGTGATACTCTTCAATCCACATCCTCAAGTTGGACAGCAGAAAACGCAACACCTCAGGTCTGCACACAAATAACAACAAATAAAAAATAAACCACCACACATCCGGATCATACAAAAAAAGACAAAACTGCCACTGAGAATATGAAAACAGCCAAAAACCAAACAGAAACTGGTTACACAATAGCCAAACGAAGGGGTAATTTTTTTCTCATACAGTTTGTGCATTATTCATGAGCACATTGTAACAGAGGAAAAACAAGTTTGTGCATTAGTCTGTGCCTTCCTGCATTGGGGAAGAGAGATATAAAAACTGGAAGAATCATATCAAGGTATGGACCAGCTTGACATGGCTGCTTTGCTGCACAAGGCTGAAGACAGAACAGCAATGGCAGGTGTCAGGGCTGTGTGGATGTGATGGCAGGTGTCAGGGCTGTGTGGATGTGATGGCAGGTGTCAGGGCTGTGTGGATGTGATGGCAGGTGTCAGGGCTGTGGATGTGAGGGCAGGTGTCAGGCTGTGTGGATGTGAGGGCAGGTGTCAGGCTGTGTGGATGTGATGGCAGGTGTCGGCTGTGTGGCAGATGGCAGGTGTCAGGGCTGTGTGGATGTGAGGGCAGGTGTCGGGGCTGTGTAGATGTGATGGCAGGTGTCAGGGCTGTGTGGATGTGATGGCAGGTGCAGCCAGCAGCAAGGGCTGTGTGGATGTTGCACAAACTCTACGCAGCCCATAAAATTTTTAAGTACTTTCTCAGGTTGACACGAGAGATAACGTTGATCGACAAGTTTTCTCCAGACTGGTCCATCTACAGCCTTCCACAGCCAACATGAAAGCTGGGTCCAAAGATGAACACCCAAATAACCCAAAAGAGCCCTTTGTTATAAAAAAAACAAAACAAAACAACAAAAACATACCAAAACAAAAACAAAACAAATTTTTTTCTTTAAAAAAAAAAAGAGAAAAAAGACCTTACTGCATGTAGTTGAAGAGACAGGAGTCCCTGAAGATCCCTTTATTAAAATAAAAAAAACCAAAACAAAATAAAACTTTTTTTCAAAAAAAAGAGAGAAAAAAACCCTTACTGCATGTAGTTGAAGAGATGGGAGTCCTAGAAGATGCCTTTATTAAAATGAAAAAACCAAAAAACCAAAACAATTTAAAAAAAAAAAAAAAAAGAGAAAAAAACCCTTACTGCGTGTAGTTGAAGAGGCGGGAGTCCCAGAAGATCCCTTTATTAAAATAAAAAGAAAAAACAAAAACAAAACAAATTTTTCTTTCAAAAAAAAGAAAAAGAAAAAAGACCTTACTGCGTGTAATTGAAGAGACGGGAGTCCCTGAAGATCCCTTTAATAAAATTTTAAAAACCCAAAAAAAGAAAAACAATTTTTTCTTTCAAAAAAAAAGAAAAAAGAAAAAAGACCTTACTGCATGTAGTTGAAGAGATGGGAGTCTAAGAAGATCCCTTTATTAAAAAAAAATAAATAAATAAAAAACCACCAAATTATTATTTTTCCATAAAAAGAGAAAAAAGACCTTACTGCATGTAGTTGAAGAGGCGGGAGTCCCAGAAGATCCCTTTATTAAAATGAAAAAAAAAAAAAACAACTTTTTTTTTCCAAAAAAAGAGAAAAAAAGACCTTACTGCGTGTAGTTGAAGAGACAGGAGTCCCAGAAGATGCCTTTATTAAAATAAAAAACAAAAAAACAATTTTTTTTTTTTTAAAGGACAAAAAAAAAGCCCTTACTGCATGTAGTTGAAGAGGCGGGAGTCCCAGAGCTCGTGCGTGCCGCGGGTGCCATCATGGAAGTAGCAGGAGTCGGTGCCGTCGAAGCGGTTGAGGCCGTCCGTGACGTTCTTGCTGGCGTGGCTGTGCACCACATCCAGCAGCACCGTTAGGCCATGGCTGTGGGCTGTATCCACCAGCTCCTTCAGCTCCTCAGGGGTGCCGTAGCGACTGAAACACCCCCCATGACAAGATTTACAAAACTGCATACACACGGGGACTGGATGAAAAAAAGCACATGAATGCTTATTCCATTATCCTCGATATAAAAGAATTTAACAATAACCCAAAGTGACCCAGCAGAAGTGCAGGGCCCCTCTGGCTAGTGGCCCCGCGGCGGCCTGATATTGATGGGCTCCCTGTGGACTCCTGACCCCGGGGGTGAGACAAAACGAATCTGGGTATGGCTGTGGTGGGGAGATTGAAATGAGCGGCGTGGGAGCAACAGGACGGGGACGTCACAGAAGACGAAGCAGAAAAAAAGAAAAAAGAAAAAAAAAGAAACACACCCACATCCTCGTCACCTCACCTCTCTACCTTTTTTTTTGCGTTGGTGTTGTTGGTCCTAGGTTACAGCTTCGAGGTTCGTGTATTTGCATATATGTGACTGTTTCTGCCTACTATTAAGGAAGGTGGTTTTCGACTTCTGGGATGATGTCTACACACCAGTGTTTTGTGTGTGCCTTTTTAAAAATGCTGTGCTAGGCTACAGCTTCGAGGTTCATGTATTTGCATATATGTGACTGTTTCTGCCTACTATTAAGGAAGGTGGTTTTCGACTTCTGGGATGATGTCTAAACACGACAACCAGTGTTTTGTGTGTGTACCTTTTTAAAAATGCTGTGCTAGGCTACAGCTTTGAGGTTCAAGTATTTGCATATGTGACTGTTTCTGCCCACTATTAAGGAAGGTGTTTTTTTAACTTCTGGGATGATGTCTACACACCAGTGTTTCGCATGTGCCTTTTTAAAAATGCTGTCCTAGAATCTTGCATATGTGACTGTTTCTGCCCACTATTAAGGAAGGGGTTTTTCGACTTCTGGGATAATGTCTAAACATGACACCAGTGTTTTGTGTGTGCCTTTTTAAAAATGCTGTTGTGGGTTCGCATATTAACTAAAACAGAACATCTTGCACACACGTTAAATCCTGTTCCACTTTTCATAAGAGTAGGCCATCGTGTGCCGGTGGGAACAGATGACATTTACAAAACTGCATACACATGGGGACTGCATGTAAAAAAGCACAAGAGTGCTTATCCCATCATCCTCGATATAAAAGAATAAGATAAAAAAAATTTTTTTTAATAAAAATAAAAACACACACCAACACACATACCTTGCACACATTAAAACCTATCCCGCCTTTCAGAGGTGTAGACCATTGTGTGCCAACAGGAACAGACGACATTTACAAAGCCGCATGCAAACAGAGGACTGGATGTAAAAAAAAAAAAAAAAGCCATGAGTACTTACTCCCTTATCCTCAAAAATAAAAATGTAAACAAAAAACAAACTACAAAAGAAATAAACACACACACACACAAATGCACGCGCGCACACACACACACACAAAAAACATGCATGCACACACAACACACAAAACACACACACACACACTTAGACACACACACTTAGACACACACACACACACATACAACACACACACACACACACACACACACACACACACACACACACACACACACACACACACACAAAACACACACAAACCCAACACACACAACTCAATACTGACAAGATTCCAGAGACAGACATATAACATATGCTCCGATCTTTCTCTAAGAAAAAAAAAAAAATTTTGGAACAAAAAAAAACAACAACAAACAAAGTGGAGCTGACCTGGAGGCAGCGAAGAAGGAGGTGACCTGGTACCCAAAGCTGGCGTAGTAGGCATGCTCCATGATGGCCATCATCTGAATGCTGTTGTAGCCTGCACACAGTCACCCACCCCTGTAAGGCTTCTTCTTCTGTCACTCCCTGTCTGAGTATGTGGGGTGGTGGGGGGTGGTGGTGTGTGTGGGGTGGGAAAAAGGGTCGTATACGCAAAAATCTCACCATTGGTGAACTTTGGAGCTCTAGCCGATAAACAACACAAGAATACAAGAATGCAGCTAAGTCACAATTTAACCAAGTTGGGGAAAAGGCCCATAATTGTTGTTGTGATAATTCATTTTGTCTCAGATGAGAATTTTTTTTATTATTTAAGAACTGTAAAACGCCCACTCTGAAGTGGTGTTCATCATCGTCATCACGTCTCTTCAATGATAGTCACTCATGAATTTCCTACCTCTGAAGACTATAGTTAAAAAATGTACAAAAGGGTCCCATAACCTATGTGGTCGTAGGGGAGCGAAGCATCAGAGACCTCAGCTTCTCTAGGGGCCAACATGTTGAGGGCGGCACCCATCTCCTCTCCCTCGCTGCTTTGCCTTCCCTGACCCTAAAGAGGGCAGGTACCCATTTACAGCTGGGTGAACTGTACTGTAGCCAAGGTGCGCCAACAGTCACCCATCAAATTGGCAACCAAGCTCAATGCTGCTTAACCTTGGCTGGGGGAAAGCGAGCGCTCTGACCACTGAGCTGTCCCATCCCCACAAAAGGCATGGTGGAAGCAAAGAGAACGTCAAGTGAGAAATACTATCAAAACTGATCCTCAAAGGTCCTCCAAACAGGGAGATAAATAATAAGAATGCAAGTCCACCACACAAACACTTAAAAAAAAAAACAAAAAAACCATCTAACCCAACACTCCATCACCAAACACACACACGCTCACCAAGGTTGACGATTCTGGGCAGAACGTTGTTGGTGAACTCTTTGTAAGAGGCCACTTTGCCTTCCCAAGACGCGATGCCAACATGGCTCTCATAGATCTTCAGTGCAGAGGGCTTTTTTGGGTGTGGGTGTTTGAACTTGTAGACCTGTAATGAAACAATAGAAAGAGATATGTGAAAAAAAAGAAAAAGAAAAAAAAAAGAAAGAGATATGTGATTTTTTTTTGGCCTACCTGTCCCACACATGTGCACCTTACTAACTCAGAAGATCTCACAAGGGGCATGTCTTTTGGGACTGGTTTGTTGTTCAGACAGATTAAAAAAACAAACAAAACAAAACAAACTCAAAGGAATAAAATTAGCAACACACACATACAAACATACATAGAAAATGGATACACACACACACACACACACACACACACACACACACACACACACACACTGATAGAGTTATTTTTGTTCTTAGATAGATGACTTGATGAAAAAAAGCAAATCATTGCTTATTCAATGTACCATCTGGAAATAAAAATCTGACTTCGACACACATTACCACACACACACATATACACACACACACACACACACACAAACACACACACACCAAACAAGCACGTTCTTGCACACATCCCACACACTGTCTACAGGTCAACACACACACAAACCTGATCAGGAGGAGGGTCCCAAAACTGCTGCTCAAAGATAGGGACGTTCTTGGGACGAGTGACGTACTCTGCCCAGGGACAGATGCGTTCCTCCAGTGGGCCTGGCTTGGTTCGCATGACAAGCTGCACACAGTACACCACACACAAACACTCACTAAACAGTATTATTTAGTTTTATTTGATAGATCTTCCGCTTCTCCTAAGAGTAGGCCATCGTGTGCCGGTGGGAACAGATGACATTTACAAAACTGCATACACACGGGGACTGGATGTGAAAAAGCATATGAATACTTATTATATTATCCTCAATATATGAGAATAAATGAATAAATAAAATAAATAAATAAATAAAATACTAAAAGCAAATCAGCTGGCACATTAAGGTCCGGATGTAAAAGACTTTAGAAAGTAGTGGCATCCTCCTTTAAAAAAGTGCAAAGTGGAAATGCTGTCTTTGTATTCATATGCACCATGTGCATGCATGAAAACATGCATCATGCACATACACTTGGGCCACCCACCTACCTACGCATCCACTTACCCATACACATACACACGCAAGCACGACGCACGCACGCACTGACTGACAGACTGACAAATACACACACACACACACATACACATACACACACACACACACACAAAACAATATATATATATATATATATTCATCTAGAGAAAACTGCACAAGGTTTGTGCTCTTTACACATCAAATCTGAGCAGAGTGTTCGAATTGAAAGGAAATATTGCTATTGTTAATGCTGCTGCATATTATTTCAGAATTTTAAGTCAAATTAATTGAACCTATGTATATGGTTGTCCCACTGGGAAAATGTTGAAAAAAACAACTTAACAAACAATTCTTTGAAATAAACAAGTAGTTCTGTCCCAGTTTTGCAAATGCAGTCACCACAATATCAAATAACACTATCAACAGTACAGCTAAACTCAAAATATGATTTTTTTTTTTTTAGGTGGTGGGGAAAGGTCATCTTCTGATGATCTGAAATCTGTCTACACAAATCATCTACACTGACAATGCTAAAATAATGTAAATAAGAACAATTCAAATCAAGGTCGAGTTCATTACATGCTTTAATCATCCATTTCGTCAAGCTGCCTCTAAAAACAGACCCTCAAATTTAACCCTAGTAGTGCGGTTTCTGGAACATTCAAGGATGACCTTTCAAAGCCACAAAGCGGATCCCAGAATATTCAGGGATTACATAGGTGATCTTAACTGGAGGTTTGACTTTCACTTTCAAAGGTCACAAATAAATGTTATGGCCATTGTAGGGCTGCAGAAAGGGTTGAAGGTCATTCAGTATAAATGAGCAACATAAGGTTTTCATTGGTTTGGAGGGGTTTGGGTTTTTTCAGGACTAGTCACGATCGTCTTCAAGAAAAATGGTGGCCAGCATTAATGCCAGAATTTTTTTTAAGCATTTAGTGAGCTTTTTGATGATATTGACAGCAAGGAGGAGTTGTAGAGGCTGGATGTGATTGAATTAAGCAATGACAGAGGCGATGAGGTAAGAATTGTGGGTGTTTTGGGGAAAACTTCATAAGTTAAAGTTAAAGTCTGTCCCGAGCCATAAGGCTCATCAGGCCGGTGCTTATCCCGGTTTCTGTGGCGTTAAGCGACTGAGAGTCATAGACTCCCCCCTGGATAGGACGCCAGTCTATCGCAGGATTAACCCCCAACACAAGGTTGGTACCCCTTTTACACCTGGGTGGGGTGAGAAAATAGCCGTAAAGTGCCTTTTCCAAGGGCACAACGCCATAGCGGAATAGCTGGGATCGAACCCGCAACCTTTAGATTACGAGTACAACGCCCTAACCACTAGGCCACAGCGGCGGCAAAAACTTCATAAAAACTGATCCAAACAAATCAAGAGGTGCTACTTTTGCTGAATGCACCTCTTCACTACTTGGCGATTTCAATGTCACAGATTGTTTCACCTTATTTTGACGCAATAAGGCTTCAAAATAATTGTTGTCGAGTCAAATCAATATGCTCCTGAGTACTTTGCAACATACGAAATCAAGCAGTTATTGTGTTTTCGTCATAGAAAGCCACCACTTCGCACGAAATGAGTGTTCAATGCCATGATGATCATGATGGTGTTGATCTCTTTGCTGGACTTTTAAAAGTATTTGACAACTGATAAAGTGACACAAGCTCCTTATTTAATTTTTTTTCAAAACTAATGTCAAGAGATAGTATTTACCTATTCATGGTATTTTTGCACCGCAACAATATTGGTTATGGTGTTAAAATCAATCCAGGGCCCTGATGGTATGACAGTGATACATAGTGGATGCTAATTTTTTTTTTTATCTATCATTTCTTTTACATAATCATAAACACTACAGGTCGCTATAAAGTTACACTCATACAAAAGCTTGCTATCTAAGCTTTGAAGTGAAAAGCGAGGCTACCTTCAGTTTACACAGGTGATGAATTCGACACGACCCATCGCTGTTGGGCGGGATCTTCAGCTCCCAGCGTCCATACTCCAGAGGTTTGAAGGCAAACTCTTCTTCCAGGGCCCAGTTGTCTGTAGGATAAGAAAAGACACCGTAAAAACAGTGCACTGCTCGCTTTACCCTCCATGTTAAAGTTAAAGTCTGTCCCAAGCCTAAGGCCGGTGCTTATCCCGGTTTCTGTAACGTTAAGTGACTGAGAGTCATAGGCTCCCCCCTGGTTAGGACGCCAGTCTATCGCAGGATTAACCCCCAACACAAGGTTGGTACCCCTTTTACACCTGGGTGGGGTGAGAAAATAGCCGTAAAGTGCCTTTTCAACTAAATTACAACTAAATGCAGATAAAACCGAAGCCATGCTTGTAGGCACCAAACACAAACTCTCCTCCATTCCAACAACTTCAATAGAATTCGGCAATATGTCAGTTCCGCTATCCACTTCTGTGAAGTATCTAGGAGTCGTTGTCGACAACACTCTCTCCATGCAAAAATTCATTACCCAAACCTGTCAGTCATGCTACTATCAACTACGGCGTATTAGCGCAATTCGAAAGTACCTGTCCACTGATGCAACATCCAAACTCGTCACTTCTCTTATTCTCTCACGTCTGGACTATTGCAATTCTCTTTTGGCTGGTCTGCCAGCATCATCCATCCACTCCCTTCAGCGTATACAAAAACTCCGCAGCTCGTCTTGTCCTCAGAAAGAAAAAATCTGAGCACATTACCCCTCTCTTGAAATCTCTCCATTGGCTGCCTGCACCACAGAGAGTAAACTACAAGATCAATACCCTCTGTTACAAATGTCTCCACAATACTGCACCCTCCTACCTCTGTGAATGTCTTCACTTGTACACACCTTCTCGCTCCCTCCGCTCGTCGGCAGATACTTTGTCCTTAAGAATACCAAGATTCAACCTATCTACCATTGGCCGCCGCTCTTTCTCTTGTTTCTGGTCCATCCATCTGGAACGACCTTCCTCTCTCCCTCCGGCAAAAGCCTACTTATGACACTTTCAAATCCAACCTCAAGACACACTTATTCCAAACCTAAGTTTTGTCCTTCCTCTTCCATCTCTTACCTGTCCTGCCTTCAACATCCACCTGCCAAAGTGCATAATGTTTGTAGGTGTGTGTGCGCGCGCGCGTGCTGCGTGCGTGCGTGTGTGTGTACATTCGAATTTGTTAAAACTGTAAATTGCTGTTGATTGTGTGTTGTCTTGGTTGAATGCAAGCGCTTTGATTTGTTTTTACAAGATATAGCGCTATACAAATTCCATGTGTTATTATTATTATTTTCCAAGGGCACAACACCATAGCCGAAAGCTGGGATCGAACCCGCAACCTTTAGATTACGAGTCCAACGCCCTAACCACTAGACTACAGCGGTGGCTTTACCCTCCATGATTCATGTCAACTCTTCTCCTGCACTCCCTCTCCAGGTGGGGTGCACATCTGTTGTTTCTGGAGTTAACATCAGCGCCGACTCCACTCTCCCCAAAAGTCCTTCGGATGAGACTTTAAACCGAGAACCCGTGTGCGAACGCACGCAGAACATCTTGCAGACACGTTAAATCCTGTTCCGCTTTTCGTAAGAGTAGGCCATCGTGTGCCGGTGGGAACAGATGACATTTACAAAATGCATACACACGGGGACTGGATGTAAAAAAAAGCACAAGAGTGCTTATTCCATTATCCTCGATATAAAAGAATCAAATCAAATCAAATCAAATCAAAATCAAATCTGCAGGAGGTCTGTCTGCCTGCTGGCCTCAGCCCACACTTTCCACTTCAGAACAGCTCGTGACTAGTCCAGACCAAAATACCTTACAAAAAGCAATACTCCAAATACAATCAAATGTAAAATACATGCATACTCTGAAATCACTGAGAAAAAAACAGGTAGTGTGTGCTGGCTGTATGGTGTGGTGCGAATGAAGTATAGTATGATATAATGTTTTGTGTATGATGTGAGTGTGGCATATATTGAACATGGTGTGTGTGTGTGTGTTGTGTGAACGTGTTGTGTGTGTTGAGTGTTGTGTGTGTGTGTGCAGTGGTGTGTGTGTGTGTGTGTGTGTGCATGTGTGTGTGTGTGTGTGTGTGTGTGTGTGTGTGTGTGTGTGTGTGTGTGTGTGTGGTGTGTGTGGTGTGTGTGTGTGTGTGTGTGTGTGTGTGCGCGCGTGTGTGTAAGTGCGTGTGTGTAAAAAATGAATGCACACTGGTGTCATGTTTAGGTATACAACTACCACCATCTCAAAATAGAAGAACAAGTCATAATTCTAAAACCCTGCAATGGCACAACAGACTAAATCATGACACGTCCACAAAGCTGAAACTTGCTCCTTCTCCCTGTGTGCTTGTGGTAAGAAAACCAGACTGGGAGCACATCTTCTGAGTGCACATTATACAGCGACCTGAGGAAGATTGTGCGGTCGATGGAAGATAACCTTACAAACCAAGCTGTACGGCCATGAGAGGAGCTGAAAGGACATGCCATATTTTCCCAGACACATCTGAAGTGTGTAAAGCAAACGAGAGAAGAAGCGTAGGTACCATACACAAGATTGGAATGTGGCTACCTTAATGGTCGCCAAAAAGTTGCCTACACAAAATGTCACTATTGGAGAGCCTTGGAGCTCTAGTCAAGAAAAGAAAAACACACAAAAACAAAACAGAACTAAACCGGATAGCCTAGTGGTCAGAACATTGTGCTCGCAATTTGACCCGGGTTCGATTCCCGTTGAGGAGATTTTTTTCCTGGAGCTAACATTGGTGCTGACTCCACTCTCTCCTAAAGTCTTTCGGATGAGACTATAAACCGGGGCCCTGTGTGTGAACGCACGCAGAACATCTTGCACACACGTTAAATCCTGTTCCGCTTTTCGTAAGAGTAGGCCATTGTGTGCCGGTGGGAACAGATGACATTTACAAAACTGCATACACACAGGGACTGGACGTAAAAAAGCACAAGAGTGGTTAATCCATTATCCTCAATATAAAAGAATAAATAAATAAATAAACCAAAAAAAGACAGAAGTTCCCAGACTTACTGAAGTCCCCTTTGAGGTAAATGCCCTCAGTGCCCGGGGCCCACTCCCTGACCACAATGCTGTTGTCCGGCAGACGATGCACACCGTAGTAGTCATAGCCCTTGCTGAAGCTGTCCAGGCCTCCTTCATGGTCGTTGATGTGCTTCAGCGTTTCTAAGAAGCATCCGTACCTGTTCCAAGAAAAGTTTGAAAGATAAGTTCTCTTTGTGAATGTGTGTGTGTGTGTGTGTGTGTGTGTGTGTGTGTGTGTGTGTGTGTGTGTGTGTGTGTGTGTGTGTGTGTGTGCATGCTGATATGAGTATGAATGTGTGTGTGTGCTTTTTGGTTAAGCATTTAAAAAGCAATTAATGTCACTTGTTTATGAAACAAAATTGCATTTTTACTTTTTGGGGGGTTATTTTGTTTTGATTAGAAATGTTTGCCTCTGTTGTTTGTAATTGAAAAATGAACATTAAAAAAGTTTGAAAAAAAAAACACCTTTTTGTGAATGTCAGCCTTTAAAGCAGTGAAAACAAAGTTTCATGCGGATCTAAATATAAAAAAGGTATAAGATTAATCCTTTTGCTGCTATCATATTTTGCTCAGGCACATGCTGGACAAAACAGAGGGAGCTTTGAATCATGACAAACAGCAATCGTCAACTGAGCATTGCTGGCGACAGTTTCTATGACGAACGCTGTTCGCCAACAGCGCAGTAAAGGGATTAGCACCCCCCCACCCCCCCCCCCCCCTTACAGTCTGCTTGAAACCTATTTCATGCCCACATCCCACCCCTTCTTGCTTCCATCCACACTTCTGATTTTGTTTCTTGTTTTCATTTGTGTTTTCCATCGGTTATTATTCATTTTTACATGTATTTCAGCATATGGAATATCTCATACATGCTATACTATATTTACTATGATATCCACTCAGGACACTATTTCAAAACTTCACTTTTTGAGCTGGTAAAGCCTCATGTGCATTTGCTATTATGGATATTTTCTCTTTTTTTTCCCCCTGCCAGCCAAACTGACACATTTTTCCATGAACAGTTTTTTAAAAATTATTTTTCCTAAATGCAACATGTAGACACTAAAAGTTACCAGGTCTGCATATAGACCAACCTGGGATATATAAAAAATTGGACCACCATAAAATCCTGGAGATTCAAACTCATTGCAACATGCAAATTGCATGCTGGGTATGTTTGCATATATTGCATCAGTCCCAACTGACAAGCTCTTCCATGAAAAGTCAAAAAGTTTTGAATAGGTCACAAGGTGTTATGCAAGTCAGAAACTTCTTCAAATAGCATCTTATTGTTCAAGGTTTGGTGGCAAGACTGAACATTAGCACAGGTTGACTATACATTTGAGGTTCTTATTTCTGATGTTCATGCATTTTGTCATTACTGTTTAGCCTCTTTTAGGCCTGCTCTGTGTGTGTGTGTGTGTGTGTGTGTGTGTGTGTGTGTGTGTGTGTGTGTGTGTGTGTGTGTGTGAGTGAGTGTATGTGTGTGTGTGAGTGAGAGAGAGAGAGATACATGTATGTATCATTTCATGTGTTTGTGCTTACATATGTGCATATGTGTGTGAGTGTGTGTGTGTATGTGTGTGAGAGAGAGATGCATGTGTGTATTTATCATTTAATGTGTTTGTGCTTACATATGTGCACATGTGTGTGTGTGTGTGTGTGTGTCTGTGTGTGTGTATTCGTGTGTGTGAGAGTGTGTGCGAGCATTGGAGTCTGTTTTCTCCAAAGATCTCCCCAAAGGAAACACACACACACACACACACACGCACGCACATACATCACACGCACGCACGCACACCACACGCACGCACGTACGCACGCACGCACCACACACACACACACACACACACACACACTTTTGTTCTTTTCATGCGAAAATACTCTGCATCAATCACAAGGAGTTCGCAGGGGTCTGCCTGATGTTTGTCGCGTAGATGGAAAAAAAAGGGGTACTTACGAAAGGAAGTTTGCGATGCTGGCCGGATGAAGTCTATTACTGACTTCGTGAGTTAGCCTAATCGTACGATCGAGAACTTAAAACCAAAGTTTGCCAAAGCCGCAAAGCATCTTAAAAATAAAATACACAAATAAATAAAATCGATAAATAAACATGACGCACACTCTCTTTTTCTAAAACATGTATTCAATTCATCATTTATACCTCCTCCGAATTTCGACTTCGTGGTCTTTCAAAAAACCGTCAAGGTGAAACAGAGCTTCGACGTTCGGCTCCGGAGGAGGTAACGGGTTGCCCTTTTGCGCCATGTTGTTTCTGTGAGAGAGGACCTTGACACCTCAAGGCCAGGCTTACGCAGTTCAAGGTCGGTTACCTTGCACGATGTCACAAACACCTTAACATCAGCATCACACGTGGTGATGTAATGCTTGCGGTTAAGACTTCAGGAGCCAAATGAGCGCTGCACTGAGTAACCGTCAGGCAATGATGGGTATGGGCTGTGTCGAAACAGAAAAAAGTAATTATACGTAAACTTGAGAAGTTGGAACAACAAGGAAAAAACATAAGACTAGGCAAGAAAGAATAAATGAATGAACAATCTTTATTTTTCAAGGGTGACGTAAACCTTCACACACTTTTTTTCACCCGGCCCTTGCCCTTATTAGGGACTATCAAAGCAAAAGCAAAACCCCTTAAAACAACAGCAACAACAACAAGAACAACAACAAAAAACAAGACTAACAAACCCAAAACCAAAACAAACCCAAACCCAAAATTATAGTAGCTCCCCCAAAAAAAAACAAACAAACAAACAAACAACAAAAAACAAAAACAAAAAAAAACCCAACGACAAAACAAAACAATCCACCACGAACAACAACAGCTCAACCTATGATTTAATGAAATGAGATAGATATAATGTTCAGCCACAGAATCCCCAAATGAATACATTGATAAAAGGAGGGATCAAATCAAATTAAATCAAATTCTTTTATTTGAGAAAGAGAGAGAGACAGAGACAGAGAAATAGAGAGAGAATAATGCATGCTCAACTCATGTCCATCAAAAAATAGCAATAGGAAAGCAAAAATGCCTACTTTAGTGCTCCCTGGCCTACTCAGTAGATATCTGGGGGATGGATAGCCTAGTGGTCAGAACATTGCGCTGACATAAAGTGGTACAAAATACAAAAAAAAAAAAAAAAAAAAAACAATTTGACGACCCGGGTTCGAGTCCGGTCGAGGACATTTTTCTCCTGGAGTTAACATCAGTTCTGACTCCACTCTCCCCAAAAGTCCTTCGGATGAGACTTTAAACCGAGGCCCCGTGTGCGAACGCACGCAGAACATCTTGCGCACACGTTAAATCCTGTTCCGCTTTTTGGAAGAGTAGGCCATCGTGTGCCGGTGGGAACAGATGACAATATTTACAAAAACTGCATACACACGGGGACCGGATGAAAAAAAGCACATGATTGCTTATTCTGTTATCCTCGATATAAAAGAATGAATTAAAAAATAATAAAATAAAACAGTTGTGATTACATCACTCCCTTGTTGCACAATGAAAAAACTGAAAATCTGATCTCATTTTTTTTAAAAATTAAAAGTAAACTTGCCTGGAATACGGTATTTGATGCTCAGTTAACTAAATGGTACCACTGTCTATTTCAAGTCTCTACGAGACTGTGATGCGCAATTTTTTTGCCGTATGAAAATATCACTCTCAGATTGGTAAAGCCAAACGAATTATACATCAACGTAAAAATTGTTGTTGTTGTTGTTTTTTTTTAAGTACCCTTGGGGCCCACAAAGATATCTTTCTATTGATAATATATTTTTGTTGTTGTTGTCGTTCTATCTTAAAGTAGGCCTATGTCAATAAATTCTTGTATATATATATATATATATATATATATATATATATATATATATATATATATATATATATATATATATATATATATATATATAAACACATAGCGAAAGTAAAACATCCAGCATATATGGTTCCCCAATATTTCGGCGCTCACCTTCCTCAGGGGATGTTTATTGCGATGACATGATGGTATGACATCAATTTTGATCAACGTCATTGTGAAACTTTGTTTTGATATTTTAAAACTTTGTTTTGATATTAATTTTTTTTTTTTTTTTTACTTAAACGTCATACTGAGACATCAGAGAGAGAGAGAGAGAGAGAGAGAGAGAGAGAGAGAGAGAGCTTACATTGAACAATCAAGGTCATAAAGTCAAGTTCACACATACACACATAGACACACACACACTCACACTGACGTACGCACATGCACACTGACGTATGCACACACACATATGCACAATGATGCACACACATGCATACACTCAGACACACAAGCGGAAGCACACAAACACGCACACGCAGGCACACATGCATCCACACACACACACACACACACACACACACACACACACACCACACACACACACACATTGTACTCGCAATTTGACACCTGGGTTCGATTCCCGCTGGAGGGGATTTCCCCCTGGAGTTAACATCAGTGCTAACTTCACTTTCCCTAAAAGTCCTACGATGAGACTATAAACCGAAGCCCCGTGTGTGAACCCACACAGAACATCTTGCGCACACGTTAAAGCCTGTTTCGCTTTTCGTAAGAGTAGGCCATTGTTGTCGGTGGGAACAGATGACAAGATTTACAAAGCTACATACACACGGGGACTAGGTGTAGAAAAGCACACGAGTGTATATTCCATTATCCTCGATATGAAAGAATAAATAAATAAATAAACGCTCTCTCTCACACACACAGATTGTTCAAATAAATGTTATTATATATATATATATATATATATATATATATATATATATATATATATATATATATATATATATATATATATATATATATATATGTGTGTGTGTGTGTGTGTGGTGTGTGTGTATGTATAAAAAACACCAAAAAACACAAACAAAAAAGAACACAACATAAAACCAAACAAAACTCAAACACAAACAACAACAACAACAACACACAACACACACACACACACACACACGCGCGCGCGCGCGCGCGTGCGCGCGCGCGCACACACACACACACACACACACACACACACACACACACACACACACAAAACACACACACTTATTTGTTGTTATTGTTGGTGGTGTTTCTTTTTTTTTTTTGGGGGGGGGGGGGGGGGGGAGGCTACTTACGACTTTTTTTCTCAGGTGAAACTACCTCACATTTTTTCGTTGGAATTACTGTTTTTGTTAGGAATTGATAGAACTGCATTTTCATTTTTGTTCATTGTAGTTTAGTAGGTAAGTAACGTTAAGGTGGGTTTTTTTTTTTATCAGTCCACATGTAGGCCCTATTGATCCCCTGAAATTCCATCTTCCATACATTACAAACTACACCCTCTTCCCCTGACAATCACACACCCTTCCCCCTCTGTCTCTCTCCTCTCTCCCTCATTTCCGTCTAATATCACAATTTGTGAAAAGACGTTAAAAGAAATTGAACACCCACTTTTGCACACGCAGGCTTCCATCACCAAGGCGCAAGTATCCATCAGCTCTTACACAACAACACGTGATTAGATTTATATAACGTTGTTGTTGTTGTGATTGATATTTACGTTGGTTTGGTTTTATTGTATTAAGAGTCCTGACAGAGTTGTCTGATTTAGGGACTGTGCCCCCAACCTACCATCACCACATTTTATATATCATTATCAACCCGAAGTCGGCATGCGGCTACTTTCATGGTGGGAAAAAAACGGTTGAACGCGCAAAATCTCACCGTTGGTGATCTTTGGAGGTCTAGTTGAGGAATCCTCCAAACTACATCATCATATCCCCGAAATTGGAATTGGCTATCCCGTCCCGGATATCCCGACCGTTAGTCTACTTCACCTGTTGGTATCCCTACAAAATACCCATATTTCATAATTCTCAAATTTGCATGTAGCCTATCATTATTTCAAAAACTGCTTGATTAGGCCTGCTCCTCATCCGCGCATTTGGGGCCTAACGCATCAGTTTCCAGCTGATGGTTCTCTACATACAGTTAGTGCAGACAAAATTAATGCGCTTAAAGGTTAGAAGCCAGTAATTTATATGACGATGAAAAGGTTACACAAGCTGTCAAAACTGCCATTTGATCATGTTTGTATGAATTTTATTTTGTTTAGTATTTACTGTCGAGCAGACGCTACATGACTTAGGGTGCGCTATAATACGGTGCGTTGCTAAGTCATTCCTGCCCCATATCAGTTCGGCGCTCATTCGACTTAGATGATGATGACATCTGTATGCCAGCCATTTTTTAAAATGTGATCAGTTTATGCCTGATGGAAAGGAAAAGACCGACATAACGAATAACATCCCTCTCGAACCCATCGACAAACTGTCCGCGGACACAATGAGTAGTTTGCCCTCGCAACCAGCTGAACCGGAACAACAAACATGCTATGAAAAATTTGCGCATGCGTCATTACTGGATTCTTTTTCCTGGAGACGCAACAACAAACGATACGGGTTGCAGCGTGCACTTTAATGCAGGATACGCTGTCGGTTTTAACCCCCAAGGTTCTCCACTGTACACGAAACGGCAACTTTACGTGTCGGTTATCATTTCGCCACTCAGGACCTGCTAAGAAGCAGTTCCTTTGAAAAAAAAACTTTTGCCGATGTGTTGATCAAAATTACCGGTAAGTTGATTACTTTTTTCTTTTTCTTTTCCGTCACAATTTTTTTTTCAGATGTGAAAAGTATCTCAGTGGTTTCAAAACACCATGGTGATTTGACCAACTTTGCAGAAAAGTGGTCATAAGTTGTTTGTAT
>CM060336.1:11900798-11903298 GCA_030674155.1 Stramonita haemastoma
TACCTCCTCCCAGTTCTCTGTGCTGGTACAGCCCAGACTGGTAGAAAAACAAGCAAAATATCAGTTGATGTCCTTTGCTATGTATCTGCATCGTGCCTCTGCCATGTGGCCTGTACCTCCTGTCAGTTGTCTTCACACACACTGTTCAGTTACAGTGAGAAAAGTGGGGTTTGTTGTTGTTGCTGTTGTTTATGCTTCTTGGTTTTGCTGTTGTTGTTTTTGTGTTGATTTTTTAAACATTTTTTTAATTAACAGCCAATTGTTAAAATCAGATCTCAAAGATAAAAAAGATAAAAAAGAGATTAAAAAAAATTAGCCAATTATTGACAAATCTGTGTGGCAGGCAAAATGATCTCTTCATAAAAGTTTCCCCTGCACACCACTGTTCCGTGTGAGGGCTGTATTAGAGCCATGCTAAATGCCTCATCAAGGAAACATTTGTCAGCTGGTAGGGGGGAGGAGGGGGGGGAGTCTGTTTCAGTTATCCTCAATACATAGGAAACAGTTTATTGATCACAGATTTCCAAGCTGCTTTTATGATCAGAGAGAGGCCATTATCGCTGGCTGGCGGCTGTGGAAAAACCCCCACCTCATCCATAAACCTCTCAACGACAGCGCCGGAAAAACCGGCTGGGCAGGTGGTGATCCATTACTGGAACGGCTGGTAAAGTCCTGAGTGAAGGGGGCAGGACTTGGGGAGTTAATGACGCCTGTACTGGTATACAGGCTTAATGCCTTGATGGCATCGTTGTCTCTGTCAGTGTTGTCAGTTAAAAAGCTAAGGTTGCTACCTGTCTTGATGGTGTCATTGTCTCTGTCAGTGTTGTCAGTTAAAGAGCTAGGGCTCTGTTGTCTGCCTTGATGGTGTCATTGTCTCTGTCAGTGTTGTCAGTTAAAGTTCTAAGGCTAATACCTGCCTTGATGGTGTCATTGTCTCTGTCAGTGTTGTCAGTTAAAGTTCTAAGGCAACTACCTGCCTTGATGGTGTCATTGTCTCTGTCAGTGCTGTCAGTTAAAGACCTATGGCTACTGTCTGCCTTGATGGCGTCGTTGTCTCTGTCAGTGTTGTCAGTTAAAGACCTAAGGCTACTACCTGCCTTGATGGCGGCGTTGTCTCTGTTTTTGTTTTGTTTTGTTTTTGTTGTCATCTTTGTCAGTGTTGTCAGTTAAAGACCTAGGGATGTTGCCTGCACGTGGTATAAAGTGTTAGACTACTGTCATGTCAGCGCAAGAGCTCACCCTATGCAAGTTATTGTCCATATGGCATGTGTCTGAAGGATAGTTTAGGTCAGGGATTGGAAAGTTTGGTGATAACACGGTCTTTGATTGATATATATATATCTATATCTATAGCCGCCGCTGTAGTCTAGTGGTTAGGGCATTGGACTCGTAATCTGAAGGTTGTGGGTTCGATCCCAGCTTTCGGCTATGGTGTTGTGCCCTTGGAAAAGGCACTTTACGGCTATTTTTTTACCCCACCCAGGTGTAAAAGGGGTACCAACCTTGTGTTGGGGGTTAACCTTGCGATAGACTGGCATCCTATCCAAGGGGGAGTCTGTGACTCTCAGTCGCTTAATGCCACAGAAACCGGGATAAGCACTGGCCTGATGAGCCTTAGGCTCGGGACAGACTTTAACTAACTTTTAACTATCTATATCTATCTATATATATATCTATCTATATCTATCTATCTATCTATCTATCTATCTATCTATCTATCTATATCTATCTATCTATCTATCTATCTATCTATCTATCTATCTATCTATCTATCTATCTATCTCTCTCTCTCTCTCTGTCTGTCTGTCTGTCTGTCTGTCTGTCTGTCTGTCTGTCTCTATCTATCTATCTATCTATCTATCTATCTATCTATCTCTCTATCTCTGTCTCTGTCTATCTCTCTCATATATATCACTTAATGAACAACTTTTTGGAGCTGGTAGACCGGAGCAGAAATTTGTCGAAAGGCATTTCTCATAATCACATTCAGTTCCATGTGCTGAAACTGAACATGCAGGTGAGGCCCAGAGTGATGTTGAACCTAATGGTTTATTCATGTTCCTCGGCTAATGCTTTTATCATGTTCCTCAGTTAATGCTATTATCATGTTCCTCGGCTAGAGCTCTTAAGTTCACCAATGTTGAGGTTTTACATCTGCAACTTTTTGTCCACTATGAAGGTAGCCCGATTTCCCCTTTGGAGTTGTATGCTGGGTATATCTGTTGTTTCTTTAACCCACAGGACACTGATATGAATGATGGGGATCTTTAACATGGATATTTGGTCTTGTGCACGTGTATACATGAAAGGAATTAATGCACTGGCAGGTCTGCACTTGAAGTTGACTTGGGAGATTGTAAAAATCCCCACCCTTACTTCACCAGATGCAGCCAGGATTCAAACCCACAACTTCATGGACCCAATGGAATGGTCTTAACCACTTGGCTTTACGGATAATATCTATCATTAAACCTTTTTTTCATTCTTAAAGAAAAAAAAC
>CM060336.1:11908298-11923298 GCA_030674155.1 Stramonita haemastoma
TGTGTGTTGTGTGTGTGTTTGTGTGTGTGTGTATTGTTAGGCAGGCAACATCTTAACCATTCTGATACCTTCCTTCTTCGTTTGATTTTAAAGAGGACAATTTTTTTTTTTTATCCATTTGGAAGCCAGAGTGTGACACCTTCATGCTGTTTCCAAACCCACTGAAGATGCAGAGCAGTGAGTGGAAGGTATATAGAAGGTATAGTCATGTATTTCTGTCTGACAGCCGACAGTACTGAAGATATAGAACAGTGAATAGAAGGTACTATACTGAACTGTACTGAAGGCAAGGCGCGCAAATGGTCATTCGTCCAATTGGCAACCACTCTCGATTCTGCTTAACCTTGGCAGGGGGAGTGTGAGTGCTATGACCACTGAGCTACTCCATCCACTACAGTCCCCCCAGTTTACCCAGCTGTAAATGGGTACTTGCCCTCTTCAGGGTCAGGGAAGGTAAAGCAGCAAGGGAGAGGAGATGGGTGCAGCCCTCAATGTGCTGGCCCCTAGAGAAACCGAGGTCTCTGATGCCTTGCTCCTGTACGACCACATAGGTTATGGGGGACACCTTTACCTTTTTTTTTTTTAAAGTAGAAGGTATATAAAAGGTACTGTTATGTATTTCTTTTTCTGACAGCTGACGACACTGATGATATAGAACAGTGAGTAGAAGGTATATAGAAAGTATGTAGAAGGTATGTAGAAGGTGCAGTCAGTCATGTGTTTCTTTTCCCCGACAGCTGACAACACTGATGATATAGAACAGTGAGTAGAAGGTATATAGAAGGTATGTAGAAGGTATGTAGAAGGTGCAGTCAGTCATGTGTTTCTTTTCCTGACAGTTGACAACACTGATGATATAGAACAGTGAATAGAAGATATATAGAAGGTATATGGAAGGTATATAGAAGGTATGTAGAAGGTGCAGTCAGTCATGTATTTCTTTTTCCAACAGCTGACGACACTGATGATATAGAACAGTGAGTAGAAGGCATATAGAAGGTATATAGAAGGTATAGTCAGTCGTGTATTTTTTTTTTGAACAGCTGACAACACTGATGATATAGAACAGTGAGTAGAAGGTATATAGAAGGTGCAGTCAGTCATGTATTTTTTTCCCCAACAGCTGACGACATTGATGATATAGAACAGTGAGTATATTCATATTTATATTTATTCTTTTATATCGAGGATAATGGGATAAGCACTCATGTGCTTTTTTTCATCCAGTCCCTATGTATATGCAGTTATGTAAATATTGTCATCTGTTCCCACTGGCACACAATGGCCTACTCTTACAAAAAGCGGAATTGGATGTAACATGTGCGCAAGATGTTCTGCGTGCGTTCGCACACGGGGCATCGGTTTAAGTCTCATCCGAAAGACTTTTGGGGAGAGTGGAGTCAGCACTGATGTTAACTCCAGGAGAAAGTAGAAGGTAGTAGAGTAGTAGAAGGTATACAGAAGGTGCAGTCAGTCGTGTGTTTTTTTCCCCTGACAGCTGATGACGTTGAAGACTCAGCTGGACGGCAACGCCAAGGTGATGGAGAGCCTGGAGACGGAGAAAACTCAGCTGATCGGCAGCAATGGAGAACTGCAGGCCCGCATCCGCAGCCTGGAGGGACAGGTGGGTCTGAGTGTGACACCATCAGCAATGCTGTCATGTCACAGTCTTGTTTATTTATTTGTTTATTTTGTGACACCATGAGCAATGTTGTCACCATCTTATTTATTTATTTATTTATTTATTTTGTGACACCATGAGCAATGCTGTCACCGTCTTATTTAGTTATTTAGTTTGTGACACCATGAGCAATGTTGTCATCGTCTTATTTATTTATTTATTTATTTTGTGACACCATGAGCAATGCTGTCACCATCTTATTTATTTATTTATCTATTTGTTTATTTATTTATTTATTCTTTTATTCATTTATTTATTCTTTTATATCGAGGATCATGGAATATATAAAGCACTCGTATGCTTTTTTTTTACATCCGGTCCCTGTGTGTATGCAGTTTTGTAAATCTTGTCATCTGTTCTCACCAGCACACGATGGCCTACTGTTACGAATGTGACATCATGAGCAATATTTTCATCATCCTTTTTATTTATTCATTTATTTATTTATTTGTTTATTTATTTATTTATTTTGAGAATAATGGAATAAGCACTCATGTGCTTTTTTACATGTATAACTCACTTTCTTAACAATTATCTTTGAACCAGCCGCCATGGCGCAGTGGTTAGCGCCGTGGATTCCGGACTGGAAGGTCGCGGGTTCGAATCCCATAAGTCATAGGGATTTTTTCGGGCTCCGGCCGGCTCCTACCCAGAGTGAGTGTGCTGTGGGCTCAGTGGGTAGACTGGGACTACACAGTCGAGCTTCATCCACTTTACGGATGCGAATTTGAGAGTGTTGCTCAAATTACCTGACCAACACTGCAGGTGTCTGTATCTCTCGGGCCTGGTTGACGCCGGGATATATTATGACAGTAAGCGTAGAGAACAACCCTGTCAAGTAGTCTCAAAGCGGATGCACCTCCACAGCAGCATCATTACATCATCCTCATCATCATTGATCATCATGCAATAATAAAAATTGCCTCTGATTCGGTGGCCTCCGTTGCTCTGGTCTCATGGTGACCTCAGATTCGGTTTCCCCATACGCTTCTGTGCCTGTGGTGAATTTGTGTCAAAGCCTTTGGGGTTGAGGGTTCGTGGGGAGGCGGTCGTTGGAGGGACGTTGTGGTGGTCGCCACCTTGTGTGGGTGACTCACTCAGTCTGGCTCCGCGACTGAGCTAATACTGTCGTTAGTAGGGGGCTTAGTAGGTGGTGTCCTGCGTATGTTAGCTCAGAACAGGCACCACTGAACACCACCAAAGTGACCCAGCAGAAGTGCAGGGCCCCTCTGGCTGGTGGCCCCGCGGCGGCCTAATATTGATGAGCTCCCTGTGGACTCCCGACCCCGGGGGTGAGACACAACGAATCTGGGTATGGCTGTGGCGGGGAGATTGAAATGAGCAGCGTGGGAACAGCAGTATGGGAGCGTCACAGAAGACGAGGCAAAAAACCCAAAAAACCCCAAAACAAAACAAAAAAAATATCTTTGACGCTGAAAAAAGGTTAATACAAAGTAAATGCACACACCACTTCCTTCACAAATGTTCCCCTAACACTGAAAAAGGGTTAATAATAACCCAAGTTAACCCATGCCCCACCAGGTGGCCAATCTGGAGCACCAGAAGAAAGCACTGAAAAAAGCGCTAATAATAACCCAAGTTAACCCATACCCCACCAGGTGGCCAATCTGGAGCACCAGAAGAAGACACTGAAAAAGTGTTAATAGTAGTAGTAGGCACCCATCAGTCTCGGAAGACTATGGAGTTGCGCTCTAGTCTTTAGAGCGCAAAGCCTGGGTAGGTAAGTATGGAGGGCAAGCTGTTACCCATGCAGCAGACCCCCCCTCTCTACACCACTGGAATGATCCATTGGAAAGACAATGACCGAAATGAATGGTTCCAGTACTGTCGCAGGAGCCACCAGAATGTTGCCATATACAGCCCCGAGCCGCCCTGGGACTCCAACCCACGATTTTTCCTCAGGGATGGTGTCTAAACACGACACCTGTGTGCATGTTGGTTTTTTTTAATAATAATTTTGTCATCCGTTCCTACCAGCACACAATGGCCTGCTCTTCCGAAAGGCGGAACGGGGTTTTAACGTGTGCGCAAGATGTTCTGCGTGCGTTCGCACACGGGGCCTCGGTTTATAGTCTCATCCGAATGACTTTGACTGAGTGTTAATAATAACCCAAGTTAACCCAATCCCCACCAGGTGGCCAACCTGGAGCACCAGAAGAAGACGCTGGAGGAGGCCATGTCTGTGGAGAGGGGCCGCGCGGCGGACAGCGCCCGGGCGCTGGAGATGAAGGTGCGGGAGGTGCAGGAGATGCTGGTGGTCAAGATGCGCGAGGTCACCTCCGCCCGCGAGCAGAACGTCCCCCTCAAGGCCGAGATCGAGGCCCTCAAAGCCCTGCTGGAGGAGGAGGAGAAGCGGTGAGTGAGGGAGTGAGTCACTGGGACTGTCGGTTATGCCCCTTTGGGATCGTGGGGAGGGTCTGTTACTATAAATAGCATCCCCACTGAGGAAAAGTGGTGAGTCACCAGGACTGACGGTTATCCCCCTTTGGGATCGCGGGGTGGGGGTGGGGTGGGGGGGGTCTGTCGCTGTAAATAGCATCCCCACTGAGGAGAAGCGGTGAGTCACCAGGATTGACGGTTATCTCCTTTTGGGGTGTGTGGTGGGGGGGGGGTCTGTCACTATAAATAGCATCCCCACTGAGGAGAAGCAGTGAGTCACCAGGACAGACGGTTATCCCCCTTTTGGGATCGCGGGGAGGGGTCCATCACTATAAATAGCATCCCCACTTTCTGGAAATTCATCAGGTGGATCGGTGGTCTAGGTGGCAACGCGCCTTGCCTAGTAAGCAAAAAGTCCGGGTCGGAGTCTGCGGTGGTTTGTACCCCGTTTGGGCCCAAAACTTTTTCCCCATTCATTAGACCTTGAGTGGTGGTCTGGGCGCTAGTCTTTCAGATGAGATGATAGACCGAGGTCCCATATGTTACACATCACTATTTAGCGCACGTAAAAGAACCCACAGCAACAAGGGGGTTGACCCTGGCAAAATTCTGTAGAAAAAAGCCACTCTGATAGGGAAACAAATACAGTTGGGTAGGCGCTGCACTTGTGGCGACGCACTTACCCCGGAGAGAGCAGCCCGAATTTCATGCAGAGAAATCTGCTGTGACATAAAGTGGTACAAAATACAAAATACAAATACAAATTCCCCTAAGTTTGATATTTTTGCTGGGATGTTAATTTAATCACAACAACTGGAAATTCTACACTATAAATTCCCTTTCCCTCCTCCCTCCTTCCCCCTCTTTTTTGTTTCTGCCTTCTTCCTTTTCTTCCTGTCACATCCTTCTAGTTGTCTCTATTCTGCCTTCTTGGTCCATTCTCCTGCCTGTTTTTTCCAGAAAAACTTTGACTTACTTGACTTATGCCTGTGAATTAGGGCTGCAACAACACTCCTCCAACGGACTCGGTTCTGGGAGATCCTCTTCAGTTCGGCCCATGTCATTCCGGCTGCCTTCGTCTCTGCTTCAAAGAAAGACTTTAAACGATGACAATTCTTTCCCATGCTAAAGTCGGATGTGCTGGGCCTGACTTGTCAGGGGCTTAATGTCATTGCAAAGCATTTTTTGTTCATATGACAGACAATAGTTGCTGCTGTCTTGAGCATTCAAAAAAGAAGAAGACGATGAAGAAGAGAATATGAAGATTTTATCATCTCAGACTAGAGAAACTCATAAATTGCTGTGGTGTATGAGTGAGGAGAGGAGACTGAGTACTCAGAAATTGTATGTTTTTTTTTTTCAGGTTTTTTCTTTTTAGAGAGACTAGTAGATTTTTGTGTATGTTTTAACAAGCCCCCTCAACCCTCTGCAGTTTTCTGCATGGAAGAAGATATGAACAAAAATTGACAGTAGTCAGGTAGAAGATTTGTTTCGCATGTAGTTTTCTGTGTGTATGTGGTTTTGCGCATGCATACACACACATTCTTACACAGACACAAAGACACAGACACACACAGACACATACAGACACACAGACACACACACATGCACACGCACACACATACACACACACATGCACACACACACACCACACACACACCACACACACACACACACACACACACACACACACCACACACACACACACACACTGGACTTGCACAGTCAGGTAAGTTAACAAAGATGACATTCAGACACACACAATATATTTATATAGATACGGAAAGACTCAAACAGACATACATATATAGGTAGACACACATAGACACACAGGGTTATCAATTCAAATTTCTGATCACTACACAGGCATGCAAGTCTGGGTTATTTAATTGAGTTTTTTTTTTTCTTGGGGGGGGGGCACAGAAATGTCGATTCTGAATGGTGCCGTCAACAATGATTCCCTGTGACATGTCTGATGACAGTTTGAAGCTAAGTCTGTCCACCTCCAAGTCATCGGCAGTAAGCACCACAGCTGTCAGTACCATTCTACCACCTCTCTCTCCTCCCGCTAAAAAAATTCCTCCGTCGCCGCGAGCTGGGTAACTGGGCTTGAGTTTGAACTGCAGCTTCTTCTCCTTCTCACAGGCAGCTGATTGTGTCTGCTGTGTTTTGCTGTCTGCACATTGCTTCAGTGATGACTGTTCCTAATGTCAGAATTTTTGTTGTTGCTTTCAAAGTGCAGAGAGTTATACAAAAAGCAGAATTGCTCAAACAGGTCTTTGCCTATGTCTGTGTACACACATTCAGGCATACCTGTATTAATGCATATGTATATCATGCTTGTTGTATGCATGAAAAATATACTCCTTCCACACATACACACAAACACGTATGTATTCATGCATGCATGTATACACCAACCCAAGCATGGATACTTACAACGCAAGCATGGATATACCCAACACACCAACCAACATGAACTCACTCACACCACACTCGCACTCACACCACCACACCACACCACACACACACAACACACACACACACACACACACAACAACACACTTTTTGTTTGATACTGTTAAACTGGAAAAAAGCCCTTTAACTGGAACCCCCCAAAATTTACAAAGAATAAAAATAATTTTAAAAAAATCAGTGCATCATGTTTAAAAAAAACAACACCATATCTACATCTCATTACCTTGTTAACCAGCAATGTTAGTGTCTACAGGTATAATGTGCACAGGCTTTCTGTGTGCACAGAGCAGTCAATGTCTGTGTTGCTGTTATCCTGTCTTTCTTGTCAAAAACTTTTTTACAAACACTCTGTGAGCTGTTGCCCTGCGCTACACATTTCATGCTTTTGTATGTGTGTGTGTGTGTGTGTGTGTGTGTGTGTGTGTGTGTGTGTGTGTGTGTGTGTGTGTGTGTGTGTGTGTGTGGTCAGGTTCCCAGTGTGATTTTTGTTTGTTTAATTAATGATGAGAGTGCAGTGTTTCTGGTTTTAACATTTTTCTGGTCTCTTCTTCTCGTTTCTTTAAAGTTTACACAGTTATTTTCAAACTGATATATAAAAGAAAACAGCAGGTGATAACAATGAAAGGGCGCAAAGTGGAGTGGGGAGGTGGGGGGTGGGGAGGTAGAGTCTTCTGTGTCCAGTGCTTGAAGTATCAACACTATCTCAAAAGGGAATACATGAACATAATTCATAGCAATCTCAACTATTTATCCTTCTAACATCTAAAATGGTCACGTATACAACAATCTCACCTTTGGTGAACCTCAGAGCTCTAGCTTAGGAACCTGGGTGGTTGTAAAAATCCCCACCCTTCATTCACCAGATACTGCTGAGATTCAAACCCATGACTTCATGGATTCAAGGGATGGAAGTCAAACGGTCATAACGACTTGGTTACAGTGACTGTCAGTGACATTTTGAAATGGCACAGTTCTGTGTCAGAGTGAAGTACTATGAATCTGTCTTTGAGATTTCATAGGCATTGAAATGACAGCAGGTGTTTTCATGCAAGAAAATGTTGATCCCAGGTGCACTCACAAACATCAAGTAATGATATCTTGAGTTCTGAAATTAAACTTAGGAAAATTGACTATTTCAGCATTTTCAATCACTTTGCTGAAACAGATGATTGGGTGGTATAAATCAATATTTGTTCTGCATGATTTTAAAAAAATACCTTTTGAAAAGAAACATCTAATTATTTTTTTTCTTAACTTTGCCATTTACATGAAAAAAATGGCAAACTTGAAAGAAGGAGTTTGTTAGTTAAGTAATGAGTTTAAGCAGTGAGGAAGAGGAGATGGGCACCATCCTCTGAATGCTGGCCCCTGGTGAAGCAGAGGTCTCTGACACTTCACTCTCCGTCAATGAACAGATGACAAAATTTACAAAGCAGCATACACATGGGGACTGGGTGTAAAAAAGCATATGAGGGCTTATCACTATTATCATTATTAATATCTTTGCTTCTGTCTCTTTCCTTACCTTTCTGTCCTCTCTCTCACTCTTGTGTCTTTTCTGCCTTCAGAGCCCATTCTTCTGCCTTTTGTCAGGAATGTCTGACCACTTTCTTTTGGTTCTTTTTATAGATCATGTGATATTTCGACTCCATAATTTTATTCTGGTGACCAGGCAGTGACGTTTGTAATCATTGGCACTGGCACAGAATGTCCATTCTGCCATGTTATATGTCTTTATGGCCGCCGCTGTAGTCTAGTGGTTAGGGCGTTGGACTCGTAATCTAAAGGTTGCGGGTTCGATCCCAGCTTTCGGCTATGGCGTTGTGCCCTTGGAAAAGGCACTTTACGGCTGTTTTCTCACCCCACCCAGGTGTAAAAGGGGTACCAACCTTGTGTTGGGGGTTAACCCTGCGATAGACTGGCGTCCTATCCAGGGGGGAGTCTATGACTCTCAGTCGCTTAATGCCACAGAAACCGGGATAAGCACCGGCCTGATGAGCCTTAGGCTCGGGACAGACTTTAACTAACTAATATGTCTTTATGGTGATGTTTCAATGTACTTTTTATTACTTCGAAGTGTGCATCATTATTATTTTTTTTACATGCTTATCTTTAAATCTTGGGAGGGTAAAACAAGCAAAATGACTGGTATCCTCAGGATGGCCTGGTTTTAGTGGCTATAAATTAAGGAATTAAATAATTGACGTACTTTGTTGTTTTGTACGACTGTTGATGGTGGTGGATATTCAAGGGATAAAAAAGAATTGGTTTTAAACCTGAAGTGAATATTCTTGGAGCCACAGAAACAGAGTGAGGTGACAGCCCTGACATGGCGGCTTTTATGGGCAATGAGGCTGAGGGCGAGATGAAACGAAAGTTAAGGTTTGATGAAAAGGGAGGTCACTGGGGAGCTCTCCTCTGAAGTCGGAGTATGGCTGCCTATATGGCGAGGTACTTGAAAATAGTCATACACGCAAACTTCTCATTCAGTGTGCAATTTCAATCTCACAGGGATTTCCAGGTGGGATGAGTGAGTCAGAGTGCACATTCTGGGTGACCCTCAGAGTGTTAAGCTGGGGAACAACAACAACAACAAGAACAACTGGGGAGCTCACAGTTGTCTGTTTCCCCCACTTTCAGCTGCTAAGGAATCCATCCCAACCAAGCCCACATGGGGCCAGCTGGTTCATATTTTTATAGCAGGAACTGACCACACTTGTACTAAGTAAGAGGAAAGGGCGTGCTCAATATAGCACTCTTGACTGAGTGACGTTGGATTTGTGTGCTGTGCTGGAGGTGACTGAGGGGATGACAGGGGAGGTGACTGAGGGATGACAGGGGAGGTGACTGAGGGGATGACAGGGGAGGTGACTGAGGGGATGACAGGGGAGGTGACTGAGGGGATGACAGGGGAGGTGACTGAGGGGATGACAGGGGAGGCGACTGAGGGGATGACAGGGGAGGGACTGAGGGGATGACGGAGGGACTCACAGGGGAGGCAACTTAGGGGATGACAGGGGAGGCGACTCACAGGGAGGGCGACTGAGGGGATGACAGGGGAGGCGACTCACAGGGGAGGCGACTGAGGGGATGACAGGGGAGGCGACTCACAGGGGAGGACGGATGAGGGGGGCGACCATGGAGCGACTGAGGGAGAGCAGACTGAGGGATGACAAGGGAGGCGACTCACGGGCTGCCTGCCTGTTGCAGACTGCAGGTCCCACTAGCCTTCACCTCCTCCCAGGCCAACATGTCCAGCGGGCCGGAGCCCCCCCCCACCACCCTCCTCAGCGGCGGCGGCGGTGCCTACAACTCCATCGCGGCCGCCAACACAGCTGCTAACGCCACCACCCTGGGCAGCGCCTACACCACCAACGCTGCCACCCCCTTCCCCATCTCCAGCAGCATCACGCAGCCCCTGGGCTACCCCCCCTCCTCCTCCTCCTACCCCCCCCTGGCCCTGCAGACCGCCATCGAGGAGGCGCGGCCGTACGTGCCTTCGCCGCCACTGTCTGTGACGTACATCCCCGAGAGCCTGCTGCACCCGACAGGGACCAGCATCGACCCCATGTTTGCCTTCCCGCAGTACGAGGACGAGTTGGACCCCCAGCTGTTTGGCTATTCCGGGACCATGCCCCTGGCAAAGTTAGTGTCTCTCTGTCTTTCTTTTCTTTCTTTTCTTTTAGTCCAGTGCCTGACTTTCTTTTTTTTTATTCTGTTTGTTTGTTGTTTTTTTTTTATGTCTTTTTTGTTTTTTTTGTGGTAATTTTTAAAATTTTTTTTATTATTTTTTTTTTTTGGTCATGCAGAATTTCACCATGGCTCTGGCCAAGTCATGCCTGTCTCCCTTTCTTTTTTTTTTTTTTTTTTTTCGTCTCTTTTTTTTTTTTCCCAGCTGTTTAGCTATTCCGGCACCATGCCTGGCCAAGTCAGTGCCTCTGCTTCTGTCTGTCTCTTTTGTTGTTTTTTTTTTTTTTTTTTTTTTTTTTTCTTTTGTTTTTGTTTTTTTTTATTGGTAATTTTTTGTTTTTTTTGTGTTTTTTTTTGGTTTTTTTTTTGGTGCATGCAGACATTTCACCGTGCTGCATATTTCACCTGTTTTTCTCTTGGAGTTAACATCAGTGCTGACTTCATCTCCCCAAAAAAAAGTCCTTCGATGAGACTTTAAACCGAGCCCCGTGTGCGAACGCACCCAGAACATCTTGCGCACACGTTAAACCCTGTTCCGCTTTTCGTAAGAGTAGGCCATCATGTGCCGGTGGAAACAGATGACATTTACAAAACTGCATACATATTGGTACTGGATGTAAAAAAAAAAAGCACACGAGTGCTTATTCCAATATCCTCGATGTAAAGGAATAGATAAATATAAAATAAAAAAATAAACTCCTGCTGTCACACTTTGATCAAAGGTAACATCACTGTGATTACATGCAGTGGGTTCACAAAGGTAAAGTCCTACACACCCCATCCTCCCTGTGGGCATGCCAGGGGTCTGTCCATAGAAAACTTTGCGTATGCAGCCACTTACCCACCAGCTTTACCGTCTGGAAAGATGTGTGCTCAGGAAGCCGACTAGACAGGTAACCGTCGTTGAATTTTCAGAAGAAAAAAACCCCCTCCAACCCAGAAGGAAAAACTGTGTGGTCAGGAAAGCTATTTAAGTAAATTTGGTTGTTTATTTTGGAAAACACGCACGCACGCACGCACGCACACACACACAAATCGTCACACACACACACACACACACACAGTCACACACACACACACACACACACACACACACACACACACACACACACAACACACACACACACACACACACACCGTCTAATATCCCAATTTGTGAAAAGACGTTAAAAGAAATTGAACACACACACACCACCACACACACACACACACACACACACACAACACAACACACACACACACCACACACACACACACACACACACACACACCACACACACACACAACACACACACACACACACAACACACACACAAACAAACAACAAAAACAAACCCCCCAACTTTTGTTTCTGTGTGCACAGGTACACGTGTGAAAACAGTCCGAATTTGAACCGAGTTTCTGTGGAGCCCTCCCCTCCCTGCACCCCTCGTCCCTGTACCCAAGTCTGCTCCAGGTGAGTCTGTCTGCTTCTTTACATGCATATACACACATGCATGCATGCAGACACACACACACACACATCATGCATTGCACGCACACACGTGTGCATGCACACACACATGAACACACACACACCACACACACACACACACAACACAAACACAACACAACACACACACACACACACACACACACACACACACACATCGCACGCGTGCATGCATGCATGCATGCACGCACACGTGTTGTGCGCGGCGCACACACACATCTGCGCATGCACACAACACTCATACACACACAACACACACGCAATGTGCACACATCACAACACATAGCACATGCGCACCCCCCCCCCCCCAACACACACTACACGACACACATACACACACACACACACACACACGCGCACACACACGCACGCACAGCACAACACACACACACACACACACACACACACACACACACACACACACACACACACACACACACACACACACACACACAGAGTCAGAGAGAGACCCTGCACCTGTGCTTTTCCGTGGAATTAGCACATACACAAGCATGAAGCGTTAAGATTTAAAAAAAATTTTGGTACTAGTTTCCAACTGATCTGTATCAGAAATCTAGCTGTCAGTTTTTCAGAAAGAAGTGAAACAAAAGCTTAATTTGTAAAGGAAATTTGTTTTACTTTTACTTCATGATAAATTTTAAAATAATAATACATGGAATTTATATAGTGCTATACCTTGCAAAAACAAATCAAAGCGCTTGTATTTGACCTATACAACACTCAAACAATCAGTAACCATTAATGTTTTAGCAAATTAAATATACTTACACATGTTTACATGTACTTAGCAATTCCTTCGTTCCATGCTTCCTTCATGTGTTGGAAAAATTTTGTTGTTGCACAGTCTTGGTTCCACATGGGAGTTCTCTGTCTTTGATAAAAAAAAAGTTTTGAATTTGAATTTGACCAGACTTCCAAAGGCGCTGTCCATGGAAGTGTGCTTCTGTTATCAACCTCTATTATTATAATACTTATATATATATATATATAGAGAGAGAGTTAAACAACGTGCCTTTCAGCACAGTTTTGTGAGGACACAATGAGGCAGACTGACTTCAAATTTTTATTTATTTATTTTTTTTTTTTGAGGCAGACTGACTTTGACTCCCTCCTTGGTTCAGACCAGCTGAACAGACTGGGATAGACAGACAACTGTTGCTGTGTGGATAAGAGTATTTGAGGCCGGTAGCGTGGGTCCATGAAGTTGTGGGTCTAAATCTCGCAAGCAGTGTCTGGTGAATTAAAAGTGAAGATTTTTTATGATTTCCCAGGTCAGCTTCATGTGCAGACCTGTCTTTGCCTTGACTCCCTTTGTGTAGACATACGCATGCGCTTTCAATATCTCGTAATCCACCTCAGCAGTGGCCTGGGTAATGAAAACATGAACGTACCCAGCATGCACCTAGTACCTGTAGCAGGATGGGCTCCGCAAGGTACAAATTGCCTAAGAGACGCAGCTTGAAACATTCAATGCAGTGCCCCAGCAAAACGACTCCTTTGGGAGTTAAGGGAGAAAAGAGAGAGAAGGGAGAGAAAGGAGAGACGGCAGAGAAGGACTGTGGGTTTGAGCTAGTAGCTTTTGAACAGAACAGACCGCAGAGAAGTATTTTCTCTCCAAGTTGGCAAAATCCAAAACTCTACTCTTAATTTTCAAAAGGAAATCTCCTTTATTTTGCTCTGTTTTGGTTTTGTGTTAAAAAAAAGAAGAAAAAAAAAGATGCCTCCATTTCAGATTCCAGTTGTATTTTGTGTAAATCAACCGTTCCGTTTTCTTTTCTTTCCTTCATTCCTCTAAAGAGCAAAGACAAGTGGCAACCACTGATAAAAAGGGTAAACAGAGATTTTGCAGTTGTGTGTCGGTGTGTGTCAGTGTGTGTGTGAACTGATTTTCCCCTGTTTGTTGTGTGTGTGTGTTTCCTTTGCAAAGCACCAGCATAGCTAATCTCGTCCAGACTGTGTCAGCACTGATGACATTCACCTCTTTCTTAATAAACACTGTTTTCCTTCTTTCGTCCTTCTCTCCTGTTAGTCTCTGTGGAGTCGCTGGAACACTGTCCTGAATTTTTCAGGTTGTTTCTTAGACAAGTTGAACCTGGCAGAGCCCATCCCTCTCCATGTTCAGGGTGCATGCTGGGTGTGTTCACGTTTCCGTAACCCACCAAACGCTGACATGGTGGGAACAGATGACAATATGTACAAAATTGCATACACACGGGGACCAGATGAAAAAAAGCGCATGAGTGCTTATTCCATTATCCTCGATATAAAAGAATAAATAAATATAAAAGAATAAATAAATTAATTAATCATGGGATCTTTATCATGCATGTTTGATGTTCTGCATGTCTGTATACATGGAGAAAATGGAGGCTCTGGTACATCTGCACTGTGAGTTGACCCAGGAGATCTGAAAAAAACACTCCAATCTGTAATTTGCCAGATGCTGCCGCCAAGATTTGAACCCGTGACTTGACAGACCCACAGAGATCGAAGTCAACTGCTCAGTTCACTCAGCCGTAGTGTCCATCACGATGTGAAGCAAATATAGCGTACACATATAATGCACACTAATCACACGTACACACACTGTAACATTTACTGTATGCACATACTTTGTGGGGGTGGAATAGATCAGTGGTCAGAGCGCTCGCTTTCCCGAAGCTCAAGTTAAGCAGCGTTGAGCGTGGTTACCAGTTGGATGGGTGAGTGTTTGCATGCCTTGGCTTCATTATAGTCCCCCCAGTTCACCCAGCTGTAAGTGGGTACCTGCCCTCTTTAGGGTCAGGGAAGGTAAAGCAGTGAGAGAGAAGAGATTGACGCCGCCCTCAATATGCTGGCCCCTGGAGAAGCTGAGGTTTCTGATGCCTCACTCCCCTACAAGGATAATGGAATAAACACTCGTGTGGTTTTTTACTTCCAGTCCCGTTTGTATGCAGTTTTGTAAATCTTGTCATCTGTTCCCACCAGCACACAAAGTCCTACTCTAACAAAAAGCAGAACAGGATTTATCATGATCACAAGATGTTCTGTGTGCATTCACACACAGGGACCTCAGTTTATAGTCTCATCTGAAGGACTTTTGGGGAGAGTGGACTTGGCACTGATGTTAACTCCAGGGGAAAAATCCCCTCGCATGGCAATTGAACCTGGGTTGTCAAATTGTGAGCGCAATGTTCTGACCACTAGGTTATCCCGTCCCTATGTCTAAGCTTTCGAGAAGGAAGACTACACTGTTTCC
>CM060336.1:11925798-11963298 GCA_030674155.1 Stramonita haemastoma
AACTGGAGCAAGCAAGTTGGTTAAGTATGGTATCTAAAAGAATCTTTCAGAACTAGATCCAACTAGATCCAAATTTGCAAAAAGCTAGATTGTCATCCATAAACTCAACCCCCCCCCAGACAGACAGACAGATAGACAGACAGACAGACAGACAGACAGACAGACACACACACACACACACAGAGACACAGACACACACAGACACACACACACACACACACACACACACACACACACACACACACACACACACACACACACACACACCTACCTCTTTCACAAAACATGGCTTATGACTGCCTTAAAACACAGCAAAAAAAAAAAAAAAAGACAGAAAATGTACACGAGACAAAGATGTGAAACAAACAACGTCTGCTAACACGATTTTACATTTTTATGCACAGTTATGGAAGTTCAATGTCGTCTGTCCTATGTTTGTGTGAAAATAAAAACAAAGTCTGCTAACACGTTTTTACAATTTTATGCACAGTTATGGAAGTTCAGCGTTGTCTGTCCTATGTTTGTGAGGAAAAAACCCCAAAGTCTGCTAACATGTTTTTACAATTTTATGCACGATTGTGGAAGTTCAACGTCATCTTTCCTGCGCCTGTTTCAGCGGAAAGACATCGCAACCTGAATCTGGTTCGCAGTGACCTTGGCCAAGGTCATGACTATTTCGACAAGATGTTCTACGACCTTCAGCAGGACACGCTGTACAGCCAAGGTCGACCAAAGAGCAGTCAGAACGAGCGCCCGTCTTCTGTCTATCACGATTACTCTGTGTCCACTTCCAGGTGAGAGGTCACGGTTTTGATTGGTTGATTTTTTTTTTTTTGATTGATGGTTGAGGGATAGGGTGAGTGAGTGATAAACCTTATGTGTGGTGTACAAATAAAATCAGGTGTGTGTGTGTGTGTGTGTGTGTGTGTGTGTGTGTGTGTGTGTGTGGTGTGTGTGTGTGTAGTTTTGAGTTGTTTTTTATTCTTTGATTTCGAGGATAATGGAATAAACACTCATGTGATTCTTTACATCCAGTCCCTGTGTGTGTGTGCAGTATTGTAAATTTTATCATCCGTTCCCACTGGCACACAATAGCCTACTCTTCCGAAAAGTGGAACGGGTTTTAACGTGTGCGGAAGATTTTCTGAGTGTGTTCATGCATGTGTGTGTGTTCATGCATGTGTGTGTGTGTGTGCACGTGTGTGCGTGCATGCATGCTTGTGTGAGAGAGAGACTTAGGAGAGAGAGAGACTTACGAGGAGAGAGAGAGAGAGAGAGAGAGAATTTCACGCTTTTTTGGATGTGAGATAACAGACATCAGGTGTGGTGTAGTTTGATGTGTATATGCACTGTTATACACATTAATGTGTGTGTGCAAAAAAATACATGTATTTTTGTGTGGTGGGCTAAAGTCACTGAGCGATATATGTAGAATAAAAAAAAAAAAACCCAACCAATACCCACCGATACGCTTTCCAAGTGTTTGACCATTTCATTCCTTCCATTGTTTCAACAGCTCCAAAAAGCCGTCGCAAAGTGTCAAAAAGTTTGTGCTTACAGAGTAAGTGACCAACCATCCAACCAGCTTGGGCTGTTGACGTGTATTTCGCATGCCCTTCTGGTGATGACAGTTTGTTTTCACATTTTATACCCCCACCCCCACCCCTACCCCCATCAACATCACTCTCCCTTTTCTTTCTTTGATTTGACGTGTATTTCGCATGTCCTTTCGGTGATGACGATTTGTTTTCACATTTTATGCCCCCCACCCCCACCCCTACCCCTCAACATCACCACCCCCCTTTTCTTTGTTTGTTTGTTTTGTTTTCTGGCCTCTGCCTCTGATTCACTTTATTCTTCCTGAGTGTTCCCCCCCCCCTCCTGCTCCCTCCTTCCACTGCCATCCCTCTCAGTGCCTGTTTTGCCTTCTTTGTTATCTGGGTTTAATTTGATTTTTATTCTTTTATTTCTGTTCACTTGATATGCCTTGTGGTGGTAACAGTGTTGAGGAAGATTAACCCTCTTAGTTTCCAAACTGGGATTTGCTGGGACTTGCCAGGATTGAATAATTGCCCCCCCCCCCCCCCCCTTTGAATCCCAGACTGGGATTTGCAGGGATTTACACACAGTAGATTTCCATCAGCAGTGACCATCACTAATTGCTATCACATGTCAAAGCTCTGTCAGGCTAGAGGTACGAAGCCCCATTGAGTGTCTGGAAGTAGTTATAGCTGCTGGTATGTACTTAAAAGGAGGAAAAGCGAGCGAGCATGTGTGCCTGACCTGATTCCGTGATGGAATTGCGAAATCTAGGGGCAGTTTGTGTTCAGAGAATCCGAATGCAAGAGGGTTAATTTCCCAACGTTTCCATGGTTTCACTGTTTGTCATGTGGGGAAGGAAGGAATGGAGTGGCTCACAGTATTATGCCTGTAATACAGACGCTACGGCTGAGTGGTTAAGACCTTTTGACTTTGATACCTTAGGTCCATGAAGTCATGGGTTTGAATCTCGGCAGCAGTGTCTGGTAAACTCAGGGTGGGGCTTGTATGATCTCCCAGGTCAACACAACGTGTAGACCTGCCTGTGCCTTTAACTCCCTTCGTGTATGTACACACGCAGAACATCAAATACGCACGTTAGAGATCCCACCATTCATGTCAGCTTTTTGGGGGGTTACGGAAACATAAACATACCCAGCATGCATCCTCTACAGAAAAACTGAACTGCTCTCAAGTCTGGGCATTTCAGCTGAGACCAGCGGGCAGGCAGAGCTCCTGCAGAGTGACAGAGGAGGCAGAGACCAGGCACGAGGCCCAGTAAGGGAAGACAGGGAAGGGGGGGGGGAATGACAAAAGGCAGAAGAGACAAAGAGGATGGAAGCACAATGCAGGGACTGACAGCTTGTGGAGGTGTGGGTTGGTGCATGTGCGAACATTCAAGCATCGTCACTGCATGTCCGCATGAGCGTTTGTGTTCGTTGTTACTGCATGTGTTTGTGTAGAAACTTAGGTGCTACTTCTGTGAACTGATGTGATAACGGTCTGTCTGTGTCTGTTGCATTGTATCACTGTGTTGTTTTTTTTCTGCCAGATTCACATACAAACTTTAAAAAAAAACAGGATCATGCACAAGTGTGCGTATGCACACACACTCATGTGAATACACCCACATACATGTGTGTGTGTGTGTGCAAGTGTGTGTGTGTGTGTGTGTGTGTGTGTATGTGTGTGTGTATCTGTGTGATGTGGTACATAGTAAACTTATTCAGCCACAACAACAATAATTGAAGAATGAACAGAAAAAAAAACACTAGCAGCACTTGTTACCATGATAAATGTTGGTGTTTTTATTTTATTTATTTATTTTTTTAATTATTTTTTTTTTTTACTGTAGACTAAACTATTGGCTACAACTGTGCTGTATGCGTGTTGATGTGATGTGCAATGCCACAGGAGAAGTGTAATTGAAGTGTTGGCTGCAAGTGCTGTAAGTGTGTTGATGTGATGTGCAGTGCCACAGAAGTGAAGTGTTGGCTGCAAGTGCTGTATGTGTGTTATTTATTTTTTATTTATTTATTTATTCTTTTTATATCGAGGATAACAGAATAAGCAATCATGTGCTTTTTTTCATCCGGTCCCCGCGTGTATGCAGTTTTGTAAATATTGTCATCTGTTCCTACCGGCACATGATGGCCTACTCTTATGAAAAGCGGAACAGGATTTAACGTGTGCGCAAGATGTTCTGCGTGCGTTCGCACACGGGGCCTCGGTTTAAAGTCTCATCTGAAGGACTTTTGGGGAGAGTGGAGTCAGCACTGATGTTAACTCCAGGAAGAAAATTTCCTCGACCGGACTCGAGTTGTGTTGTGTTGATGTGATGTGCAGTTCCACAGGAGAAGTGAAGATTGCGGAAGTGCAACAGGAAGGAAAATACATCCGTCTGGTGAATGAGGGTGCACAGGTGAGTCAAGTTTTTTTTGCACAGGTGATTTTTTTTTTTGCACAGGTGAGTGATTGATGCACAGAAACATGTGGGGAAAAATATCCATTTCGGTTCAAATCCTTGTGTTTCCATCATCTGTTTTTTTTCAGAAACGTTTCAGTGTTACATACCTTCACAGGGAATCTTTTGACTTATCATCTGTATTTTTCTTTTACCCCCCCCCCCCCCCCCCCCCCCCCCCCCACACACACACATGCATGCATGCACACACACGCATTCATGCATGCATAACATAACGCGCACACACATACAGACACATGCCCACATGTACACATGCACGCTCACACACACACCACACACACACACACCACACCACACCACACCACACCACACCACACCACACCACACCTCATTACACCACACCACACCACACCACCACACACCACCACACACACACAGACACACACACAGACACACCTCACCCCCACCACCATAACCCACCACCACCACCCCACCACCCCCACACACACACAACACACCTTCATCACCTCACTTACACACCTGCATATCTGCCTACCTGTATACCCCAGGAGGTGGAGTTTGGCGGCTTCATGATCCAGCAGAACGAATGCTCACACACACACACCACACACACACACACCACACACACACACAACACACACACACACACACACACACACACACACACACACACACACACACACACACACCCACACCCACCCCCCACCCACCCCACACCTTTACCACCTCACACACACACCTGTGTATCTGCCTACCTGTGTACCCCAGGAGGTGGAGTTTGGCGGCTTCATGATCATACATGCATGCTCACACACACACACACACACAGAACACCACACCCCCATCACCCCGACCCCACCAACCCATACCACCACCACCCCCCACCACACCACACCTTTACCACCTCACACACCTGTATATCTACCCATCTGTGTCCCCCCCCCAGGAGGTGGAGTTTGGGGGCTTCATGATCCAGCAGAACGTGGGGGGTCACCCCGTGGCGGTGTTCCGCTTCCCCCCCCGCACCAAGTTCCCCCCCACCTCCTCCATCACCGTCTACGCCGGCTGCAGTGACCGCAAGCTGCACAAGCCGCCCCAGGACTTTGTGTGGAAGGAGCAGCAGAAGTGGGGCTCCGGCCCCGAATGCACCACCATCCTCTGCCGCGCTAATGGGCAGGTGAGTGTGGGGGAGGGGGAGGGTGAAGAAGGAGGAGGGATTGTTTGTGTGGTTCTGTGTGATTGCTGCTCACCCCACCCAGGTGTAAAAGAGGTACCAACCTTGTGTTGGGGGTTAACCCTGCGATAGACTGGCGTCCTATCCAGGGGGGAGTCTATGACTCTCAGTCGCTTAACGCCACAGAAACCGGGATAAGCACCGGCCTGATGAGCCTTAGGCTTGGGACAGACTTTAACTAACTTCAACTTTAACTGTGTGATTGCTGAGGGTTGTTTTTAGAGTGGTGAAGGTATGGATAGGTGGGTGAGGAGAGGGTGGGATTGTGTGATTGCTGAGGCTGTTTTAGGTCTAGTATGGACAAGTGAGGGAGGAGAATGCATGATTGTATGGTCTGTTGACTGCTGAGGCTGTTTGATTTGATTTGATTTATTTGATCTATTCTTTTATTTCGAGGATAATGGGATAAGCACTTGTTTGCTTTTTTTTTTACATCCAGTCCCCAGGGTGTGTATGCAGTTTTTGTAAGTCGTGTCATCTGTTTCCACCCACCGGCACACGATGGCCTACTCTTACGAAAAGCGGAACAGGATTTATCGTGTGCGCAAGATGTTCTGGTGGGGGAAGGAGAAGGAGGGATTGTGTGGTGTGTGTGCCTGCTGAGGCTGTTTTTAGATAGGGAAGGTATGGACAGGTGAGGGAGAAAAATGGCTTGTGTGATTACTGAGGCTGTTTTAGGGTGGTAAAGGTATGGACAGGTGAAGAAAAAGAATGCATGATTGTGCGGCCTGTGTGAATGCTGATGCTGTTTTAGATCTAGTATGGACAGGTGAGGGAGAAGAATGGCCTGTGTGAGTGCCAAGGCTGTTTTAGGGTGGTGAAGGTATGGATAGGTGAGGGAGGAGAATGCGTGATTGTGTGGCCTGTGTGACTGCAGGCTGTTTTAGAGCATTGAAGGTATGAATATGTTGAACATGTTGTCTTGCTGTTTGTTGTACAAAGTACAACATGTTGTGTTGCTGTTTGTTGTACACAGTACATGTTGTCTTGCTGTTTGTTGTACACGGTACATGTTGTCTTGCTGTTTGTTGTACACATGGTACAACATGTTGTCTTGCTGTTGTATACACAGTAAACATGTTGTCTTGCTGTCTGTTGTACACACTGTACAACATGTTGTCTTGCTGTTTGTTGTACACACTGTACAACATGTTGTCTTGCTGTTTGTTGTACACATGGTGCAACATGTTGTCTTGCTGTTTGTTGTACACACTGTACAACATGTCTTGCTGTTTGTTGTACACACGGTACAACGTGTTGTCTTGCTGTCTGTTGTACACATGGTACAACGTGTTGTCTTGCTGTCTGTTGTACACATGGTACAACGTGTTGTCTTGCTGTCTGTTGTACACATGGTACAACGTGTTGTCTTGCTGTCTGTTGTACACATGGTACAACAATGTTGTCTTGCTGTTGTACACATGGTACATGTTGTTGTTTGTTGTACACATGGTACAACAATGTTGTCTTGCTGTTGTACACATGGTACAACATGTTGTTTGTTGTACACATGGTACAACAATGTTGTCTTGCTGTTGTACACATGGTACAACATGTTGTCTTGTTGTTTGTTGTACACATGGTACAACAATGTTGTCTTGCTGTTGTACACATGGTACAACATGTTGTCTTGTTGTTTGTTGTACACATGGTACAACAATGTTGTCTTGCTGTTGTACACATGGTACAACATGTTGTCTTGTTGTTTGTTGTACACATGGTATAACAATGTTGTCTTGCTGTTGTACACATGGTACAACATGTTGTCTTGTTGTTTGTTGTACAGGCCGTGGCATGGACAACCGCTGCCCATCGCTTCTCTCGTGACGCCTTTCAAGAGGGACACACTGACACCAGCAAAAGTGAAACTTAATATTATTTTATTTATTTAGTTATACATTCTTTTATATCGAGGATAATGGAATAAGCGCTCATGTGGTTTTTTTTTACTTCCAGTCCCCGTGTGTATGTAGTTTTGTAAACCTTGTCACCTGTTTCCACCAGCACACAATGGCCTTCTGTCACAAAAAGCGGAACAGGATTTAAAATGTGTTCAAGATGTTCTGCGTGCGTTCGCACACGGGACCTCGGCATATAGTCTCATCTGAAGAACTTTTGGGGAGAGTGGAGTCAGCACTGATGTTAACTCCAGGCAAAAAATCCCCTTGAACGGGAATCGAACCCGGGACATCAGATTGCGAGCACAATGTTCAGACCACTAGGCTATCCCGTCAACAGGGGTAAGTGGGGCTGTGTACACGTAAGTCAGATATGCTGGGCCTGACTTGTCAGGTGCTTAACGGCAGTGCAACGCATCTTCGTTTATATGACAGACAATGATGTTTGCTGTCTAAGGGGAAGAAGAAGAAGTGGGGCTGTATTGCTCAGTGAGGTGTTAGTGTGGAGTTATCTTTCCTTGAATTCACTACAGTTATAGTTACTACGTGTTAGTAGACTGAAGTGTATACATATGAAACAACACGCATGGTCTCCCGTAGATTAGGCTGGATGACATTGTATGGTGTGATTTTTTGTTTTTTAAAAATTACTTCCCTTTATGTTTAGATACATACATGAAGCACTGACACACACAACACACACACACCACACCACACCACACCACACCACACCACACCCACACCACACCACACCACACCACACCACACCACACCACACACACACCAACACACAACCAACACACACGCACACACACACAACACAAACACACACACAGACACACACACACACACACACACACACACACACACACACACACACACACACACACACACACACACAACACAACATACCAAACCACACAACCCCCCCCCCCCCACACACACACACCCACAACACAGCACAACACAACATACCAAACCACACAACACCCACACCCACACACACCCACACACACCCACACACACACACACACACACACACACACACACACACACACACACACACACACACACACACACTCTGACATTTTTTAATGTAAGTGTTTTAAGACCATTCTTACCCTCTTTTTCTGAAAAATCCTTGGATAAGATTTTTCAAAATCTTGATTTGGCGTTTCGTATAACAAAATCTTTAATGAATAGTCCTTTAGGACATTTGTTATAGTTATAGGTCATACTAGCAATTGTTACGTATTTACTTCTTGTTGTCATTGTTTAGCCCTATTCTGTGTTTCTGTATGCATTATTAAGAAACAAACACCCATTTTACTGCACACATCCATCAACACAATTGCCCCCTTCCCTCCCTGTCCCAGCCACCGCTGTAGTCTAGTGGTTAGGGCGTTGGACTCGTAATCTAAAGGTTGCGGGTTCGATCCCAGCTTTCGGCTATGGCGTTGTGCCCTTGGAAAAGGCACTTTACGGCTATTTTTCTCACCCCACCCAGGTGTAAAAGGGGTACCAACGTTGTGTTGGGGGTTAACCCTGCGATAGACTGGCATCCTATCCAGGGGGAGTCTATGACTCTCAGTCGCTTAACGCCACAGACACCGGGACAAGCACCGGCCTGATGAGCCTTAGGCTCGGGACAGACTTTAACTCCCCATCCCATCGTCTAATATCACTTTGAGTGAACAGATGTAAAATCGAAGCAACAACAACAACAACACACACTGGCACACAGTCTCACCATCCTCGTTCCTCCATCCCCAGGCCTGCTGATTGGGGAGAAGAAGGCGGGGGAGGAGGGGGTGGAGGAGGATGGGGGGGCAGACGGCAACACCAGTGCCAATGCAGCCAGGACAGAGCCAGTCTCCCTCAGAAGGTAAGCTTTTCTTTTTTAATTTTTTTTTTTAGAAGGTAAATTTTTTTTTTTTTTTTTTTAGAAGGTAAACTTTTATTTATTTCTTCTTTTATTTCGAGGATAATGGAATAAGCACTCATGTGCTTTAAAAAATTTTTTTTTTTTACATCTAGTCCCCGTGTGTGTGCAGTTTTGTTAATCTTGTCATCTGTTCCCACCGGCACACAATGGCCTGTCTGTCTGTCTGTCCCTTAGTCTGATGATGACTGTGGGGGCACCCCAGAAGACTTGACAACCAGCTCCCTCCATTCCTCTCTCTGTTCTGCTTCACTATGGCTTACTCTTACGAAAAGTGGAACAGGATTTAACATGCGCAAGATGTTCTGTGTGCGCTCACATACATGGGGCCTTGGTTTATAGTTTCATCTTAAGGACATGTGGGGAGAGTGGAGTCAGCACTGATGTTAACTCCAGGGGAAAAATCCCCTTGACCGGGAATCGAACCCGGGTCGTCAAATTGTGAGCACAATGTTCTGACCACTAGGCTATCCCGTCCCCCACTTTCTGCCATGTGTCCTGACTGTCTGAGGCTTGTGTCAGGGTGACCTCCCCTTATCTGTGCTCACCACCATGATGTCTTTGCCTTGGCTATGTTCATGTTAGAAAGTGCTGTGATTTGTTTTTACAAGACATAGCGCTGTGTGAATTCCACTTCTTCTTCTTCTTCTTCTTCTTCTTCTTCTTCTTCTTCTTCTTCTTCTTCTTCTTCTGATGATGATGATGATGATGATGATGATGATGATTGGTGTTGTTATTTCTGTTATGATGATGATGGTCATCATCATCATCATCATCATCATCATCATCGTTATTATTATTATTATTATTAGAAAGTCTCAAGATAGGTGGAGGGTGGGAGTGGGGGTAGGGGGGGTGTGGGGTTGATTGTTGTTGGACAGGTGTGATGATCACTGGTTCACTAGTGATACACAGTCAGGCTCTGTACATGGCTGAAAGATAATCGTGGAATGTTCCAGAAAGGAAATAGGAACCAAAAAAAAAATGCTTTCTGGAAAGTTGATCTTGGCCTTCATGAAAAAAAGCTAGTCTTCAATGAGAAGAAAACAGAAGTGAAAAAAAAAAAAAAGAAAATAGTGCAAAGATTTAAGAGGAAAGAAAACAAAAAAACCTACAAAAACTTGCCATTGTTGAAAAGCAGGGTTAGTTATAGGGACTTGCACTTGTGGTTTTTTTTTCCTTCTTTGTTGAACACTTAGACAGCAACTATCATTGTCTGTCAATGAGCAAACATGTTTTGTGCTGCCGTTAAACACCTGACAAGTCAGGCCCAGCCCATCTGATTCCAGCCTGGGAGAGAGAATTGTGATCTTTAAAGTCTGACTGGGAAAAAAAAGGCAGGAGAATGGACCCAGAAGGCAGACAATAGACAAGAAGGAAATGGTGACAAGAAGAAAAGAAACAAGCAAGGCAGAAACAAAAAGAGAGGGATAGAAAAGAGGGAATTCCTAGCACAGAATTTCTAGAAGGTGGGGATTGGTGTTTATACTGACAGGACCTCAGCATCCCCATAGGGGGAGACAGGTTTGTTTATTATTTATTCATTCATTTATTTATTTATTTATTTATTCTTTCTTCTATATCAAGGATAATGGAATAAGCATTCATATGCTTTTTTTCACATCCAGCCCCTGTGTGTATGCAGTTTTGGAAACGTCATCTGTTCCAACCGGCACACAATGGCCTACTCTTACGAAAAGCGGAACAGGATTTAACCTGTGCGCAAGATGTTCTGCGTGCGTTCGCACACGGGGCCTCGGTTTACAGTTTCCTCTGAAAGACTTTTAAGAGGAGCGGAGTCAGAACTGATGTTAACTCCAGGGAGAAAAAAATCTCCTCGACCGGGAATCGAACCTGGGTCGTCAAGTTGTGAGCGCAACATTCTGACCACTAAGGCTATGGCTGAAGGAGAGAGAGTGGACAAAAAAAAAAAAACAGAACAAAAGTGGAGGTACACCTGTTGCACCCACCCCACCCAGGTGTAAAAGGGGTACCAACCTTGTGTTGGGGGTTAACCCTGCGATAGACTGGCGTCCTATCCAGGGGGGAGTCTATGACTCTCAGTCGCTTAACGCCACAGAAACCGGGATAAGCACCGGCCTGATGAGTCTTAGGCTCGGGACAGACTTTAACTTTAACTTTAACACGTGTTGCAGGGAGAAGCAGCAGCCCCCTTCCCTGCAGGTCAGTGGCCAGGTGTCGTACAGCAATGGGGGCATGATGCCGCCCCTCGACTCCCAGCCAGGTGTGCAGTCTGTCTGCCCTGACATCATGCCAGGTACCACCCGCCCCCCTTGCTGCTGCTAGTGCTACTATTGATGCTCTTGCTGCTTGTTTTTGTTTGTTGGTGTTTGGTTTTTTTGTTGTTGTTTGGTGGTGTTCTTGGTGTTTGGTGGTGGTGTGTTTGTTGTTTGGTGGTGGTGGTGTTTGTTGTTGTTTGTTGCTGTTACTGGTATTGCTGTTACTGTTGTTTTTGTTTGTTGTTGCTGTTTGTTGTTGTTGTTTAATGCTGTTGTTGTTTTTGTTTGTTGCTGTTGTTTGTTGTTGCTGTTGTTTGTTGTTGCTGTTTGTTGTTGCTGTTTGTTGCTGTTGCTGCTGCTGTTGCTGCTGTTGTTGCTATTTTTGTTTTTGTTGCTGTGTGTGTGTGTGTGTGTGTGTGTGTGTGTGTGTGTGTGTGTGTGTGTGTGTGTGTGTGTGTGTGTGTGTGTGTGTGTGAGAGAGATTCTTTTATTTCGAGGATAATGGAATAAGCACTCATGTGCTTTTTTATATCTAGTTCACATGAGTATACAGTTTTTCAAATTTTGTCATCCACTCCCACACTCTGTGTGTGTGTGTGTGTGTGTGTGTGTGTGTGTGTGTGTGTGTGTGTGTGTGTGTGTGTGTGTGTGTGTGTGTGTGTGTGCATGCATGTGTGTGTGTCTGTGTGTGTGTGTAGTCTTCAATTTTACGTCCTTTCACATATAGTGCTACCGGTCTGTGGTGTGTGTGTGTGTGTGTGTGTGTGTGTGTGTGTGTGTGTGTGTGTGTGCATGTGTGAGTGTGTGTGTGTGCATGTGTGAGTGTGTGTGCATGTGCGTGCGTGCGTGTGTGTGCATGTGTGTGTGTGTGTGTGTGTGTGTGTGTGTGTGTGACTTTGTTTGATTTAATGTCTGCTCTTTCGAAGTGATATTAGAGAGAGAGAGAGAGTGTGTGTGTATGTGTGTGTGCGTGTGTGCAAGCATACGTACATACGTGTGCACGCATGCGTGTATGTGCGTTTAAAATGCACTGTCACCTGTGTTCTCACAGCAGGAGGCAGCAGCTCCCAGAGGAAGTACGTGTCTGGCATCAGCACCCAGCAACACACAGCCATTCGCGGCTCCGGAAAATCGGTAAGTTTGCAGCCAGCGGTCGGTCACACTCCTCGTCTTTAGTAGCTAACACGAAGTCACGACAGTGCCTAGAGACATATTGTTGGTTATGACCATGTTTTACATACACCCTTTCCTCTTCCATACCACAAGAGAGGATACTGACAGTGAAAAGGCCTGTTATATCATGGAAATCTAAGTTGAATAATATTTGATAAGAAATAGTTATGTTTTGTGATTGTTCGTTTTGGTCATGTGGGTGAAAGCTTTGTTCTTTTCACTACTCGATATGAAAACAAATGTTTTTAATGTAGAGAAAAGTTGTATGTTATGCAAATTTGATAATGAAAAGTGTTCGCATAAAGAAAGGATCGTTACTTTTTCTGTTATGAAGAAAAAGGTCTAGTATGATTAATTTAAAAGACATATGGAACTGCTGTAGGATATTCTTTGTGCAGTGTCTTTTCTTTTTTTGTGACTTAGTACTCTCTTTCAGTTCCTTTTGTTTTATGGTTGTTTTTTTTTTCTTTGTCAAAGTTTATTCCCTTTATTTTGAATTGTCTGTTTTTTTCCCATTATTTATGTTAAAAAGTTTATCCCCAAAAGCTGTGTAATAGATACATGTCAACTTTATTCCTCTCTGGCGATAACTATTCTTGCCTGATCAGGGTTTGGTTTTTTGGCCAGTTTTTTTTTCTTACCCGTCCTTTAAAAATTTTTTTTTTTTCTTTTGTGTTTTTGTTGTCGCTTTGTTACTTCTATCATGTAGGTGTTGTGTGTGTGTGTGTGTGTGTGTGTGTGTGTGTGTGTGTGTGTGTGTGTGTGTGTGTGTGTGTGTGTGTTTTGTTTAATTTCTTTATATCTTAACTATATTGCCCCAAAAAGCATTTTTCATAAACGGATAAAAAAAATGACAACTAGTTTTTTGATGTTGTTTTTATAAGAAGCTGAAACATGCTGCTGTAGGTTAAGTAAAAAAAACAACAACCAAAAAACAAACTAGGTGAAACATTAAGAGATGACGTCAGTGATCAGATGTTGTTACTTCTTTGTCTGAGCAATTCTTACTTCTGTTTCTGTTGTTTCCTTGTCCTTTTGCTTGTCTCCTTTACAACTGTACTGATAGGACTGATTCTTCCTGAGTGACCCTTCTGCACAGTACATAGCAACACACTTTGAGGTGGAGGGCTTTAGATCTCTGTCTGTCTCTCTTCTGCTTTGCCTGTGTCTGGGGCTCTGGTTCGCTCTCTCTCTCTCTCCCTCACCTTCCCTGTGTAGAGTCACATTAACATGGACACGTTGGCTCGTTTTAGCCAGCCAACCTTTGTTGTTGTTGTTACTGTTGTTGTTGTTTCATAGTTACTGTGAAGGGATCGGTTAGGTTTATTTTAATCCTTTGGGTAAGTTTCTAGTTTGATTTATCATAACTTGTTTCAGTGATGACTCCGGTTTATTCGAAAACCTGAATTGTACTCATATCGCTTGATAATACCATACCTGTAAGTTGATGGTACATGTGATGTTATGAGGGGGGCATTATGTTGTAGGTCATTGCTGTTTGATAAATGTTGGATACCTAGGACTTGGGGTAGGAGGGACATGGTAACAGGTGTTACTGTTTGCTGTGACCTGGGTGTGACCTTGTGAAGTAGTGTCTTTCTTTGTGCTATCAAGTTACCCTCCTCCCACCCCCACACCCCTTTTTTTGTTAAAAACAATTTGCGTTGAAGAATTTCTAGAAACAAGTAAACAGCACCTTTCACTCTGACCTCCTGTGTCTTGTTTCTGCTGTTCAGTTACTGGTGAAGTCAGTGCAGGAAAGGCACACAGACAGTCACACACACACACACACACACACACACACACACAACACACACACACACACACACACACACACCACACACAGCACACAACAGAGGCACACAGACAGACAGACAGACAGACAGACACACACACACACACACACACACACACACACACACACACACACATATATATACTTGTTCCCTTTATACCTGTTTTTTTATTTTTTTTATTCATTCTTCTATTTTCTTACAGTCCGGATCTTTAACATTTATTCCCTTAAGGAACCATCTTTGTTTGTTTGATGTTGAACACTTTCCCATTTAGGAGCCAAAAGTTCTTATCTAGCGCATGGTAAACGCTTTGATTTGTTGCTTTACAAGATTCAGTGCTTTATAAATTCCATACAGTATTCTTTTTGATGGATAAAGTTCTTGTTTAATGCATAATATTTTCCCCATCAGGAGTGAAGGCATTAGTTTAATGCATAATGTTTCCCCAATCAGAAGTGAAAGTTTTAGTTTAATGCATAACATTTTTCTTTAGGAGCCAAAGTTTTTATTCAATGCATAACATATTCCTTTAGGGGCGGACATTTTTATTCAATGCATAATATTTTCCTGTTTAGTAGCCAAAGTTCTTGCTTAATGCATAACATTTTCCCCATCAGGATTGAAAGTTTCTGTTTAAAGCATAATATTCTCCTCTTTAGTAGCCAAAGTTTTTGTCTAATGGCAAGCATTTCCCCCCTTGTAGAAGCCAACGTTCTCTTTAGGAGCTCAAACTCTTGTTAAATGCGTGTTCACCCACCCTTGATCGTGACGAGGGAAGGGATGGTAGTGGCAGCGTGTGTGTGCCGTTGTGGGTTTGTGTTGCTGATGCAGGCGTGTTGTTTGTGTGGCTTTGCAGAAAAAGAACTTCCTCAACTACTTGCTGAATGACACTGGGCTTCACTGAGTGAAGTAGAGGACAGGTCAGACTCCCTCCCCCACCCCCCCCCCCCCCTACCCCCCCCCCCCCCAACCCCCAAAAAGTCTTCCAGTCTCTTCTCATTTTTTGTGCAGTGATTTTTTTGTTATCTACCAGAATCTAGCAGTTTGGATTTTCATTAAAAAAACAACAACATAAAATGTATATTTTTGTGGTTGCTCAGTTGAAATAATGTTGCGGTGTGTTGAATAATAATGATAATAACAATCTGTGTGGTTTGGCAGTGATGTAACTTGGACTGCGACAGCAGCAGCAGCAGCTTTTGCATTTAAGAGTGAAGATCATGGACGAAAAAATTAGAGGAAAAGTTTTAAAAGCAAGAGAGGAAAATAAGAATTGAAAAAGAGAATAGAAAAGAAATGAAGATCCGGTGGTCGTGCAAGCATAGTAAAGTGCATGTACTTGTTAATATGGAGTAACACTGAATCTTATTTTAGTTCATAGCAATGAAAGAAATTTGTTGCAGTGAAAGAAACCCAGATAAACAGATCGAGCATAAGCCAGCTAAGGCATAACAATTTTGGGTGATGAACATCAGTAACGTCAAGAATAACAGGAGAAGAAAAGAAAAAGGTGACAGTGACAGGTAGAGCATGATGGCACAAAAAACAGGTAAAGAAAAATGTAACGGGTCCTACACGGGAATTATCTAAGTCGCCACTCCAATTCCCGTTCCGTCTGATTCGGTACCGGAAATCTTAGAGTTTTAGAACAATTCCTATTTTCTTCAGTAACCCTAAAGAAGAGTAGGGCTCAGCTACTTATGGGCCGGGGAGTGATAAAGGGGGGATAGTAAGAGGATAGTAGAAAAATAGGGGAAAAGAAATATAGAAGAGGTAGGAAAGTAGGTGAAGTGAAATTAACTAACCTCAACTCACTCAGCAGCCACACTGAACACACTGAACATGACGAATAACACCATTCATTCAATGTGACTCCAGACCGAGTAAATTGGGTTTATAACATATATTCCACAACACAACCTACAACACTACCACATTACACAAAACACCAATGACTAACTGTACTACAAGTACAATTAAAAAAAAAACAAAGTATAATCTGTCCTAGTTTTTCATACATCAAAAATCAATGGCTCAATCTCCGATCAGGCACACAGAAGGATGAGAGTGGGGATGGGATGATGGTGCGAGGAGAAGGTGAACGATGACGATGACAACGATGACGACGATGACGATGTTCCTGTAATCAAAAGAACATACAATGTAAAAAACATCACCACAAAACAATCCATCACTGAGCTTGTTTACAACACTAAGCTCAAAAAAGAAATGTAGCTCCTTCGTGTGTTTGATTATGAATTTGTAGCAATATGCCTGTCAGTATTGTAATTGCCCTTCAGGGATGATTAAAGTGTTTTTGACTTGACTTGACTTGACTTGACAATTACCAAAAAGGTACTTTCACCCTATCCAATTTGCCATTCTCGTGAGAATTAAATATTCTCAGAACAATCTAACATCACTTCTAAAATTATTACATAATTTTAGTAGTTAGTATTACACACGTTTCATTTACTTTAGGACAGATGATGGTCCATCCTATGAAACTGTGCAAGCATCCCAACATATCTCGTTTACTTTAGGACAGATGATGGTCCATCCTATGAAACTATGCCAACATTAATAAGGACTAATTTACTCAAAATCGATATCCCAAATGACATTCCAATGCCATTTTACTTGTTTTAAAATTGCTAAATAATTTATTACAAATAAATCACAATTCTAATAATAAATCAAGTAGGCCTTCACACCTATATATTTGTAGTGTAAAACCACACTAGAATATTTCCAGCATTTTAATAATAGCTGAACAATATTCTACCACAAATTAAACATACAACAAAAACCATGACTGTGTCAACATTTACATGCTTTGTTCAAAACAACCACTAGGTCTCACTGTTAATTCTCAGGCTAAAAGCCTCTCAAATTAAATTAATGCCCCCACTAATATTTCAACTGTTTGAATTTCCTAAATAATATATAAAACAATTAAGTAGTCCTTCACACCCATACATTTGTAGTGTAAAGTTATACTAGAATATTTCTAGCATTTTAATAACTGAACAATATCCTACCAAAAATTAATCTTACAACAAGGACCATGACGCGCCAAAAATTACCCCACGCTTCCTTTGTTCGAAGCGCTTCCTTTGTTCGAAGCGATCACTTATGGTTCACTGTTAATTCACAGATTGAAAGCCTGTGAAATTAAATCAAACATATAAATTTCATGAACCTTCCAAAACTATTCTGAATTAAGCTGAAATTTGCTTAAACAGATAGTTTGATCAAAAACGAAGTTAAAAAATAGAATCACCTTAATGGGGAACATCTAGACTCAGGAGCGAGTCTCTGTCACGTCTTTCCCTCACCAGCCCCAGGCAGGAAGTGAGATTTAAAAAACAGAACTATCCCGATAGGCACTCTTTTTTAAGGGGCGATCACTCAACTCTACAAGGGAGTTACTGAACTTGGCGCTTAGTAACGCCAAACACAAAAATACGTTTTGTGAGGGGGGTTACACACACCCTTCGCAGGAAAATGTTGCTATCTTTTTTTTCCAAAAAAGTGCCAACATTTCAAACAAAACACAAACTCTATCCTCTGGGGCAAAAACCTCGTCTCCAGCTTGAACAAAAATGCATACCCAATCCAAGGTGGGTAACAACATTTATCCTAAAAAATCATTTTAGGCCAAAACCTTTTAAAGCCTCTGGTTAATTTTGATTCTGCATACCTACCCAATCTAATTTGGATACCGGGAACAGAACTCACACAAAAACATTCCACATTTTAAAAACATGTAGCAAACATGACTCACAAAGTCACACCCTGCAAATATGCAGCAAAACGAACATTCATAAAAATGTAAACTTGTAGACTCATAGTCACACTCTGCAAATTAGCAGCAAAACAGAAACCTTCAAAAATGTAAACTTGTAGACTCATAAAGTCACACCCTGCAAATATGCAGCAAAACATTCACAAACATGAACAAGAGCTACAACAATCCCAAATGCACACTTAGTTGCTGCATAACTCCATCCTTCTGTTCCTGCAACTGTTCAGGTTGCACAGGAACAAAACCACACCTGTTGGTCAGATCCGGAGTTTTAACACTGTCAGGATCTCCATGCAAAATGGATCTCCTTGGTGCAGGCACTGGCTTCCATTCCGACTTCCCTGGGATGGACTTTTCCCAGCCAGGCCTACCCACACCAGACAATGAACTCCTCTGACTCCTACCAGGCAAATCCTTACGGGAGCCATTTTTCAAGGCATCCCACCGGTTGTTGGTAAGAGGCTTGGAAGCACCAATGCCTTGACCACAACCGCCTCTTTCCTGCTTATCAGGAAAATCACATGATCTGTATTTTCCTCTGCACCATTTCCTTCTGGAAAGGCGAGGAAAACTAACATGATCCCGATGGTTGCCTCTAGGGCTACCATCCACAACCACTTTCTGGTCGCATACATTCCGAACACCACCCTGACCACTACCACAACCTCGCCGATGTGGCGGTATGTAGCAGCCGGGTTTGTTCCTGTAGGAGGATTTTTCAGGTTTCACAGAAACCCCGTTCTTACTGACTTCGGCTTTAGTAGCCTTCTTTCTCCGCCTTGCCGACTGCGACTTGACCGGGCAATCACGAACAATGTGACCAACACCTTTGCATCGGTAGCAGGAACTTTTCGGCTTCTTTGAGTGGCCTCTGAGTCTCTCTGCTACCATGCCTGCCAACTCTTTATAGTTGATGGTCACCTTTGTCTGTCCCTGATGTGTCCGGCCCGCCACAGCTGACATAGGCACTGAGGATGATTCCTCTAACTGCCTGACTGACTTCAACAGCGAGGTCAAGTCAGGCGACGCAGAACCTGGTCTGCCGAACTCATTCTTGAGTTCCCGAGCCATAATGGGCTCACATGACATGAAACTATTCATGAACACAAAATAAACGTTCCTGGCACAGTCCTCATGAGAATACACCTCACATCTATTCAAACGAATAAACTTTAACCACACATGCGCCAGGAAGTCCGATGGATTGTCACTTTTGTCCATCCGCATCAGTAAGAACTCGGCCAGACGTTCCACTGGGGTTTTAACACAGCTAAACACATCGCTTAGACGGTCGACAATGTCCATGGCAGAAGAGCAGGACTTGGCAAGCTCCCATGCCACACCACGCAGACTGCGCCGAACGCTGACCAACACATCAGAGGGGGAGTCGTTCCCTCTCATCAGCACATCGACTTGCTCCTCCCACTTAGCAAAGTCGACCTCATCACCACCTGTTGGCCTTGATCCACTGAAGATGCCAAGCGGTGCCAAAGGCGTAGATGGCACCACATGGACCTGGATCCTGGTCTGTAGCAGGGCTGCCATCTCAGCATCCTGCTTGTCGACCCTCTCCCTCAACAGGCGGTGACCTTCCTCCAGGGCAGTGAGCGTCTCCCGTAACCGCTGGTTCTCCTCCTCAACCGCAGTCACCCTTGCTCGTACCCCATCATCTCCCAGTTGCTTCATCTCTGGTCCCTCACTTCGACTGATCATGATCTTTATGTATGAGAACTGGACTTACAATTAACTTTCAAAATTCCATTTTCAAAAATTTTGGTTTCCCTAGGAATTTAAAAAATTCCTACACAACTTTACCAAACTGTTAGCAAAAAATTAATTTAAGCTAACAACAAAAAATTACCAGAGCAACATTTCTGCTCTCAGCAAAATCACAGTTTTGCTGTTAACAAAATTTCACTTTCTCTGAAATTTTAATTTCCTTCAAAAATTTCACAATACTGTTAGCCAAAAATTAAATAAGCTAACAACAAAATTCTTTTTCTGAGCAAAATTTTTGCTCACTGCAAAAATTTAATTTTGCCTACGCTTTCACTTCCAGTGAAATTTAAACTTTCAAACACACACAAAAGACGTTACACCTTGTGAAATTCAAAGTTCCACAAAGATCGAAAACTTCCACTCCCAGTGGAGTTGCAGCTTCAAAACAGACTAACAGAAAAACACTCCTAGCCCCACATTGGGCGCCAGAAATGTAACGGGTCCTACACGGGAATTATCTAAGTCGCCACTCCAATTCCCGTTCCGTCTGATTCGGTACCGGAAATCTTAGAGTTTTAGAACAATTCCTATTTTCTTCAGTAACCCTAAAGAAGAGTAGGGCTCAGCTACTTATGGGCCGGGGAGTGATAAAGGGGGGATAGTAAGAGGATAGTAGAAAAATAGGGGAAAAGAAATATAGAAGAGGTAGGAAAGTAGGTGAAGTGAAATTAACTAACCTCAACTCACTCAGCAGCCACACTGAACACACTGAACGTGACGAATAACACCATTCATTCAATGTGACTCCAGACCGAGTAAATTGGGTTTATAACATATATTCCACAACACAACCTACAACACTACCACATTACACAAAACACCAATGACTAACTGTACTACAAGTACAATTAAAAAAAAACAAAGTATAATCTGTCCTAGTTTTTCATACATCAAAAATCAATGGCTCAATCTCCGATCAGGCACACAGAAGGATGAGAGTGGGGATGGGATGATGGTGCGAGGAGAAGGTGAACGATGACGATGACAACGATGACGACGATGACGATGTTCCTGTAATCAAAAGAACATACAATGTAAAAAACATCACCACAAAACAATCCATCACTGAGCTTGTTTACAACACTAAGCTCAAAAAAGAAATGTAGCTCCTTCGTGTGTTTGATTATGAATTTGTAGCAATATGCCTGTCAGTATTGTAATTGCCCTTCAGGGATGATTAAAGTGTTTTTGACTTGACTTGACTTGACTTGACAATTACCAAAAAGGTACTTTCACCCTATCCAATTTGCCATTCTCGTGAGAATTAAATATTCTCAGAACAATCTAACATCACTTCTAAAATTATTACATAATTTTAGTAGTTAGTATTACACACGTTTCATTTACTTTAGGACAGATGATGGTCCATCCTATGAAACTGTGCAAGCATCCCAACATATCTCGTTTACTTTAGGACAGATGATGGTCCATCCTATGAAACTATGCCAACATTAATAAGGACTAATTTACTCAAAATCGATATCCCAAATGACATTCCAATGCCATTTTACTTGTTTTAAAATTGCTAAATAATTTATTACAAATAAATCACAATTCTAATAATAAATCAAGTAGGCCTTCACACCTATATATTTGTAGTGTAAAACCACACTAGAATATTTCCAGCATTTTAATAATAGCTGAACAATATTCTACCACAAATTAAACATACAACAAAAACCATGACTGTGTCAACATTTACATGCTTTGTTCAAAACAACCACTAGGTCTCACTGTTAATTCTCAGGCTAAAAGCCTCTCAAATTAAATTAATGCCCCCACTAATATTTCAACTGTTTGAATTTCCTAAATAATATATAAAACAATTAAGTAGTCCTTCACACCCATACATTTGTAGTGTAAAGTTATACTAGAATATTTCTAGCATTTTAATAACTGAACAATATCCTACCAAAAATTAATCTTACAACAAGGACCATGACGCGCCAAAAATTACCCCACGCTTCCTTTGTTCGAAGCGCTTCCTTTGTTCGAAGCGATCACTTATGGTTCACTGTTAATTCACAGATTGAAAGCCTGTGAAATTAAATCAAACATATAAATTTCATGAACCTTCCAAAACTATTCTGAATTAAGCTGAAATTTGCTTAAACAGATAGTTTGATCAAAAACGAAGTTAAAAAATAGAATCACCTTAATGGGGAACATCTAGACTCAGGAGCGAGTCTCTGTCACGTCTTTCCCTCACCAGCCCCAGGCAGGAAGTGAGATTTAAAAAACAGAACTATCCCGATAGGCACTCTTTTTTAAGGGGCGATCACTCAACTCTACAAGGGAGTTACTGAACTTGGCGCTTAGTAACGCCAAACACAAAAATACGTTTTGTGAGGGGGGTTACAAAAATATAAAGGGGACAACTCCACAACGTCATCATTCCAGCACATTTCCTCCAAAACATGTTCCTGATGTCAAGGTGTAAACCAATGAAACGATCCAAGAGTAGTTATATGCGATTTTACCAATCTTGATGACCATGAAACTGGTACAAAGGTGTCCAGAAACCTTTCGTGATAGAAAAGATTTCAACAATATCTGAATTTTTCACACTTGTGGGGAAAAATCTTTTGGAATATAAGCTAGTAAAAGAAGAAGAGAAAAGACTGAATACGGCCACAGGGAAAAGAAGGTCGAAACAGTGAAATGGTTTGCTATAGAACACTACGCTATATTCCTTTGCAGTGGTTTACAGATATATATACTCATATATGTATGTATATAAGAGAAGCATGCCTATGTATGTAGTTGTAGTCTGAGACAGAGAGAGAGAGAGAGAGAGACACAGAGAGAGATCCCGTTTTCACCTGTATACCTGTAGTGAGGCGTGCGTTGGTAGTCATAGTCCCCAGCTGCTTCAGAAGGCAAGTGAGTTTGAATAGAAAGAAGGAGTATGTGTGTGCGTGCGTGCATGTGTGTGCATGTGCGCGCGTCCGTGCACATGCACTCACATCTTATAGGACATCTTCAGACTCTGTCCAAAAAGAGTGGCTCAAAAAACTTAAATAAGGAGGACTAGCACCCGAGGTAAACAAGGACCATGTCTTCAGACTCCACATAGGGTCCAGACTGACGAGACTTTGTCGTAACCTGTGCTCTTTTTCTTTTTGCAGTTTGCCCTAACAGGTGACACAATTGCTGTAACAGCATCGTAGTTTGTGTCTGCTTAGCACACAACCCCTTCTCCCCTCTCCCCCCCTCTCTCCTCCCCCACCAACAAAAAAATTTGTTACTGTGTTAGCGATGGTGTTTATGTTTTAGTGTGTTGTGTTTCGTTAATGGATTACCTGTAAAGGGAAGAGGGTGGGTGGATGGAAGATGAAACAACTGTGTATGTTAGATATCTTATGTGATGGCACACTCGCATGCACACACGCATGTAAGTCTGCTTGTGCACACACATACATACTCACACACACACATGCATGCACACATACATGCACGCATGCGCACAAACACACCAACACACACACGATCACACACACACCACACCACCACACACACACACCACAGCACATTACAACACGCACCACACACACATCTCACACACACGCACATCCGCGCACACACACACACACACACACACACACACACACACACACACACACACACACACACACACACATATTTACACTTCGCGCATCTGTCCATCACGATTAGCATCTTCATTTCAACATTACTTTCCCATTCAGACTTTCTACTTTTTAGAAAATTGTGAAACAATGACAAGTATGAAATCCTCAGAAACAGTTAGTTAAATGCAAGTAGCAATAAGTTTTTGGGGTTGATGTATCTTTCATGCTTTTTTTTTTTTTTTTTTTTTAATTTTACACCTCCACCCCACCTGTCTTTGTTACAACTACTAACAAATGTGTGTCGTAGCAGTAGCTCTTTCCTTGAACTGTTTTCTGGTGGTACTAGTTTGATGCGGAATTAGATGTGTAAAAATGTGGCATGGTGGTGGATGCTTCGATGCATGCATTTTGTGCGTACACGCCTGTGTGTGAGCACACACGCGCATGACTTTGTCACTATGTCTGCTGTGATGTGCCTGTGTGTGAATCTGCATGGCTACCTGTGCTGACTGTGAACAAGGTGAGATTTTCCCCGAAGTCAGGATGTGGCTGCCTAAATGGTCGACAATTTATAGCTTTATGCAGAGAATCTCACCATTGGGGAACCTCAGAGCTCTAGCTAGAAGAAACTAAAACCCAACCCCCCCCCCCAAAAACAAACAGACCAAAAAAACCCCACAGGGTTTGGGCACAAAGGCAAAGAAGAAACACTTTTGAGAAAACTTCCAATCATAATCCCTGTAACTGTTTTAGCAAAGAATAACTTATGTTGTTAAAGTTCATCTTTCACACCCATACACATAGTGTGTGTTTGCATATCATAGTCATGCATGGGAAGCTACAAGGGTATACCATGCATATATATTGATGAGCTTTCTTGCATACGTGTAACATACACATGTGCATGCATGCATGCATGCTCTACTGCGCACGCACGCATGCACGCACGCACACACGCACGCACACACACACACACACACACACACACACACACACCACACACACACACACACACACACACAACACACACACTCCCTGTACCACCAGTGATCAGAAAAAAAAGAAGAAGGTTAACATGGCTTGGCTGACTGAGCGGCAGAAACATCCCCCCCCCCCACCCCCCTTACCATCCTGCACACTGTCCTGATCACTCCCCCCTCACCTTCCTTCCTTTTTGATTTTTTCTCCTGGAGTTAACATCAGTGCCGACTCCACTCTCCCCAAAAGTCCTTCGGAAAGAGACTATAAACCGAGGCCCCGTGTGCAACGCACGCAGAAATCTTGCGACACACGTTAAATCCTGTTCCGCTTTTCATAAGAGTAGGCCATTTGTGCCGGTGGGAAGGATGACATTTACGAAAACTGCATACATACGGGGACTGGATGTAAAAAAGCACAAGAGTGGGTTATTTCCATTATCCTCGATATAAAAGAATAAATCAAAATCAAATCAAATCAAAACAATCAATCAAATCCTCTTTCTTTTGCACCTGTCCGTCAAGCCGGGGATAATCCAGGGTCCTCCCTCCCCCTTCCACTCCCCCCTGCAGCAAGAGCTGCAGCAGCTGTACAACACAGCAGCAGCAACAGCAGCAATGGCAGGTGGCGGGGGGAACGTCAACGCTAGCGGTAGACAGAAGTGTGGGGGCCTTGCTGTGCGCTTCACTGCCTAGGTGTGTGCTGTGCTTGTGCTGTGCTGTGCGTGCTGTGCTGTGCTGTGCTGTGCTGTCACCCTTCTAACCTCTGGTCTGTCTTTTCTATCATTTAGCCCAGCCAAGGATTGGAAAGGGGATATCGTTTTGTTTTTTTGTGTTGAAAACCGCAATGATGGTTTTTAGAGGTTTATACACATACTCTGCCGATTATGTGGATATATTTTTTTTATTGATTTGTTGACAGTACGTTGGTTTATATTGTGGATAATTAGTGAACAAGACTGCTACCTTCATGGTTTATATTGTAGATAGTTAGTGAACAAGACTGCTACCTTCATGGTTTCTGTTTCTGCTCAGGCTTTTAGAGAAGGAGAATTTGAGATTAGTTATTTGCTAGGTTAAAAAGTATTTTTACCTTTTACCTTTTTTTTTTTTTTTTTTTTTTTTTTTTTTTTTTTTTTTACATTTGTACAGTAAGAATTCATGGTTAGAGGGTAAGATTATGGAATCTACAGTATTTTGGGAATGCTACTTTATAGTGGAGGTAGACTTGTGAAATCAATGCATCTGGGTTTGTCAGGGTCAGTTTAACAGGACAGAAGTGGCTGACTGAGTGAGTTTACCAAGACTAATGAAAGTTCAGTGTATCAGGATACAGTACTTAGCTTTTAAGGAAAAAATGGTTGACAAGATTGGGAATGTGGGGGAAAAGTCAGGGTGGCTTGCTTTGGTTTCATATAAACGTAAGCAAGTGGGTGGTTTATTTTATTGGTGAATGCTTGTGTGTTTCTTGGTTTATTGTTTCCTATAAGGCAGACTGGGTGTATGGCCATTGGACAGCTACATTCATTGCTCTTTCAGAGCAGTGTTTAATTTCACAACTCCACGATATTTTTCAAGATGTGTTGGTTGAAAGAACAATTGTGAATGATTATGTTAGCATTTGTTATTTGCAAGGGGAAACTAATACCATAATCGAGAGTTGATTATAAATGTTGATCGTAAAATCTTTGAAGTTATTTTATTTACTTATCTATTTTTATTTATTTATTTTATTTTATTCTTTTATATCAAGATAATGGGATAAGCACTCTTGTGCTTTTTGGAAGTATGTAGTAGGGTTTCAGGAGAGGAGAGTGTATTGGCAGATGACTTGTAGTGATGAAACTCACCCAATGTTGGAGGAAATGAGATATGTTTTTGAGATGTCAAAACTCAGCGTTACAAAAACAATAATAGTGAACAGGTGGGGGATGGAGAGGGGGGGGTGGGGGGGGTGGTGTTGTTTTTATGTGATGTTTGACTTTTCATTAATGTCACTGAATGAAAAAAAAAGACATAGGTGGATTTTTGTTGGCAGTGTTTTATTTTTAGTGCTAGTTTGGAGCATTATAGTGACACAGGATGTATTCTGCTGGCTGTGTGTGTGTGTGTCTGACATGAACTCTCTGTGGGCGCTTTCTTGGTGGAATGTATTGTTCTGTAGTTTTCACCTTCAGCAGTATCCCCTGATTATGTAGCTCTTCACATGCATGGTTATGTACATCACTCATGAGCACAGTGATAACAATTCTGTATGATTTCCACTTAGACAACTAACACTCCAAACGTGCATGTATATACATGTTGAAATGTTCCGTGGTGTCTGTTCTAAGCTTCTCTCCCTTTCCTTCTTTCTCTGTCTTTTTTAAGGACAAATTTATTGAAAAGGAATTTTTGCTATCAAATGATGAAATCATCCTCAAGCTAAATTACACAGATGGACCAAAAAAAATGTGTATACTTTTTACTTTTACTGAGCTAAAGCAACAATGGTGTAGTGTATATCTCTTAACTGTTGTTTAGAAATCAGTATGCTGTGTCTCAATAACAGCATTTTCAGTTGAATTACCAATAATATAAAAAAACTTCAGTTCTTATAGCCATTGATAATTATGGTCTGACATTTTTACCAAAAAGTGTAAGCTTGATATCAGGACACAGTGTAGTATTAAAATTGAAAAGAAATGACATGTTGAGAGTTACAGTCTGAAAAGTGTACATGTAATTCTAGGTTGCTTGTTCCTTCATCTGTTAACATTTTTTTTTTCAGGTGATTAGAACCACCACCACAACATAGATATTGATGTGACGGAGACAGGGTTTTTTTTTAATGAAAAATAAATCTGGGATTTCTATCTGAAGCTGTGAATCAGCATCACATCTATTCTTCTGATGTGGTGTGGTGAACAAGCACACGTACATTTGCCATTTTGGCGCATGTGTTTTAGTGCACATGATCTTTCTGCCATTTTGGTGCGTTAAATGAACACCATACATGCATACATATTCACTTTGGTGTTTAGTGCCACATGATCATATTCTGCCATTTGGTGCGTTAAATGAACACCACACATGCATCACTTTGGTGCTTTGGTGCCACATGATCATATCTGCATTTTGGTGCTTTGTGCAGGCACACATTGTATCCTGCCATTTTGATGCGTTAGACAAACGCCACATATATTCTACCATTGTGGTGCTTTATATTATAGCTCATAATAACGATGATAATTATTTTTGTTATTGTGGTAATGATGATGAATTTCTTGTTTCCCCTTTTTAAAAATAAAAAAATTAATTTGATTTGTTGGGGGTATTACTATAGGTTAGGCATACACATTGCATGATCAGTTTTACCTCTGACTTAAAAAAAAAAAATTCTTTTAACTGTAACAGTTGTTGTTGAACACCCCCTAGTCCCCTATCTTTCTATACTGTGTTTGGATCAAGTTGCTTCACATGTAAAAAAAAAAATTAAAAAAAAAAAAAAAAAAAAGTTGCTTCACAAGTGGAGCGTGGAATCAAGTCATGTTCACTGGTGTCTTGTACGTCTTCAGGGAGACGCTGAGGAGGAGTTCAGTCCCTTCACGCAGCCCCACAATGCCTGTTTCCTGACCCACGACCTTGAGCAAGGGCAGGCTCAGCAAGTTCCGCATTTCTTGCCACCCATGCCACATCCCCCACCACCCCTCCCCTCCCCATGGTGATACACCACATCTCATCTTCTGTCCTTTTTTTTTTTTTTTCCCCTTTCTTTTTTTTTCTTTCTTTGTGCACAGTGACGGGATTGACTCTTAATCCTTATTTGGTTTTGTATAGAAAAGGGTGGAAGGGGAAATTGGTACACAGTTATCTTCAGCTGTTTCAAATATTGGCTGTATGAGAATATTGGCTGTTTGAGAATAAAACACTGTGATGAAGTTAAAGAACTGCTAGGATATCTCTGAGGACTTTTCACTCGGTGCAAAATGTGGTTTCCCTGGGCATTTAGAAGTCTGTACAGCGTTTTATCAAATTATTCAGCAGAAATTATCATCCACTTTTTTTTGTCATTTACTGCTTTGGGAAGATGGCTGACCTGTGATCAATGTGTGTATAAAATTAATTGTAATAAACTTTTGTTTATCGCAACCTTTACATGTAATCCATTATCTTTTTAAATGCTTTATGTGATGGAAAACACAATGATCAAACTTAGCAGCGTTTCTTTTTCTTGTTGTTTTTTTTATATAAGGAAGATGAAAAAGTTGCACAATGTTGTTTGAATCAGCTCTTTTTGTAGTAAAGCTTTAACTTTCTGACCTTTGTGGGGTTTTTTTTTGTGTGTAAATGGTGCATATTGGATGTTGTCGTTAAAATTATACACATTATCAACAGAATATATACATTATCAACAGAATATACATATTATCAACTTGCCATCACCAGGTTTGAAAGCAGGCAGGTTTGGCGAATTTTCTATCAAGAGTTAGATGAGTGTGTTATGAATAATCTGTCATTACTATCTTGACAACAGTTGGCTGGGGAGAATAACAGTCAAGTTAAAATGGAGGAATTCCTCAGTGATGGTGTTTTTAAAACACAGAATACTTCAAAAGAAGTGACATTGCTGGGACCTGATTTTGAATACGCATTGTTAGCAGTCATGGATTATACCACCTCCGTGAAGGACGTGAGACTCTCTGATTCTAATGTCACTGAAAGTGAACTGATGTAACATTGAATTAAAGACCATTTGAGTTGCTGACCTTTTCTCTCATAATAATCGCAGTCAAATGTGTAAGCATTTCAACATGATGCCTTCATGCCTGTGCTGTGTTAGAACTCTCTAGTGGACTCCCAAATCTTAAGACTAGTGCTTTTGATTTGTTTGCTTTACAAGATTCAGCGCTGCACAAATTCCATATATTATGATTATAATTTGTCATTTGTGTCCAAGAAATGGATAATGGAGGAAAACAGCCCCCTTTGTGTGAAAAAGGCAAACTTGTTGAAAGAAACAGAAACATTAGCTATATAAACTTTTTTAAACAAAATAATTTTTTTTACATTAGCTATAAGCTGTTAACTTGTTGTTGCTCAATTTCTGTCCATATGATATGTCCTGCTTGTTTTGTGCTAATGTTTTGGAAGAAACTGCATCATTAGCTTTTTAAGCTGTTAGCTCACTGTTGCTCAATATCTGTCAATATTTGTACTGCTTGTTTTGCTTCAGGGGAAATGAATATTTTCAACCAAACATTAGCAACAAAACACAGTCTCAAAGTGCATTGGGATAGAGTAGAGCAAACTTAACACAGAAGCTGATGCACTGTAGAGGCTGTGAATGTTTTGTATATCCAGAATGCTGGCACCATCTGGTGAATGTTTTGTATATCCAGAATGCTGGCACCAACTGGTGAATGTTTTGTATATCCAGAATGCTGGCACCAACTGGTGAATGTTTTGTATATCCAGAATAATGGCACCATCCAGACATTGGTTTCATTAGCTTTTGACAAGAGGCCTGTTGCTTTCACAGAGAATGTCAGTTAAAGTAGAAAATGTGAATAAAATCTAATGATCTTTCTCTTATTTTGAAGGTTTTTTTAGAATATACATGAAATGCTGAAAAAAATGAATAGACCGGTAAATTTGTTTGTATGTGTGTCTGTGTTAATTGCTACAAATTCCAGATACCCACTTCTGTCTCGTCATCAGTGGTAAAGGGACAGAGGGGATAGTAGTGAAGATAGTGTAGTCGAGTGCCGTGCCAATCGTGCCTCTTTGTTTTCCTTCCTACCTGCCTACCTGTCTGACTGAAGATTTCACCTGATCGTGGTGCTAGGTGTTCACTTCTTTTGTTACATCGGAAGGTCAGTCCTGACCATCAGCATCTTTCTCACTCAGCATCAGCATCACTGTACATGTGTGTCTGTTGCCATTTCATTTTTGGGGGGGGGGGGGGGGGTGGGATGGAGCCGCCGCTGTAGTCTAGTGGTTAGGGTGTTGGACTCTTAATCTAAAGGTTGCGGGTTCGATCCCAGCTTTCGGCTATGGCATTGTGCCCTTGGAAAAGGCACTTTATGGCTATTTTCTCACCCCACCCAGGTGTAAAAGGGGTACCAACCTTGTGTTGGGGGTTAACCCTGCGATAGACTGGCGTCCTATCCAGGGGGGAGTCTATGACTCTCAGTCGCTTAACGCCACAGAAACCGGGATAAGCACCGGCCTGATGAGCCTTAGGCTCGGGACAGACTTTAACTGGGGGGGATGGGGGGGGGGGGGGCATGTGTAGGCTCAGCTCAGATATCAGAGGAAGGGTGTCTCAGGCCAGTTCTCAGTGTGTCATCTTTCAGTGAAGTCTTGATGATGATAATGTGATGTTAGGATGAGGTCTATGGGTGGGTTGAGGTCTTGGAATTTGTGCAGAAATCTGGAAGAGGGCTAGTTTGTGTGTGTGTGTGTGTGTGTGTGTGTGTGTGTGTGTGTGTGTGTGTGTGTGTGTGTGTTGTGTGAAGTCAAGTCAAAATGATCTGTATTGAGGGTAAAAGATTAAGTTTACACAACATTTTTTCATCCTGCCCTCACAAAAAAAAAAAAAATCAAGAAAATTGACTTCTAACACAGTATGTGGTGTGTGTGTGTGTGTGTGTGTGTGTGTGTGTGTGTGTGTGTGTGTGTGTGTGTGTGTTTTCTTTTTGTTTCTTTTCCTGGAATAACTGAATTGATACTAGTTGCCATTTTGGTATTGATGTTTGGGTATAGTTTAAAAGATATCTTTACATTGCTTGGTGTATTTGTTTTATTTTATTTCTTTAACGAAATTTTTTTTTTTTAGAGTAGGGTTATAATTTAGATGTACATTTTTATTTAGTGAGTATTGTTCATTTTTGAAAAAATGTTAAAACATAATATATTTATCCAAAACTTCTATTGGAAACAGTTATGTATTCATGTTCATATATAAATTTCATAGCAGTGACTTTACGAGGAATATATTTCTATATGAATAAATTATCAGCATATACTTATAATGACGATAGAAACCATAAGAAATGTATTTTGCTACATAAAAATCTGTTTATCAAACAGAAATTTCATTCATCAAAGGAAAGGAGGTTTGAAGATTTAGAATTTTCAGTGCCAAAAAAGTACCTTTCAATACAGCAAACGTTGGTGTTTGCATCTAACTCTCGTGCCTATTTGTTCCCAAACCTTTATGTTCACCAAGGCAAAATGCCCTCTGTCTCATTTTGCTATCAGCTTTTCTCTTGATTTTACACATTGCCATCATCCCATTCCTAGATACTGACTGCTGCTTGTTTTTTCCAGAAGGACAGAAACACGATATCAATTATATGTCAAAAAGATAATTTGGCTTATGTGAAGTTGTTGGAATGGAATGGAAATTGTGAATGATTAAAATGTGATTTGTAATAATGTAAGTATGGTTTTTGTTTAAGTTTTTTTTGTACTAGATGACACTGATTTGTATTTTGAACATTCAAATGTTCATTCTTTTCCAAAACCCATGAAGTATATCTAAATCATCACATAAACAGTTTTATCAGTGCTATCACGGAGTAGTGACTACACATCATTTTTGTAACTAAAGCCACTTAACTCAACATGGGAAATATGATTGAAATCGAAATTGTCTGAAAATAAATCAACATAATAACCACATATAAAACAGAGAAGATTTTAAAGCATATGTGAAAAACTACTCACTGATTATTTTATATATTTAAAAAAAAACTTTTTTGTCGATTTGATGTTGGTAGATGGTGTGTGGTGTAAATTTGTAGATCCTAAAAAAGTTATGTTGGTTCCTTTTTTTTCTGTTGGTATTCATCCACCCCCAAAAAATTAACATTTTTTTGTTGTTGTCAGTTGTTGTGTTAATGACTAGGTGTTAGAGAATGCCTGTGATATTCATGCTTATATGTTGTATGTTTGTTTTTGTTTTTTTAAATGTTCCTGGATATGAGTATATACATTATAAATATAAACTTTGTGCTCTATATTTTACAGATATTACTGTAAAGGAAATGTTTTTTAAAGATATGAATATTCCTTTTTAGTCTGTGATATTTTATGCATGTGCATTATCATTATTATTGTGATGCAAATCCTCTCTGCCAACTGATATTTATTACAACTTGAAATATCGTTACATTTCTGGAAAGATCTGAATTTTTTTTTCTCTTTTTAAAAAATAAATAAAATACCCATCATTTCATGAGATATCTGATCACTTTTTGAAAAACATTTTCAGGTAGAGTCATCAATTCAGAGACGGACCTTTTGTCTAAAATTGTTATCCAATGCATTACTGTCTGGCATGTGTTATATTATACAATATCAAAGACCTTCATAAACATTCAGTTTTGAACCTCATCTAGCAAAACGATCACTGTAAAAAAAAAATGTCAACTGAAAAAAATAAGCCAGAGTTGGGTGTTTTTAGGGGTTATGTTTTTTTTATTTTTTATTTTTTTTAAAGAATCTTGCTTTTTTTTTTTTCAAAGTGATTTTTACATCAGTGGTTTTCTGAAACAGGAAAGAAATGTTGAAGGCTTTGTTCAGAATCACAGAAGCTTTCAAAATGAAACAAGTGTTATTTATTTTTTTGTCCATGTGAACAACGAACTTTTGGGTTTTGCCTGATTGATTCTGACTGGAGGCAGAGAGCTTGGTTTTGACAGCAGTGTCAGGGTCAGGTAGGTCTGCAGTGGACCCTCACAGGTAGGTGTCGGCATACAGGTGTGTCGCGTGGGAAAGAGCCCTTAGGACTGAACTACCTGTGTACGTGCTCAGCTGTGCACAGCTACATGCACCTGGCTTTAGCGGTCGGCAAGGCTGCAAGCAGCATGGAATGAAAAGCCACTAACACTGTGAAGAACAGCTGAACAGTACACTGTGAAGAATCAACTGAACAGTACCCATGAAAGTGCTTTCTTTCTTTCTTGCTTTCTTTCTTTCTTTCTTTCTGTGCCATGTCTTTGCTTATGGATGCACTATGAGACAGGCCATGATTGATGGAATAATGCTGGCTGTGATACTGTTTCAATACTCTGTACATCGTCATGGGTCTTGACTGAAAATTCAAAACGAAAACGGTTCTCAACGCAATCAAGGAGCAAGAACAATTCAGAGACACAGTCAAGGAGCAGTACATGGTTTACATTATTATACAGGACCCCCCCCTACATATTCTGACCCTATCGAGCCAAAAATAAGTGTTAAAAAAATAAGTGTATAGATGTTATCGTTTTGAGGGTTTTGTTTTTGTTTTTGATTGTTCGTATCTTTCAACATCTACATTATATCATACATCAAAAAAGGACGTACATTTTCACCACAAACTAATGGGCTAAAGTATGATAGGGAGATTGACTGAGGTTTAGAAGAGTATTAACAAGACAGTCACTAGTAGGTTACCAAAGGTAGTTTGATGTACACCTGCTTCATACTGGGGCACTCTTGAGGGGTATTACACTTTTTAGTTTACACTGATTTTCACATCTGTAATTTAAAAAAAACAAACAAAAAACCCCAACTTAATCTACTAATGTTGAGAATGGTTAATGTAGAGAATGGCTAATATTCATTTATATTTCAACGAATCAATCTAATATATTGTGTTTTGATTATCAAGCAACTGGTTTCACGTAACGAAAACTACCCATGTTGAAAATAAACAGAGACAGATGGTGTACAAGTTTATGAGATAGGACTTTACAGATCTGTTTCAGCGTAGAAGCATAATATTAATTAATAATGCAACACCTGTCAGTTTTTCCAGAGCATTTCCATCAATAAACAGTAGAAAGCAACGTGTTTTGTGTGCTGACTTGTTCACTTCAGGGTGGTGAGTTCTCCTTCTGTGGTGTTGCAGATCAGGTGTGACTGTCGTGTGAGTGTGTGTGTGTGCAGGCATTTATTTATTTATATTTTTTACTTTATTCTTTTATATCGAGGATAATAGAATAAGCACTCATGTGCTTTTTTTAACATCCAGTCCCCGTGTGTATGCAGTTGTGTAAATATTGTCATCTGTTCCCACTGGCACACAATGGCCTACTCTTACGAAAAGCGTTTACGAAAAGGATTTAACGTGTGCGCAAGATGTTCTGCATGGGACAGTGTGTGTGGAGGTTTTTCTTTCTGTGGATATATATATATATATATTTTTTTTTAATATATTTTTTTTTAAATTTTTTTTTTAGGGTTTGACAGATGCCACAGCCAACTGGTTAAAACAGTTTGACTTTAATCTCCCATGGGTCCATGAATTGAAGTCAGGGGTTTGAATCTTGGCTGTGGTGTCTGGTAAAATTAAAGGTGGGGACTTTTTTTATGATCTCCCAGGTCATTTCAAAGTGCAAACCTGCCAGTGCCTTAATTCTATATTTTAAAAAAAAAAAAAAAAATATATATATATATATATACCCATGCAGAAGATTAAATAAGCACATTAAAAATCTTGTAATTCATGTCTAGTGTCACATGGGTTACGGAAACATGAACATGCCCAGCATGCATCCTGTACCAAAGAAAAGCTGATGCGAAGTCAGAATGTGTCGGCTGAGGCCAGCAGGCAGACCTCCTGCAGAGTTACATGCACAGGTCAAGACCTGACACTGTGCATTCTACTCAATAAAGACTGGGAATGCTGAGAAGAGAAGGAGAGAAGAGAGGAGAGGAGAGAAGAGGAGAAGAGAAGAGAGGAGAGAAGAGGAGAAGAGAAGAGAGGAAAAAAGAGAAGAGGAGAGAAGAGAAGAGAGGAGAAAGAAGAGAGAGAGGAGAGGAGAGAAGAGAGGAGAGGAGAGAAGATATGATTGTTGTACCTTGTGACTATGAATATAATGACTGTTGTACCTGCTATATAAATGTCGTACTTTATTATCATTATTATCACCTTTCTCACACATAGACAACAACTCCAAAAATCACACTGCTCATCCATCATCAGCACACAACCATGTCATCACTGTAAAAAGTCATGTGTATTATTGGAAGTATCAAATTATATTGTCATAATGCTATACATCAACATCAGCATACCAGTTCTTTTAAATATACCCCTCCCCCCAAAAAAAACCACACCAAACAAAAACAAAAAACCCCAAGGAAAACAAAGAAAGGAAGGACTAAACCATGCACATCTGACAGAAGTTGCCCATGTTATGAAGAAAAGCAGAAACACATCTCGCAGCTATGTCTTTTCCCCCTTTAGCAAGGGAAGTCTTGTCCATCATTCATTGTGTGCAATGCAGGGATACCAGGCTCTTATCCCCTGACAGTGACAGGATACCAGGCTTTTGTCCCCTGTCAGTGACAGTGACAGAGCAGGGATACCAGGCTTTTGTCCCCTGACAGTGACAGTGACAGAGCAGGGATACCAGGCTTTTGTCCCCTGACAGAGCAGGGATACCAGGCTTTTGTCCCCTGTCAATGACAGAGTAGGGATACCAGGCTTTTGTCCCCTGACAGTGACAGAGCAGGGATACCAGGCTTTTGTCCCCTGTCAGTGACAGTGACAGAGCAGGGATACCAGGCTTTTGTCCCCTGACAGTGACAGTGACAGAGCAGGGATACCAGGCTTTTGTCCCCTGACAGTGACAGTGACAGAGCAGGGATACCAGGCTTTTGTCCCCTGTCAGTGACAGTGACAGAGCAGGGATACCAGGCTTTTGTCCCCTGACAGAGACAGTGACAGAGCAGGGATACCAGGCTTTTGTCCTCTGACAGTGACAGTGACAGAGCAGGGATACCAGGCTTTTGTCCCCTGACAGTGACAGTGACAGAGCAGGGATACCAGGCTTTTGTCCCCTGTCAGTGACAGAGCAGGGATACCAGGCTTTTGTCCCCTGTCAGTGACAGTGACAGAGCAGGGATACCAGGCTTTTGTCCCCTGACAGTGACAGTGACAGAGCAGGGATACCAGGCTTTTGTCCCCTGACAGTGACAGTGACAGAGCAGGGATACCAGGCTTTTGTCCCCTGACAGTGACAGTGACAGAGCAGGGATACCAGGCTTTTGTCCCCTGTCAGTGACAGAGCAGGGATACTAAGCTATTGTCCCCTGTCAGTGACAGTGACAGAGCAGGGATACCAGGCTTTTGTCAGTGACAGTGACAGCAGGGATACCATACTTTTGTCAGTGACAGTGACAGAGCAGGGATACCATACTTTTGTCAGTGACAGTGACAGAGCAGGGATACCAGGCTTTTGTCCCCTGTCAGTGACGGTGACAGAGCAGGAGGGAACACAGCTATTGCCACACACTGTCCTTACCTCGCTGATAGCAACATCACCTTCAGAGGTCCACCGGTGGTAATGCACCCGCCTAGAAAGCCAGAAGTGCGAGTTCGATCCCTGTTTGTGCCAAGACTCCCCTGCCCTTCCCCCTCCCTCCCCCCTTTCCATCCACTAGACCTTGAGTGGTGATGAGAGTGCTAGTCTTTCAGATGAGATAAAATACTGAGGTGTCATGGCCAACATGCATTCAGTGCATGTAAAAAAACCCTATGGGAATGAGAGTGGTCCATGGCAAAGTTCTTTAGAAAAGAAAAGAAAAGTTTTATTTTTTAAATTTTTTTTTACAGAACTTTGCCAAGGGCGATTAAAAAAACAACAAACCCACTCATAAGGAAATAAAATGGACAAACAAGAAGTTCTGTAGAAAAAAAAAAAAAAAAAATTTTTTTTTTTACAGAACTTTGCCATGGACAATTAAAAAAAAAACCCCAACCCACTCGTAGGGAAACAAACAAAATGGACAAACGAGAAAATAAAACAAACTACTGCTGGCACAGTTCTTTGTGGTGAGACCCTCTCCCTCTCCCAGGGAAAGCAGCCAAAGTTCATTCCCTTCAGAGAAATCTGCCGTGGCTGAAGTGGTATACTGTAAATACAATGCAATGCAATACAATACAATACAACGCAATACAATGCAATGCAATACAATAAAATGTACAATGCAATGAAAATACAACAACCCCCACCCCCACCCCCCCTCTTCTGTTGCTGTTGTTGTGTGTTCCCCAGCTTAACACCCTGGGAATCACTGTGAGACTGGATGTACACAC
>CM060336.1:11968298-11987342 GCA_030674155.1 Stramonita haemastoma
GCTAGCACAGTTTGACATGGAGCACTTTCAAGTAACACCATATAAACAAAAAGCCCAAAAGTTTGGGAGGGAGACAAAGAGGCAGACAGAGGAAACGATGGGAAGACAACATCAGAGAATGGACAGGCCTTGGGTGGAACGATCTACTACGGAGGGTGGAGGACCGTGGGGAGTGGAGGAAGCTGGTTGCAAAATCTTCAGTTGTGCCCCCACGGTCCAAGGGACTAGAGGACAGGTGAAGGTGAAGGAAGTTGTGGGGTAGAATGTGCAGTGCCTGGTCTTCTACTGTGCATCTAAGTCTGACTGCTGGCCTACTTGACACATGCCCACTTCAGGACAGCTCATTACTGGACCAAGATAAATACTGGTATGTTTGTGTTTCTGTAGCCACTGCATCTATCTATCTATCTATCTATCTATCTATCTATCTATCTATCTATCTATCTATCTATCTATCTATCTATCTATCTATCTATCTATCTATCTATCTATCTATCTATCCTTAGTCTAGCGACTGTGGAGGCACCCATGAAGACTCGACAACCAGTTCCTTCCATTCCTCTCTCTGTTCTGCCTTTCTCAGGATTTTGTCGAGTTCTAGGCCTGTCCCATTGAATACTGACATGAATTACGGGATCTTCACTAACAAGAGCCTTTGATCTTCTCTACATGTGCATACATTGTTTTTACACACAAAGGGAATCAAGGCAATGGCTGGTCTGCACTTTAAGGTGACCTCCAAGATAATAAAAATCCCCACACTTAATTCACCAGACGGTGCTGCCAAGACCCCATCCGATACTGTTACGGACTCACAGGATTTAAAGTAGAGTCTGATGGTCTCAACTACTTGGCCACGATGTCAGACAAAGACACGAATGATGAAGAAGAAAACCCCACTGTTGATGGTGGAGACACTGACCGTTTTCCAGTCCTGTCAGCTGATGGTTGAGACTGCAAGTGAAATGGTGGCCTGGTCCCTAGTTTTTCACGCAAGTCTTTACTGGGTAACACATAAGGACAGACAGAAACATAGATAAACAGATATACACACATATATTTGTGTAAACACACACACACACACACATGCACACACACACACACACACACAAACACACACACCACAACATGAGCGCGCATGCACACACACACACACACATTCTTAATCAGACTCCAATCTGTGAAAAAACGCAATAATTCTTGAGACTTACTGACTTTCCAGAATCAATGGGTTCATACTGACACGAGTCACTGACAGCATGGATGTATATCATATATCTAGACAAATGACAACATACCTTGTGCACAGGAATACAACCATTAATATTATCTAACTGCCTGGGGAACACAGCATGTGCCAGTTCCCTGCCCTAAGAATAAACAACAACAAAACCACGACAGACAAACAAACAAAAAATGCATCTCTAAAAGAAAGGACGACACCAAAGTAAATGGAAAAGAAAAGTCAAATAAAAGTGCCATTGTAGTTATTCCCTAAGGGGGAAAGTGTCATTGTAACTATTCCCCAAGAGGGGAGCTGGTTAGCCTAGTGGTTAAACCTTTTAGCTGTGCCAAGAGGAAATAAATGTTGAATGATTGCTTTAATTAATGTGAATGATGAAATAGATGTTGAATGATTGCTTTATTGTGAATGAAGACATAGATGTTGAACTGATTGTTTTAATTAATGTGAATGATGAAATAGATGTTGAACTGATTGCTTTATTGTGAATGAAGACATAGATGTTGAACTGATTGTTTTAATTAATGTGAATGTTGAAATAGATGTTGAATGATTGCGTTATTGTGAATGAAAAAAATAGATGTTGAACTGATTGCTTTCTTGTAAATGAAAAAAAAAGATGTTGAACTGATTGCTTTATTGTGAAATAGATGTTGAACTGATTGCTTTATTGTGAATGGTGAAATAGATGTTGAACTGATTGCTTAATTGTGAATGGTGAAATAGATGTTCAACTGATTTTTTTTTAAATGACACTTCATCTCAGGATAGCCTAGTAGTCAGAATCTTGAGCTCAATCTGACAGCTAGGTTTTGAGCCACCATCAAGACACTGTCTGCAAGGATTTTTCTCCTTGAATTAACATAACTACCAGCTACACTCCCCTGAAAGACCTATAGATCAGACTATAAACCGAGAAGGCTCCAAGTATGAATGAACACACAGAGAAAATATTGCGCACACAGTAAAACCCGTTCTGCCTTTCAGAAGAGTAGGCCACTGCACGTCGGGAAGAAATAGATAAAAATTTAAGAATTTAAAAAAAAGCACGCACACCGGTGTCACATTTAGACATTCTCCATCAAGCCTGAATGCAGCTGTCTCTCCCATGAGCAAACGGTTGCATTCGCAAAATGTCATGATGGATGAACCTTGAACCTTTAGTCGAGGAGCAAACAAAAAACCCAAACAAAACCCAAAATAAAACCTTCAATGTCAATCAAAAAAACTGTACTGATATCATATTAGATTTAGCATAATATCACATCATTTGCATACTATGTACATATGTACACAACTGACCGTTTTATTTTCCATTGTAGAAGAAAAAACAGATAAAATCTACCTTTTACCATGTGACCATACAACAGTGACTGCAGGAAAGTGCTTTGAGGAAAACTGATCATTTGAAGGTACACACACAGGCCTTTGTCCCAATAAATTCACAGCATTTGAAGTTAGGATAAATGTGATGGCTTTTCAGAGAAATGCATGGGTGACATGCAGTTTATTCTCCTGGCTTGTACGTAACTTCTCTGGGCCATGGAAGGCCACAGAGAATTTTTTTTTTTAAAAGCCCACACCCTCATAAAAAAATTAAACAATAAAAACCATGCAAAAGGTAAAAAAACAACAACAACCAGGAACACATTAAACACCAAAAAGACAAACAAATAAAGCGAGCCAAAATAACACACCCCCCCACCCACCCCCCACCAGCGAACAACAGAAAACATCCCCTCCCCCCAAAAAAAAAACCAAACCCAAAAATCTATTAAAAAGAACAACTCCCCCAAATCCTTTAATCCTCTTAGTCCTGAACCGGGATTAAATAATTGCCCCCGCCCTGAATCCCGAACCAGGATTTGCTGGGATTTACACACAGTAGTTTTCCATCACACAGTGACCATCACCGATTGCTACCACTTGCCGAAGCTCTATCAGGCTACATGCACAAAGCCTGTGGTGAGAGTCTGAAAGTAATTATGGCTGCTGGTATGTACTTAGAAGGAGGAAAAGGCGAGCAAGCATGTGTGCCTGACCTGATTTCGTGATGGAATGCAAAATCTAGGGGCAGTTTGTGTTCAGAGAGTCTGAATGCAAGAGGGTTAAAACATCTCAATACAAAAAAAACAACAACACAACAACAAAATATGTCTACATTTTGGCTTTTAAATGGATCAAATCTAACAAAACAAGAAACAGTTTAAATAATATCTCTGAAGTTGGAATAAGGATACCTTAATGGTGGGCAAAAACATTCGCATTTGCAGCAATCTTACTATTGGTGAACCTTGGGGAGAACACCCCCCCCCCCCCCCAAAAAAAAAAAAAAAAAAAAGAAAGAAACTCCCCAAACCCAAACAAGCAAGAAAAGAAAATGTATGTGATCTATTACCCACAAAGAGAACAAAAACAAAACAACAAAAAAGACAAGCGCCACATCTAGACATTCAAACACATAACCAAAGATACATCCCTGATGTAGGTTTACTTGTACTACTTTTCACAAGGTTATATATATATATATATATATAAACAACTGAATATAATAAGAATGTGACATGATACTCAAAGATGCCACAAACCACTCTGCCCCCCCCAAAAAAAAACAACAACAACAACAAAAAACAAAAGCAAAAAAAACCCCCAAACAAACCAAAAGCCAAACCAAACAAACCAAACAAACGAAAAACCCCACCTCAAAACTTTGTATGTGATGGGAATATATTGCACAGCAAAAATACTACTGGTAATTCATCTTCCAGAGTAACAACATTTCTTTTTCTTCTTAAATTAAAAAAAAACAAAAAACCCTGGCTACGGCAATATGCTTAGAAAAAGTGTCTGATTATTAGATCTACAAAGAGAATTGTACAATACAACAGAAATAAGTGGATTCTATAAATGTATGATATTTTTAAAACAAACATATAAAATATGAATGAAAAAACAACTTGCTGAGCTGAATGAGTAGAATTTACAGTATGATCAAAACAGCTACTGAAAATACCAGTTGAGACAGAGAGAGAGAGAGAGAGAGAGAGAGAGAGAGAGAGAGAGAGAGAGAGAGAGAGAGAGAGAGAGAGAGAGAGAGAGAGAGACAGACAGAGACAGACAGACAGACAGACAGACAGAGAGACAGAGAGAGACAGAGAGAGACAGAGAGACAGAGAGACAGAGAGAGAGAGAGACATCATAGAAATAATGGCATAAAAACTACTTCCACACTTGCATACATACTTCTAAATCACATACCTGTACACCTAAACAATACGAAACAGCTCAGACATGCAAAATCACAAACATACATGAATATCCATATGCCCTGTACAATTCCTTTTTTTTTTCTTGTTGAATCAATAAAATTATCACTTTTTAAGTGTAACGACACTGAAACCTATCGATCAGCAAGAAACCCCCCCACAGTAACAGCAGAACTGGCAGTTTTCCTCATGCCTGGAAACAATCCTCACAACCATTGAACAAAACAGACGGAGCTAGAGTCAATGTCCCCACAACTACTGAAGACGGCTATGGATGGCTACGTTAAATCCTGTTCCGCTTTTCCTAAGAGTAAGCCATCGTGTGCCGGTGGGAACAGATGACATTTACAAAACTGCATACACACGGGGACTGGATGTAAAAAAGCACAAGAGTGCTTATTCTATTATCCTCGATATAAAAAAATAAAATGAATTAAAACTAAATATGGCAACCCCAAAAAATCGAAACAACCCCCCCTTAAATATGGCTACGATAGATGCATAACTCCCTGTCAGCAAAAGCATCATTCCTGCTCACTTTTAGCTACAGCTGGGGGCAGGGAAATCAGAACAAGTGGCATGGGAACAGCAGGACAGGAATGTCACAGAAGATGAGGCAGCCAAAAAAAAAAAAAAAACCAACAAAAAAACTGAGCCCCTACCCCCAAAATCACCATTTCTGCTTCTGCTTTACAAAACGTGACATGACGCTGACAGACAGAACTCAAACAGAATCCTTCATTAGTTGTGTGTTTTCTTTTTTTCTTTCTTTCTTTCTTTTCTTTTCTTTTTTTTTTTTTTTTTTTTTTTGCTGCCTAGTCTTCTACAACATACCCTGATATTTGTGAAGGACACACTTTGTGAAGTAAAGTTCTCTTGCCATACAGAAGACCTGTGAGAATATCCTGGCATTTGACATACGGAGGATTCCTTACAGAAGCACAACCTAAAATTGAGAAATCAAACAACAGAGAAGAAATGAAACAAATCAATACGCTGAATGCAACAGCTGTTGGTTTTTTGTTCTTTTTAAACAGAAGTTTACAAACACACATCAACGTATTTGTGAATCTTATTCCAGTCCCAATTAAAATAACCAAACCACAAATTCAATGAAAAATAAACTGGAAAGTCAATTCCTTGAGCACTTCTGCTAAAAAATGCAAACAATTGCAAAAATCAAAGAACAAAAAAAAAGAGAAAAAACAATCAAGCATGCATTGATCAACACACTACTCACTCCATCACTTAGACACCTGTCTTTCATTATCTCGACATGCACACACCCACATTTCAATTTAACACTTTGTTCACCCCCATATCACAAACAACACACACACACACACACACATCAAACAACACTGCACATACACACACACACACACACCACACACACACACACACAACACACACACACACACACACACACACACACACACACACACACACACACACATCAACACCACATCACACAACACTCAACACACCACATCACACACAACACCACACACAACTTCAATTCAACACTTGCCACATCACACACACACACACGTCAATTCAACACATCACACACACACACACAAAAAAGGTATACAGTCCACTCGACTAACTCACACTGAGCCACAACCTCACTCAGCAAACAACAGTCCTCCACAACAACGATAAAAAAATCACAGAATGTTTCACAGATTCTACACTTCTGTGTTATTGGTCATCACGGGCTCCTTCATTTCGCACGATTCCATCAAAATCACCCCTCTCCCCCCAAAAAAACCAACACACCCCAGCACTTTCACATCTGCCAAATATGATCTGTCCCAGAAGGGCATTGGTGGGAAGGTCAGGAAGGATGGAGACGGGAGGCGTGAGGTCCCTACTGCCGGTCAGCCAGTCCCACCAGATAACCTTTCAGGTCCGTCTCGTAATCGCTGGAGTCCGGTTTTTCGGTCAGCACCCACGTGTCGTCTGACCCCCCGACCTTCTCTCGGCACAGAGGGCAGTTACTGCGCGTCTTGTCACTGCCGACCGCAAACATTCACACGTTTCTCCGTCAGCAAAAGCAAAATACTGCTCCCCCCCCCCCCTCTTCCTCAAGAAATGCTGTAAAAATAAAACTGTACTTTGTACCCAGCATGCACACTGGTGTCGTGTTTAGACACCATCCCTGAGGAAAAAACGTAATCTAAAGGTTGCGGGTTCGATCCCAGCTTTCGGCTATGGCGTTGTGCCCTTGGAAAAGGCACTTTACGGCTATTTTCTCACCCCACCCAGGTGTAAAAGGGGTACCAACCTTGTGTTGGGGGTTAACCCTGCGATAGACTGGCATCCTATCCAGGGGGGAGTCTATGACTCTTAGTCGCTTAACGCCACAGAAACCAGGATAAGCACCGGCCTGATGAGCCTTAGGCTCAGGACAGACTTTAACTTTAACCTGAGGAGAAAAAAAAAATAATGGGTAGGCGCTGCACTTGTGGCGACACACTCTCGCTGGGGAGAGCAGCCCGAATTTCATGCAGAGAAATCTGCTGTAACATGAAGTGGTATAAAATAAATATAAAATAAAAATAAATAAAATAAAATAGTATTGAATATCACTGCCAGTCACAGAGAATTTTTTCTGCAGGAAACTCTGGCTGCTTTCCCTGGGGAAAATACATTGTTACCTGAGCATTGCCACCTTCTTCTTCCCCCACCCCCCCTCCTGTCCTGCTTGTGCACTTGCTTTCTAATCATAAGAGGTGGGGGTTTTTTTTTCCTAAAAAATTTTTGTGAGGGACAACTTTCTAGTTGTCACGGGTTCTTTTACATGTACTGAATGCGTGGTTGCACATGGCACCTCCTCCAAAAGACTAGCACCCTGACCAATACTCGAGGTCTAGTGGATGGGAGAAAGGACAAAGCAGGGAATGAACCTGCGCTTCTCTCTAGGTAAGTACGTTACCTCTTGACCACCTCTCCACATGGTTTACAGGCTGTGCAGGTTAAAAAAAAAAAATTATTTCTTTTCTTTTTTAGGGGAACAATGCTTTATTTCCTTCACTAGTAACAGGAGAAAAACTCTTAAACAAATCAGTTTTCATTTCAACAGAACGCCAGATACTAGAAAAATGGCGTGAAGGGAAATAGTACAGACAGGCCACAGGATTCCTTTTTTTCATTCCTCAGCTAGAGAACCAAGGTTTACCCATGGTGAGATTTTTGCACATGCCACTGTTTCTGCCCACCATGAAGGCAGCCACACTCTGACTTTGGGGATCCAGGCAAGAATGTGACCAGGAGAAAGATGACGGCTTGGACACAGGTGATGAAATAAAAGGAAATGAGGATGATGAGAACTAGCGTTTTTTGTCAGTGCAGTGCCCCAATGATGACTCCCAGTAACAGCATTTACACTGCATAGCCTATAGCGAAGCATTAAGTGACCGAGGATGCATGAATACTAAGGGAACACAGATTTCCTGGCAAATTCATTAACAAAAAAAAATTCACCGGTAAAGTACCAAAACAGCTAGCAAATTTTGTTGTCTACATCAGGAATTTGGCATTGATTATGACCAAGAACAAATAACCTACACTATTTGGTGGTTACAGGTGAAAAATCCACAGTGCACTTTTTAAATCTTAATTCAGATAAACTATTTAAAAAAATTGTCTTTATTATTATTATTTTTTGGGGGGGAGATAAACTGTCTGATGCTAACACTAAAAAGAGAGAGTGAAGATTTTTCATCATTAGCTGTCTGCAAAAATCGAGCGTAAACACCAACCAACCAATCAACCAACCAACTGAACCCATGATGAGAACAGATTGTTGTATGAAAGTACACAGACACACTACACACCTTGTCCATGAGTCAATACAAATCTCGCAGAAGTTGTGTCCACAGCCCAATATCACCTCCGCTTTTCGCTCCATGCATATGCAGCATTCGTTGTCATCTTCCTCCCCCACGGTTTCTGCATTGAAGCTGAAAACAACGCCACCATCAGTTCAACACGACTGTGAGGCACACTTGACTCTGCTAAAACACACTCCTTCATTCTGGCCACAGTGCTTAACTTCAGTTGGTCCTATCTTTGATTCAGTTAAGATCTTTTATCTGGATGAAAACTTCTACTTAATATCATTTTATTGAGTTTAACTAGGAAAATAAGTGTATGGGGACATTTACAAAACTGCTATTTGATAATAAAGGGCATACATTTTACACTGAAAAGGCAAAAAGTGGCACAAACAAGGGACGGATAGCCTAGTGGTCAGAACATTGCGCTGGCAATTCGACGACCCGGGTTCGAGTCCGGTCGAGGAGATTTTTCTCCTGGAGTTAACATCAGTGCGGACTCCTCTCTCCCAAAAGTCCTTCGGATGAGACTTTAAACCGAGGCCCTGTGTGCGAACGCACGCAGAACACCTTGCGCACACGTTAAATTCTGTTCTGCTTTTCGTAAGAGTAGGCCATCGTGTGCTGGTGGGAACAGATGACATTTACAAAACTGCATACACAAGGGGACTGGATGTAAAAAAGCACATGAGTGCTTATTCCATTATCCTCGATATAAAAGAAATCAAATCAAATCAAATCAAATCAAACAGTTTTTCAAACAGACCAACCATGTCACACACTTCAATCTCCTCTGACTTTTGTTTTACTTGGATAATGCAAAGCAACCACAATGAGACTTCTTGTGTTTTCAGCCAAATTTTTTTTGGTTAACAATAAAGTGTCACACACGATTTCAACTTGTGGACTTTTTGATATTTTAGTGTGAAATAATAAATTTGTAAACTTGTTTGAAATTTCCGTGTGAAAGGATATATATTGATTTTTTTTTAAAAAGCTGATTGTTAAAAAAAAGCTGATTGTTAATGTATCCAGGACTTATTTCTGATGATTACAATAAAAGATAAAGAAGGATTATAGATCACCTTGACTACAATAACAGATTTCTTAGGGTTTTTTTTTTTTTGGGGGGGGGGGGGGGGGGTTGTGCTTGTTAGATGAACACTTCAGTCTCTGTGGCAAAGGCAGCAGTATGCTGCAGGCCATCTTAGTCTCCACAGAGCTTCTCAACCACAGATATTTTGTGTTCCTAATATGTGACGCTCCACCGCATAAGGAGTTGCATTGCACCAGAGGTCAATTTTTAGTTATTGACATTTTATTCATCTGCAATGAAATGACTATAAAATAGAAAAAAAAAGATTGAAAATCAGACAATTCTATGAAAAGTTATTACAAGTTGAAATGACAGACTGCAGGAAATGACAAAACGAGAAATGGACAAGTTAAGCATCATGATAAAGTCAAGTCAAGTCAAAAACACTTTAATCATCCCTGAAGGGCAATTACAAATCAATGGTCAGAATGAGGGCTTGGGCATTTTTAAAGCACGTTTAAAAGCAAAAGGATACAAAATTATGACTTCATTTTTCATTACAAAGTAGAATAATGGCTATAGTTTTATAATCAAAATCTCCAAATTGCCAACTTGACCCTACCTGCCTTTAACAGCTTCTAGGGGAAAAGTGGGTTATGTACTAAGCAACTCATTTCATGGTGGAGCGTCACATATGTTCAACTCATGCTGAAAAACAAGATTTTGCGACATGTATACGAAAACCAAAAGCAAAGGCAGGAAGGAAGAAGAGGAGCAGCTCACTCGTTGAAAATGGCCGAGGCTGTGACCTCAGCGTCTCGAGGTGACTGCAGGTTGGACAGGGTGGAGACCTGCTCCGATATTTCTCGGTGCATCAGCGCGTACTGTCGCAGGGTCAGTGACCGACACGAGTCCACACTCTTTGTCCTCGTGTTGATCTGCACCAACATCCATCAGTCTACAGCTTTATAATAATAATAATAATAATAATAATAATAATACACTGAATTTTCTATAGCGCTATATCTTGTAAAAACAAATCAAAGCGCTTGCATTCGACCTATACAACTCACAATCAATCAATAACCATTTATAAATAGCTTTAGCAAATTCGAATGTACATACACATGCACATGCACGCACGCACGCATGCATGCACGCACGCACACACACACACACACACACAAACACACACACACACATGCGCACCTATAAAGGATATAGACTTTGGCAGGTAGATGTTGAAGGCAGGGACTGATAAGAGATGGAAACAGGAGGAGAAAAATCTTAGGTTTGAAATAAGTGTGTCTTTAGGTTAGATTTAAAAGTGTCATAAGTAGGCTTTTGCCGGAGGGAGGTCATTCCAGATTGAGTTTGTGTGTGTGTGTGTGTGTGTGTGTGTGTGTGTGTGTGTGTGTGTGTGTGTGTGTGTGTGTGTGTGTGTGTGTGTGTGTGTGTGTGTGTACATTCGAATTTGCTCAAACTATTTATTGTCATTGGTTGCTTGTGTGTTGTGTGGGTCGAGTGCAAGCACTTTGATTTGTTTTTGCAAGATATAGCGCTATATAAATTCCCTGTATTATTATTATTATTATTATTACTATTACGCACATCATCATACATGGAACTTCTTGTGCATAGAGGGGAAGCAATGTTGAAGATCTCCTAAGCACCGCTGTTCTCAGTTAGACAAGATTGCTCATCTTTTCAAGTGCAAGAAAAACAAGATATTTGTCTACTGCATCTTTTAAAAGAAAAGAAAGAAACATACAGAGATGTACACACACAAAAAAGCAGCATAATTTTCAATAAACACAAAACGAAATAAAACACACATAGGAGACGCAAAGGTTTCAATAACTAACACACACACGCACGCACGCATAAAGGAAGGACATTTTTCATTTTTGTGAGTGCTGTCACAAGCTGGATTTATTATTTTTTTTATCCAGCTCAAATTCAGCATACAAATATAAAAGAAGTTGCTGTAACAATTTGTTTTGATTTTTGTATTAAACATAAAAAAACTAGAAAAAAAACCCTAACCAATGAGACATTACATATGATGACAAACAGTATCTTCACAAAGAGTTCTACAGGTGAAAGGTTTTTCATGAATATCATCAGAAATGAAATGCAACTAATCTTAGAACCAACTTTAAAAAAATTATATTATTTTATTATTTTTAAAAATCTATTTTATTTTATTTTACCTTAGAACCAACCCACCAACCAACCCCAACCCCTCATACCTTGTAACAGCGTATTCTCACAGTGGCTTTCCAGAGGAAGGTGTCATCAGTTCCCTTTTTCACCACAAACTGCAACTGCTTGCCACGGCTGTCGCTGAATGTACTGGTTCTGTTTCGCAGCAGAAAAAAAGTCCACACTCAATGATATGATCATGGCAATGCAGAGAATAGTGTTACTTCAAAATAACTTCTGGTCAACACCGTGAATAAAGTTCACTTACTTGCATACGTTTTAGTCTTCCAAATACAGTCAGTCAGAACCATTGATGCTCCAGATTATATTCCATTTTTGTTTTGTCAGATATGAACCATTAAGTTTAACTTGATCAAAAAGTTGGGATTTCACTTTTGTTTCAGAAAAAGTTTTGGCCATGGTGTTGAAGAACAATGTTTTTACAATACTTCATGGTTTTACCATAAAAAGGCTGATGGAGATCATGTCCTCAGACATTTTTTTTTTTTTTTTTGCTGCCTCGTCTTCTGTGACGTTCCCGTACTGCTGTTCCCATGCCGCTCATTTCAATCTCCCCGCCACAGCCATACCCAGATTCGTTGTGTCTCACCCCCGGGGTCGGGAGTCCACAGGGAGCTCATCAATATTAGGCCGCTGTGGGGCCACCAGCCAGAGGGGCCCTGCACTTCTGCTGGGTCACTTTGGTGGTGTTCAGTGGTGCCTGTTCTGAGCTAACATACGCAGGACACCACCTACTAAGCCCCCTACTAACGACAGTATTAGCTCAGTCGCGGAGCCAGACTGAGTGAGTCACCCACCCAAGGTGGCGACCACCACAACGTCCCTCCAACGACCGCCGCCCCACGAACCCCCAACCCCAAAGGCTTTGACACAAATTCACCACAGGCACAGAAGCGTATGGGGAAACCGAATCTGAGGTCACCATGAGACCAGAGCAACGGAGGCCACCGAATCAGAGGCAATTTTTATTATTGCATGATGATCAATGATGATGAGGATGATGTAATGATGCTGCTGTGGAGGTGCATCCGCTTTGAGACTACTTGACAGGGTTGTTCTCTACGCTTACTGTCATAATATATCCCGGCGTCAACTAGGCCCGAGAGATACAGACACCTGCAGTGTTGGTCAGGTAATTTGAGCAACACTCTCAAATTCGCATCCGTAAAGTGGATGAAGCTCGACTGTGTGGTCCCAGTCTCCCCACTGAGCCCACAGCACACTCACTCTGGGTAGGAGCCGGCCGGAGCCTGAAAAAATCCCTATGACTTATGGGATTCGAACCCGCAACCTTCCAGTCCGGAATCCACGGCGCTAACCACTGCGCCATGGCGGCTGGTATGTCCTCAGACATTGCTATACCCCATTTGCACAAAGTATGGGTGCCTTCTGTGGCTGCACAGTGCACTGTTATCCCTTGTGCGTGTGTGATTTTGACAGAACCCTAGCTTTTTGGAATGCTAACATACATTGCAAATGTAAATGATCATGAATACATCTGTCTCAGGACCTTTGATGCAATGGATCAAACTCCCCAAATATCTGACAGGCAGGTTCCAAGAACTCTTAAATTTTAGATCCCTTGGGAAGGCTGTTTGAAACAGTAAAATCTGTATGTTGTGGTACAGGAAAAAAAGAGTGCGGTTTAATGTTACTTCTTCTTCTTCCCTATTTAACAGCTTTCGAGAGACATCAACTTTGCAACTTGCAGCCTTTTTCACTGACAAAATTATACCACAAAAAATGGCTAAGCTATAAAAGTATGAGCAATAAAGAAACACAAACTGATCTAACAAAGAAGAAAAACAAAGGAGATAAATTCCTTCTCTTACATTTTGTTGAGGTCATCTGAGCAATAAAGAAACACAAACTGATCTGACAAAGAAGTGAAAAAAAAAAAGAGGGAAATTTATTATTCTCTTACATTTTGTTGAGGTCATCTGAGCAATAAAGAAAAAAACTGATCTGATGAAGAAGAAAAACAAAGGACATAAATTTATTCTCCTACATTTTGTTGAGGTCATCTGAGCAATAAAGAAACACAAACTGATCAGATGAAAAAGTAAAAAAAAAAAAGGAAGTTTATTCTTTTTCTTCAAAAGGAAATTTATTATTATTCTCTTACATTTTTTTTTAAGGTCATCTGAGCAATAAAGAAACACAAACTGATCTGATGAAGAAGTAAAAAAAAAAAAAAAAAAAAAAGAAGGAAATTTATTATTATTCTCTTACATTTTGTTGAGGTCATCTGAGCAATAAAGAAACACAAACTGATCCGATGAAGAAGTAAAAACAAAGGAAATTTATTATATATATATATATATATATATATATATATATATATATATATATATATATATATATATATATATATATATTTTTTTTTTTTTTTTTAAAGGAAATTCCTTATTCTCTTACATTTTGTTGAGGTCATCCACAGACTTGATGAATTCCTCGTAGGTGAGGGTGGCCAGCTGCCCCAGCACGGAGATGTGTGCCTGCAGCTTCCCATGCTGATGCTTCAGATCAGCCAGACTCTGGTCCACACTGGCTCCCTGACCCATCCTCCTGCTCCTGCTGCTGACAGTCTACTCCTCTGTCTGTCTGTCTGTCCCTCTCTCACTGCTCTACAGCTGTTTCTGGTCATGCAATCTTTCTCTTCTTTCCGCCACAGTGTCCCATCAAGATCTGTGAATGACACAAGTTCAGATTTTAGCAATGTAAATTTAAAGACTTGATATTTGGGTGGTTTACATTTATAAAGAATAAATGCATTGCTGTCAATAATAATTACTGATGAACAGCAACAACAACAAAAAAAACCTCAAACAGCCCCCCCCCCACAAAACCCAACAAAAGCTTACTACTGATCAGTCAAGTCTCTGATCATGGAAGCAGAATTAAAATAAATTATATAATATATTAATTCTAGTGTATATTTGTTCACTAAGATGGTTATTACGACATTTCCAGAACTATATCACATTACTGTATGTATAATGATGACATACTATCCAGTACAGGCTGTAGTCCTGACTTATTTTTTATTTTACTTATAAAGCCAAGGGGACATTTATTTATTTATTTATTTATTCTTTTATATCGAGGATAACAGAATAAGCAATCATGTGCTTTTTTTCATCCGGTCCCCGTGTGTATGCAATTTTGTAAATATTGTCATCTGTTCCCACCGGCACACGATGGCCTATTCTTACGAAAAGTGGAACAGGATTTAACGTGTGCGCAAGATGTTCTGCGTGCGTACGCACACGGGGCCTCGGTTTAAAGTCTCATCCGAAGGACTTTTGGGGAGAGTGGAGTCAGCACTGATGTTAACTCCAGGAAGAAAATTTCCTCGACCGGACTCATATGCAAGGACATATATGCAAGAGCTGAAAGTAAAACTAGATATCAAAAAGAGGAGGAGGAGGAGATGTAGAAGTAGAAGAAGAACCGAAAAGAAGAACTGAAAAGAAAGAGAGAAGATGAAAATGGAGCAGGAGCAGCAGAAGGAGGACCCAAAGATGAAGGTGGTGAAGGAGAAGATCATTAATTACATTATTAATATCATCAGAATCTCAACAACTTAACAAATATTATATCTATAATATTTCTACAATATATCTACAACTATTCACAAATTCAGTCAGAAAAGAATTTTCCTGGAATCCTGTGGCCAAGAGACTATTTAAACAAAAACTGACAACAACAATGAATCCAGCTTAACAAAGTAATGGTAACAGACGTATTCTTATCACTTGTGCAACATCAAAGATCACAAACCATCAATACATTCAATGATTGTATCAATGTCTTCTCTAAGATTAAGAATCTGAGATCATGCACCATGCAATTTATTATCATTCGTAGAACGTCAATGTTGAAATAAAAAGATATAGCAAAAGTATTTGTCTAATGTGTGAAGATATCACTTCATTATTTAAACAAACCTCAACAACAACAACACTAACAATAAACATGATTATAGTCATCTTTCTAGGCTATGTCCACATCCTCTTGTGACCTACTCAAAATCTGAAGTTTGGCTCAAGCACTGAGTCAGTCAATGTGTGATTTACCATCATCAGTAGGCCTAACTTGTACAGTTCATCGATAATCTATAGATGATTTCTCAAAAAACAAAAACGTGACCCCCAATTTCAACCTTAACGTTCATCAAAATGACAATCGATTACATCGTGCATGATCTCTGATTCTAAGAGAAGATGTAAATATGATACATATCTATACACTCGTCGATAGTCGTTCATCATTGATGTTGAAGTAATTAAGAAACTCACACTCTATCACAGGCTCGCATTGTTTCGTAACCTCTTCTTTATCTTACTCTTACTAGTAGGCCTATGTGTAAATCTCAAAACAGCTAGCAGTCGCCCCAAAAATAAAAACACAAACCTCTGGCTTCCGGTATTCAGATATTTGTACATGTCTCAAATACCACCCCCGGAAGATTATATTAATTTTTAATGAATAGTATATAATTATATGGTAGTGCTTAAAAAACAACAAACACCAAAAACAGCAGCAACAATAGCACAACAGCAATAAAAGTAATGACGACAACAACGACCACAGCAGCACCAGCAGCACCAGCAAGAAGAAGAAGAAGAAGATGATGATGATGATGACGATGGTGATGGTGATGATGATGATGACGATGGTGATGGTGATGGTGATGATGATGATGATGATGATGAATTGCAAGGAAGAATTGCAAAAAATTGCGAAGAAGAAGGACTGAAAAAAAAAGAAGGCGGTAACGATGGGGCAGAAGAAGAAGAAGAAGAAGAAGAAGAAGAAGAAGAAGAAAACTTTGAAAACTTTGAAAACTTTGAAAACTTTCTTTATTCAAAGAGGGTAATAGAATAAGCAAAGATTGCTTTTTTACATCCAGCCCTCGGAAAAGACCCCCCCCCCCACCCTCCCCCCCCCCCCCCACCTCCCCCCCACCTCCCCCCCCAACACACCCAAAACAAAAGATAAACAAGCAAACAAAACCCCACCAATATACATGAAAAGTTGCAAATGTACACAATATGAAAATAGATAAGGAAATACTTTCGAACGAACAAGCAAATACTAAATACAAAGGGTACAGAAAATCAATTTCAAGATTCATGAGAGAGAGAGAGAGAGAGAGAGAGAGAGAGAGAGAGAGAGAGAGAGAGAGAGAGAGAGAGAGAGAGAGAGAGAGAGAGAGAGAGAGAGAGAGAGAGAGAGAGAGGAGAGAGAGAGAGAGAAATGAACGAATGAACGAATGAATGAATGAGTATTTAAAGAGGGTAATGGCATAAGAAAACGTGCCTTTTTATAACACCCTTCTGGGTGAAAAAGGAAGAAAATAAAAGAAAGGCATAGCAATAACAAACAAACTGCACATATACATTGTATGAGTGAAGAAAAAAGAAGAAAAAATCCATAACATCATCCAAATACAAGAAACATTTTCTACGCTTATGCTTTATCTTTTACAAAATGAGAGAACAAAAACACAAAATCAGATTAGAAAATAAGAAATATGATTGACTAGAGAGTAGAGTAGAGTAGAGTAGAGTAGAGTAGAGTAGAGTAGAGTAGAGTAGAGTAGAGTAGAGTAGAGTAGAGTAGAGTAGAGCAGAGCAGAACAGAGCAGAGCAGAGCAGAGTAGAGACTGACAGAGAAGGGATAGACAGGTAGATGAGAGATAGAATACAGACAGACGGACAGACTAAAGACACTCAGTTTCACAGGCAGGCAGACAGACAGACATACAGACAGACAGACAGACAGAGAATGACAGACAGCTGATAAAAAGACATATGTAAAACATGATTAAATGAAGTCATGGCAAACCATGACTGACATTTTGTCCGATTAACAAGAAAACAATATGCTTTTTTTTTTATTATAAGACAAGATCAACAGCCAGTCTCTGTCAGCCTTTCATTCATAAGAAAATGTTTCAATGATTTTTTAAAGTTTAAGAAGAGAGAAGAAGAAGAAGAAGAAAGAAGAAGAAGAAGAAGAAGAAGAAGAAGAAGAAGAAGAAGAAGAAGAAGAAGAAGAAGAAGAAGAAGAAGAAGAAGAAGAGAAGAAGAAGAAGAAGAATTTAATGAGGTAAAAGATTAAGTTTACAGAGCTTTTATTCATCCGTCCCCCTCCCTATCCCCCCCCCTCCCTTCTCCCCCCCCCCCCCCCAAATAAAAAGACTTATAAAAAGCAACAAAAGAAAGTCAATCATTGCTGGAAAGAACTAACATTGAATGGGGGGGGGGGGGGGGGGGGGGGGAGACTTCACAAAGTAAAATACAAACAAAACCAAGTCAGTACAACGTGAAGAGAAGAAGAAGAAGAAGAAGAAGAAGAAGAAGAAGAAGAAGAAGAAGAAAGAAGAAGAAGAAGAAGAAGAAGAAGAAGAAGAAGAAGGACGAGGAGGAGGAGGAGGAGGAGGAGGAATTGTGATTATATTGCTATCAATAGGTATAAGTGCACGTACATGTGCATGTCCGCGTATGTATGTGTGTGGGGGGGGGTGCGCGCGAGCGCGCGCGCGCGCAGAGAGAGAGAGAAAGAGAGAGAGAGAGAGAGAGAGAGAGAGAGAGAGAGAGAGAGAGAGAGAGAGAGAGAGAGAGAGAGAGAGAGAGAGAGAGAGAGAGAGAGAGAGAGAGGAGAGAGAGAGAGAGAGAGAGAGAGAGAGAGAGAGAGAGAGAGGAGAGAGAGAGAGAGAGAGAGAGAGAGAGACAAGGCAAGGCAAGGCAAGGCAAAGTATTTTATTCGAGGATAATAGATAAGCACTTGTGTGCTTTTTTACATCCAGTCCCCGCCCTTTTCAGGGTTACATCAAATTGAGAAGATACTAAACAATAAACTTTACGCAATACCAAACAACACCCAAGAATAAGGACACTATATATGAAAAGGTAATTAAAAAAAATGCACTCGATCAGAAAACAAAAAATCTGAAGTCACAATAAAAGATTTTGATTATGGAGAGAAGAAAGCGTTAATGGATAAAGAGCAAACAAGAGAACAAAATGAAATAAACAACTCAAGAAAAAACATCAAACCACCACCATCTGTCAAAAATTATACATGTGATATAAATCATACATTTGGATAAAGGGGAAATTTTAAGAACTAATATCCTTATTTGAGGGGGGGGGGGAGACAATACTACCAATAAAAATATAATTAAAATAAATCAGAATTATTATCATTATGTTTTTTTTTTACATAGAACATCCTAGATGTTTCAAAATAGGCAAAACATTTTTATCAATCGGATAATGTTCTACATACACTCACACACAGACACACACAGACGCACACACACACACACACACACACACACAGACGCACACACCACACAGACACACACACATAGACACACACAGACACACACACATTCTCACACACACATATACACAGAAA
>CM060336.1:11997442-12007442 GCA_030674155.1 Stramonita haemastoma
TTCGCTTGCCTTTTTTTCCCAGAAAAAAATGTAGATTTTAGCTGAACAAAAATTTCCTGCAGGCGTTTGCAGTAAAGAGTACCCAGCAAAAAAGAACTGTAAAAAAAACCCCAGTGTACTGGAGAACGAGCCATTATGATTATTATGCTCTATACTGTGTCGCAGTTGTCCACTTCAGTTTGCATTAAAACGGACAGATCCAGAATTGGAAAGTGATCCAACGCTGAGGAAGTAACATTAGAGACCCCTGATACTTAAGTTAATGTACTAGGGAACCAATATCCGTTATGATCCCCCCCCCCCCCCCCTCCGCAATATAGGCCTATCAGTGTGCAAGGGTATGAAGACCGACTATAAATGGAATTTTTTTTAAAATCTGAATTATTTTTCAGGCCAAGACCAACCTCACGATATGGAATCATCAAAATACCAGTTTATTCGGCAATTAGCACAGATCTTTTTCCTCAATTGAAAAACAATCTTGTTAGGCCTATAATGTAACGATGGCGTTGTGAACGGTACACTTGTTTTCCTTGTGATTCATAAGAGCGCCATCCGTTTAGGTTTTCAAGGGATTTGGATAGGCTTACGTGCTCATGCATCACGCATGATATAATACACTCCAAGTCATATGCTGTAGACCTAGACATTTTTCCGGTATTCTTTTTGTCAAGGAATTAAAATTGATGTCAGACTTTGTGTGGGTTCCGGTGGCTTCAGATTTCTTTACAGGCCTCTCTCTTCTAGGAAAGGCAGATGAGCGTTGAACGTGTCAGTGTCAGTATGTTCAGTATGCGTTTGCACACGGGACCTCAGTCTATAGTAACAGTTTCATTCGAACAACTTCTAGGGGCAGCGGAGTCAGTACCAAAGTTAAATCCAGGGGGAAAAATCCATCCTAACTGACTCCTCAGTGGCAGAGAATCGAACCAGGACCTATAGTTATCGTTAAATAACCGACGAGCAAGACGCTGTAATCACCACTAGGCCTATTCAGTAATCCCGTCCCCGCCGGCTGAGCTCCTTGGCCTAGATCTTTTAATGCCCCACTTTGTTTGCTATTGTTCCCAGTGACAGTGGACTTGCTGCTGACTCATCTCTTTCTCTAGGAAAACATTAGTCCCCTCCCCTCTGTCTGTGTTTGGGGGGGGGGGGGGGGTGCGGAGGGGTGGAGGAAGAGTGGCAGCAAGGAGAGGACCATTCGGGGGTGGGGGTGGGGGGTGTATTCCAGATCGTAACGCAGTTTTGCAAGAGACAGTGACGAGTCGAATATTTTGTGCACTTGATCCCCCCCCCCCCTCCTCTTCGATCTCACCCCCACACGACCCCAGTCCGATCCAGCTCCGCTTTGTACTTTCTTTCTTCTGTTTTGGGGACACCATCTGTCGTCCTGCCTTTGTGATCATGTTCAGCGTTTGTCATGATAAGGCATATTTTAGATCCCCCCTCAAGTTGAAGTCTACAATTGCTACCGTACAATTGGCTATATAGTATATTGTAAGACAATAATTATGATTATCAATAAATGAGTTCTTGACGGTATTGCGTGTTTGTTTGTGTGTGTGTGTGTGTGTGTGTGTTGTGTGTGTGTGTGTGTGTGTGTGTGTGTGTGTGTGTGTGGTGTGTGTGTGAAGTGAAAAAATGATCTTTATTGAGGTAAAATATTAAGTTTGTGTGTGTGTGTGTGTGTGTGTGTGTGTGTGTGTGTGTGTGTGTGTGTGTGTGTGTGTGTGTGATTACTGATATGTTTTGAGGTCACCACTCTCCTCAGTGGAAGGATGCGAAATATATTAAGTTGTAAAAGATAGTTTATAAGCAACACTTACGGGGCTTTATTGCACTCTGTTCATTGCTGAGTTATCCTGTTATTAAGCTGAACACACTGTTTATTGTGTCTAGAATACTGACACTAACTTTTGTTAGTGTTAGCATGCGTACCTTAATAACAGGGGACAAAAAATCAAACGCGCTTGTGCAGGGTCAGAGGGAAGAGAAGAGAAGAGAAGAGGAGAGGAGAGGTGAGAGACAAGGCAAGGCAAGGCAAGGCAAGGCAAGGCAAGGCAAGGCAAAATTCTTTTATTCGAGGATAATAGATAAGCACTCATGTGCTTTTTTACATCCAGTCCCCGCCCCTTTCAGGGATAACATCAAGATAAAAAGACAGCCTCAACTAAAACAAGAACAATTATAATGATCCAATTACCAAGAGCAAAACACACCAAGTATCAAACAACAGGTAAGAAATAAGACAGAGATACAATATTAAGGTAATGTTATAAAAAAGCACTCATTCAGAAACGAAAATAAGAAGTAAGAATCAATGATGATTTTGATTTGAATAATAAACAAGCAAACAAACAAACAAAGAAACAAAACAACAACAACAACAACAACAAAACAAACAAAAAAAACCCAAACAACAACAACAAAACAAAACAAAACAAAATCAAACAAACAAACAAAAAAAAAAAAAAAAAAAAAAGGCGCAATGATTATAGATCAAACATGAGAATATGATGAGGTTAGATGACTGAAAACATCAATCCACCACCATCTGTCATCAAAATATGTCCCATAAAACATAAGATTTTGATAAAGGGTGAGAAAGAGCAACAACAACAGTAAGAGAGAGAGAGAGAGAGAGAGAGAGAGAGAGAGAGAGAGAGAGAGAGAGAGAGAGAGAGAGAGAGAGAGAGCTCTGCACTCTGAAAAAAAAGTTCATAAAAAGGCTGTTAGCCCATACACACAGGAGTTGCTGATCAAATCAATGATCAATTCCAATAATCCACGGCAAAGCACGGCTGTGACAAGCAAATGCAAACAAATCCACAGTGGGATTTGAATTTATAAGCAAGCGTGTGTGGCCCAGTTTTTCTTTTCTCTTAGCATCTAAATAATTAATAAAAAAGCATCCTATAAGATTTGAAACGTAGTCTTTGCTCTTCATATTCAAACATTTACACCAAACCTTATAAAAACAACAACAACAAACAAAAAACAACCAACCTAATACTTCTTACAAGCAGTTCTAAGAGAGAAGAGAGAGCTCTGAACTCTGAAAGAATTTATTCATAATAAGGTTGCTTATCAAATCACTGTATAATGATAGTGAGTGCAGGTGAAGTACAGCTGAAGCAAACAAATGCAAACAATTCCACAGAGTAAAAATACAACCTTAGACAACATAATATCTCTCGTTTTAAAGGTTTTATTTAAATGTAAAGCATAATTTCTTATGATAATAGGATTACTACATGCTTGGAGCAAACAGAGTCTAAATGCATTAGGCTGGTTGGTATATTTTGCTGGATGTATTTTTGCCTGATGCCTTTAAAGGTGGGACCACTTAGGACAAAATGTATTTCATCTTCTGTTTCTTCATTGCATAAAGAACATGTAACAGATTCAATGTGCATTCTGTATCAAAGTTTTCTGTATCTAAGTTTATCTTTTGTTTTTGCTGCCCTTTGAATTGTATAGTGGCCAAAGGCCGAAGTATAGTAAAATCCTTTCAAAGTTCATAGTTTTCATTGAGAGAGAGAGAGAGAGAGAGAGAGAGAGAGAGAGAGAGAGAGAGAGAGAGAGAGAGAGAGACAGAGAGAGAGAGACAGAGAGAGAGAGAGAGAGAGAGAGAGAGAGAGAGAGAGAGAGAGAGAGAGAGAGAGAGAGAGCTGAACATGTTCAGACATGTTTCAGAGCACTTCTGGCTCAGCTCCTACTGACTCAGCTTGAAGACAAAGAAAGCAGGGACATCAGCTGGGCCCCCCCCTCCCCCCCCCATCAGCTGCCCCCCCCCCCCCCCCCATCAGCTGCCCCCCCCCCCCCCCCCCCCCCCCCCCCTGTGTGGTCAGAGTCTAAACACGGCGCTGAGATCACAGTGACTGTTGTTACTAGGACGGTTGGGGGGGGGGGGATGGGGGGTGGTCACATTGATCCACGGCCACCCTAACTCAGGACCTTGACCTTCAGCAGTTTGGGGAGAAACACGTGGCACCTGTCTCTCTCTCTCTGTCTCTGTCTCTGTCTCTCTCTCTCTGGACAGTGTGCCCCACTTCTGTTGCCCTTCCTTCACTGTTTTGACGCCTTTTTCTGTTGATGCCAGCATTTTAGCTTTGCTACATGCAACCCTTTTCACATCACCCACCTCCTTGAAATCCTCACTTTCTCTTTGTCTCTCTTTGGTGTGTGTGTGTGTGTGTGTGTGTGTGTGTGTGTGTGTGTGTGTGTGTGTGTGTGTGTGTGTGTGTGTGTGTGTGTGTGTGTGAGAGAGAGAGAGAGAGAGAGAGAGAGAGAGAGAGAGAGAGAGAGAGAGAGAGAGAGAGATTTCATTCAACTAGGTTTGAATTTTGTTCTATTTCGTTGAACAAATTGCCTATCATATTATTGTAAATGCTCAGAGCTTTTGTCTTCATGAGGTTATGCACTCCATGTAATGTTATTGCTATTATTTTGATGACGATGATGATGATGATCATCAGCATCCTCCTCATCATTATGATCATTATTATTATCATCATAATCATCAATATTCCCAGCTGTGCGCTATACTGCAAACAAAGGAAACGAACTATACTATGTGCTTGTCCCTCAGGCCAGATTTTAAAATTAGCAACGGAATGAGCAAGACTGTGTACGATGCATATGGAGAGAAAAAGAGGACGGGAGGAGAAGGGAGGGGTGGGGGAACAAACCCACAGATCGATAATCGCAGGCCGTGACGCCATGGATAGTGACAGGGAGGTGGAAATGTGGTGGTGGTGGTGGGGGGGGGGGGGGGGGGGGGGGGGGGGGGGGGAGGGGGGGGTTGTTGACGTAAAGGGCGCAAATGGAAAAACTGGTGTGCAAGCTTGTCTACTTTGGTTTTGGAGCACCATCTGTTGTCTAGGTTTTGTGATGACATAAGCTTGTTATTTTTGGGATTTTGAATAGTGTGTGTGTGTGTGTGTGTGTGTGTGTGTGTGTGTGTGTGTGTGTGTGTGTGTGTGTGTGTTTCCATATTGGTGAGGGGAAGGGATAACTCTATGGTCGGAGCACTCACTCTCCCCATGCTAAGGTTAAGTAGCATTGAGTGTGGTTGCCTCGCGGGTGGGACGTGACCGTTCTTGCGCCATGGCTTCAGTACAGTCCCCCAGTTCACCCGGCTGTCAATGGGTACCTGCTCTCATTAGGGACAGGGGAGGTAAAGTAGCTAGGGAGAGGAAGATGCTGGCCCCAAGAGAAGTTGAGATCTCTGATATCGTGCCCTTCCTCCCCCACGAACACACCGGTTATGGGACACCTTTTACTTTAATACTGGGATCTAGACTTTGCCTGACTCTTTCTCTGTTATCTCCCACGCATATGGATACAAATACATGTATACACAAATTCACTTCACACACACACGCGCGCACGCACGCATACGCACACACACACAGAGACACACACACAGAGACACACACACAGACACACACACAACACACACACACAGACACACAGACACACACACAACACAGACACAGACACAGACACACACACACACACACACACACACACACACACACACACATACACACACACATACACACACACACACACACACACACACACACAACACACACACAACACACACACACACACACACACACACACACACACACCACACACCCTCCCTCCAAGTATTTCAAAAGTTGTCTGTTTTTGTCCTCTCCATAAAACATAATTCATACTGCGTGAAGACATGTACAGGCACACACAGAGAGATCATCGTCATCCTCCTGATATTGGCTTTGGATTGAAATCTAACATTTCTGATAAAATTCCTGGTAGCCTGTGGTGCTGCATTCTCTCTGCCCCTCTAGTCAGGCACAGTTCCATTATGCAGCCCGTGTGCAGGCACAGCAAGTTCAAAACATGTCCAAAGTACTGTTGGCAGTTTAACGGTTCCTACTTCTTCTTCATCGAACGCTCAGACAGCAACAGTTGTTGTGTCTGTCATAGGACCGAAAATGCGTTGCATCGCTGTTAAGCGCCTGACAAGTCAGGCCCAGCCCAGCACATCTGCTGACTACGGCGTGAGAGAGAGTTGTTATCTTAAGTCTTTCTGCGAAAAAAAAAGGCAGGAGAACGGACCAAGAAGGCAGAAAATAAGCGAGAGGGAGATTACAGGAAAAAAAAGGGACGAGGCAGGAACAAAGAGAGAGATAGACAAACGGGAATTCCTTGTGCAGAATTTCCAGAAGGTGGAGATGCTATTCATACTGACCATGACAGCCCCCCCCCCCCCCCCCCCCCCCCCCCCGCATCCCCACCGTGAGAAGAACGGTTCCTACTGAGTACAGCCTGAAAACAAAGAAACCAGGGACATGCATCAGCTGGGCCTCTTCAGCTGTGGTCAGGTTCTAAAAACAGCGCTGAGTTCACGCTGACTGTGTTACTACGGTAGGGTGGCAAGGCTGCATTGTATCGATCCACACAGGCAGCAAACCTTGACCCCTTTGCAAAGTGCTCACCAGTGCACGTGGCACCCGTCTCAGTTTACAACGCGCTGTGGTGCTTCTTTTTCTTTCTGTGGACATGGTTCCTAAATTGCTCATAATACTCTCTCTCTCTCTCTCTTTGACGTCATAGATCACAACCTTTTAGTCCGTAAATTGAAACTATATAAAATTTTAGAAGATGCTTTGTCACTCGTAAAATCATTTCTTTCTAATCGAAACCACACTGTTTGGCTAAATAATGAACATTCTGAATTTCTTTCACAAAAATTTGGTGTTCCCCAAGGATCAGTATTAGGGCCTCTTCTCTTTTCACTATATATCAATGATCTTCCTTTATCTGTTAAGAAAGGCATAACTGAACTTTTTGCTGATGACACCTCTATCTATTCTTCTCATTCTGACTTGAAACAGCTATCTCACTATATGCAAGAAAATGCCAATCAATTGCTGGAATGGACAAAACTTAATCATATGGCCCTAAATCATCAAAAAACAAAATACATGATAATTACATCTCGACAAAAACGCCAAAATATAACCTTTGTTTTGCCACCAATTTATATTGATAATAATGTTATTAGAGAAGTAGACATGCATAGACTCCTAGGAGTTACTATTGATAATGATCTTTCCTGGTCACCCCATATTGATTTTTTATACAAACGAATCTCTCAAAAGATATTTCAGCTCTCTAAAATCAAACACTTTCTTGATCTAGATTCTCGTAGACAGTTTTATTTTACTTATATTCAATCATTTATTGATTACGCCTCAACATTGTATGATGGATGTAGTGCTAATAGCTTAAAACCCCTTTTAAGAATCCATAAACGAGCTATTAAAGTGGTACTCTTAAAGCCTTCCACCTTGTCACCCCAAGACTATACTAAATTGGACATTCTCCCCCTAACTTACCATCTGGAATATAATAAAGCAATCATAATGTATCGCATAATGAATGGTCTTGCTCCATCTACCCTGGCTACTAGATTCCCAATTAATCAGTCAAGATACACCAATAATATAATAATTCCTAAACCAAGACTCGATCTTTATAAAACAAGTCTTTGCTACTCTGGAGGAATTGTTTGGAATTCTTTACCAAAAAATATTAAAGAGAAAAGTAGTATTGTATCTTTTAAGCATAACTATAAATCTTTCCTGTTTCAAAAAATGCGTCAAAACATGCTCCTAAACTATAGTCGTTATCATTATTATACATGTTAAAAAATTGGGGCAACTGTTAGAATCACATTCTAAAAGAAATCAATCGGTAAAAAAAAACAGACGGCCAAACAAACAAACAAGCAAAGACGGAAACAGAAAGAACCACCAGCATCGACAAACTGTATTCATGATCTCAGGTCTCGTACATGTGTATTATGCTTCTGTATTATGATTATTGTATATTATGTTATAGTGATAATGTACTCTGACTGCTGTTGTTGTTGGGGTTTTTTGTTGTTGTTGTTGTTGCTGGTTGTTGGGTTTTGTTTGTTTGTTTTTAAATCAATTTTTGTAATCACCTTTTTTCAGAATCTATTTTACATCATTCTAGCTAAAATTGTAATGCCATGTGCTCATAGATTCTTGTTTATATATAAGTCATGCTTTAAAGACTGGAAAGAGGTAGTCAGAGATGTGGGTTTATAACACGTCGATTTGTGTGTGTGTGTGTGTGTGTGTGTGTGTGTGTGTGTGTGTGTGTGTGTGTGTGTGTGTGTGTGTGTGTGTGTGTGTGTGTGTGTGCGTATGTGTGTGTGTGTGCGTGTGTGTGTGTGTTACATCCCTCCCTCCCTCCTTCCCTCCCTCCCTCTCTCTCTCTCTCTCTCTCTCTCTCTCTCTCTCTCTCTCTCTCTCTCTCTCTCTCTCTCTCTCTCTCTCTCTTTCATGAATCATTAAATTGATTTTTTTTTTCTGTACCCTTCGTATTTAGTATTTGCTTGTTCGTTTGAAATGATTTTCATTATCTATTTTCATATTGCGTACACCTTTTCATGTATATTTTGGGGGTTTGCTTGCTTATGTTGTTTTGGGCGTGGGTTTTTTTTTTTTTTTTTTTTTTTTTTTTTTTTTTTTTTTTTCCTTTCGGGGGGGGGGGGGGGGGGGGGGGGGGGGGGGGGGGGGGGGGGGGGGGTTGGTTGTTGTTGTTGTGTTGTTGTTTTTTTTGGTGGTTTTTTTTTTTTTTTTTTTTTTTTTTTTTTTTTTTTTTTTCTTTTTTTTTTTTTCCAGAGGGGGGGTGGGGATGGAGTGGGGGGGGGGCGGACGGTTGGGATCTTTTCTGAGGGCTGGATGTTAAAAAAGCAATTGTTGCTTATTCTATCACCCTCTTTGAATAAAAAAGTTTTCAAAGTTTTCAAAGTTTCTCTCTCTCTCTCTCTCTCTCTCTCCTCTCTCTCTCTTCTCCTCTCTCCTCCTCTCTCTCTCTCTCTTGCGTCATGTGTAAAGATGGCATTGAGAGAAACGCAAGCTCAGACCAGTAGTGCTAGGCAGAGTACTAGGCCTAGCGGTTTCTACTGACTCAGCGTGAAGACAAAGAAGAGTGAGTGGCCGGGAGGGACATCAGCTGGTCCTGTGTGGTCAGATGCTAAAACTGGCGCTGAGATCATACCCAGTGTTGCTAGGGGGGGGCAGGACAGATGGAAACCGCTATTTTTGGTGTTGGTAAGCAGTCCAGTTTCCAGATGACCTGTTGGCCAAATATTATGAAATTATCACATGGCAGGATATGGCAACATTCTGGTGGCTCCTGCGACGGTACTGGAACCATTTCTATGGGTCATTGCCTTTCCAATGGATCATTCCAGTGGCGTGGAGAGGGGGGCTCTGCTGCATGGGTAACAGTTTGCCCTCCATACTTACTTACCCAGGCTTTGCGCTCTTAAAACTAGAGCACAACTCCATAGTCTTCCGAGACTGATGAGTGCCTACTACTATTCCATGGCAGGATATTGCCCTCCGCTGTTTTGGTGTGGGGTATGAAAACAATAGGTACCCCTGACCAGTTCACTCTAAACACTATCGCTACCCTTTCATAGGGATGCCAGGGGTCCTGTCAGTATGAAGAACGTCCCCATCGTCTGGAAATTCTGTGCTAGGAATTCCCTCTTTTTTTTCTTTTTTTATCCCTTTCTTTATTTCTGCCTTGTTCCTTTTTTTGTCCACTATTCTGGTTTGTTTGTTTGTTGTTGTTGTGTTGGGTTTTTTTGGCCTTCAATGGTCCACACTCCTGCCTATATTTTTTCCAGAGAGACTTAAAATGTAACACTTCTGTCCCACGCTGAAGTTGGATGTGCTGGGCCTGACTTTTCATGTGCTTAACGGTTTGCTCACACGAAAAACAACAATAGTTGCTGTCTGAGTGTTTGACGAATGAGAAGAAGAATACCATCATCTGCAAGGGTACTGTTATTGGTCTGTTCATGTTATTGTCAGTCACCAGGTTCAAACTTGGTCCTTTGAATCTGGGGTAGTGAATTACCCCTCACAAAACCAGGGCCAACCTTGTTGCCGTGGGTTCT
>CM060336.1:12014942-12017442 GCA_030674155.1 Stramonita haemastoma
ACTATATCCCGAGGTTCTATGACTGTAAACCAAGGTTCTTTAACTATAAACCGAGGTTCCATAACTATAAGGTGAGGTTCCATAACTATAAAGCGAGGTTCCATGATTATAAAGCGAAGTTCCATAACTATAAACCGAGGTTCCAGTGAGGTTCTCCGACTATAAGAGGATGTTCCCTGACTATAAAGCGAGGTTCCATAACTATAAAGCGAAGTTTCCTGACAACAACGAGGTTCCATGATTATAGAGCGAGGTTCCAATGAGGTACTCCGACCATAAGAGGAGATTCCCTGACTATAAAACGAGGTTCCTGACTATAAAGCGAGGTCTTATGACTATAAACCGAGGTTTCATGATTATAAAACGAGGTTTCATGATTAAAATAACCCCAGGTTCCCTGACTAGAAAGCGAGGTTCCATGATGTTCCCTGACTATAAAGTGAGGTTCCATGACTATAAAGCGAGGTTCCACGAGGTTCCATAACTATAATGCGCAGTTCATTTGAGGTTCCATAACTTTAAACCGATGTTTCATGACTATAAACTGAGGTTCCGTGACTATAAAGCGAGGTTCCATGACTATAAATCGAGGTTCTATGAGGTTCCATGACTATAAACCTATGTTTCATGACTATAAACTGAGATTCCGTGACTATAAACTGAGGTTTTGTGACTATAAACTGAGGTTCAGTTACCATAAAGCAAGGGTCCGTGAGGTTCCATGACTATAAAACGAGATTCCATTGAGGTTCCATGACTATAAAGCGAGATTCCGTTGAGGTTCCATGACTATGAAGCGAGATTCCATTGAGGTTCCATGACTATTAAGCGATATTCCATTGAGGTTCCATGACTATAAAGTGAGGTGCACATGTTAAAACTCCCTCCTCACTTTGTAGAAGAGCACGCCAGGTATGGCAGGTACCATTGTATGCCCACGAGCATGACCCAGCATGCATTTTCCTGCCAGGAGAGGGATGGGCTCCAGCCACGTCACGTTCGTCTTGCCACGAAATGCTGGCTGAAAAAAATCAGTGCAGTGCCATCATGGCTCTTGAAGAAGTCAAGAGAGAAGTTAGTGAAGTCATTTTTGTATGATGTTTATCTTTAACTATTTATTTTCATTTGTTTTATTCTTTTATTTTGACGATAATGGAAGAAGCACTCATGTGCTCTTTTTACATCTATTCCCCGTGTTTACACGGTTTAGTACATTTTGTCATCCAACCATTCCCATAGGCACACAATGGCTTACTCTTCCGAAAAGCGGAACAGGTTTTGACTTGTGTGCAAAAATGTTCTGGTGATTGGTGATGGGTAGGGGTTGGGAGTTAATTTATTCGACCCTCAAAAGCGCGCGCGCGCGCGTGTATGTATGCATGTATGTATGTATGTGTGTGTGTGTGTGTGTGTGTGTGTGTGTGTGTGTGTGTGTGTGTGTTTGTATGTGTGTGTGTGTATGTGTGTGTGTGTGTGTGTACCTGTGTGCCTGTGTGCGTGCATATATATGTGTGTATGTGCATGCACTTGCCCATCATACATGTATGTGTAGGTGCGAACGAGTGTGTGTAGGTGTATGTGTGTGTGTGAGTGTGAGTATGTGTGTGTGTTATGTGTGTGAGCGTGCGTGCGTGCGTGCGTGCGTGCGTGCATACTCAGCAGGCATGCGCGCAGGTATGCGTGCATCAATCTCTGTGTGAACAAATGCACAAAGTTTGTAGCTGAGCAATGCAAGATATGTGTGTATGTATGTGTGTGTGTGTGTTGTGTGCGCGCGCGCGCGCGCGTGCGTGCGTGTATATGTGTGTGCGTGTGCGTGCGTGTGTGTGTGTGTGTGCGTGTGTGTGTGCGTGTGGTGTTGTGTGTGTGTGTGTGGTGTGTGTGTGTGTGTGTGGCGCGCGCGCGCGCGCGCGTGTGTGTGTGTGTGTGTGATGTCACTGTCACCCACCAGCACTCACCCAGCAGTCAGTTCTTTGTCAAAGTTCTCTCTCAGCTGACAGTGACCCGATTTCTGTGACCTTCAGTCAGCTGGTCTTCTACAACCCCCCCCCCCCCCCCCCTCCCCCCCCCTACCCCCTGCCCCCCATCTCCCCTCCCCCTCCTCTCTCCTTCCTCCTCCTCCCTGTGGGTTATATATAGTAGCGTGTGGTACCATCAGCTGATTCGTTCTAGAATCTCACCCTCCCTGCACCCCCCCCCCCCCCCCCCCCCCCTCTCTCCATTCCGTCTGCCATCGTGACCATCGTCTATAATTCCAAGCCACGGTCTTTCCTTTATCCTTGCATTTCTCTGCCTGTCTGTATGTCTCTGTCTGTGTCTCTTTGTCTCTCTCCCTGTCTCTCTGTCTCTCTCTCTCTGTCTGTCTCTCTCTGTATCTTTCTTTGTCTCTTTCTCTCTGTCTGTCTCCTAGTCTCTGTCTGTCTGTCTGTCTGTCTGTCTGTCTGTCTGTCTGTCTGTCTGTCTGTCTGTCTGTCTCTCTCTCTCTCTCTCTCTCTCTCTC
>CM060336.1:12022442-12024942 GCA_030674155.1 Stramonita haemastoma
AGAGAGAGAGAGAGAGAGAGAGAGAGAGAGAGAGAGAGAGAGAGAGAGAGAACACCTGCCATCCGGCGCTTTATAAATCAGTGCTAGAAGACAAATCAGTGCTTCTTCTGCTGTTAAGTTTAATGATTTTTCTTGGCGATTTGGACACTCGCTGAACAGAGCATGGAAAGACGTGATATGACCCACCTGGATCCCTATAACATTAAACAGTGTGTGTGTGTTTGTGTGTGTGTTGTGTGTGTGTGTGTGTGTGTGTGGTGTGTGTGTGTGTGTGTGTGTGTGTGTGTGTGTGGTGTATGTATGTGTGTCTGTCTGTCAGTTTGTCAGTCTGTCAGTTTGTCAGTCTGTCTGTCTGTCTTCCTGTCTGTCTGTCTGTCGCTCCCCCTGTCTCTTGTCTGTCTCTGTCTGTCTGTCTGTCTGTCTGTCTGTCTGTCGCTCTGTCTCTCTCTCTCTATCTCTGTCTCTGTCTCTGTCTGTCTGTCTGTCTGTCTGTCTGTCTGTCTGTCTGTCTGTCTGTCTGTCTCTCTCTCTCTCTCTCTCTCTCTCTCTCTCTCTCTCTCTCTCTCTCTCTCTCTCTCTCTCTCTCGCTTCAATTGCATCAACTTCAAGGCTTCAAAGGATGTTCAAGTTTTTATCTGTCTGTGTAGTTAGCACTTGGGGACAGGTCGCAGGATTACGCCTTTAGAAGTAGAGTGATGAATTTTTCCCTCTCTTTTCCTCGGCTAGAGCTCCGAGGTTCACAAACAAATGGTGAGATTTTTTGCGTATGCGACCGTTGAATTCTCCCCCCCCCCCACACACACACACACACACATTTAGGTAGCCGCATTGCGACTTCGGGGATAGTGCTTGACCACGACACCAGCGTACATATTTTTTCTCTTTTAAAAAAACACAACACTTTTTTTGTTTTTACAATTTTGCCATCCGTTCCTACCGCGGCACAAAATGGCCTTCTCTTCCGAAAGGCAAAACTGGGGGGTGGGGGGGGGGGGGGGGGAGGTTTAACGTGTGCGCTAGATGTCCTCGGTTTAAAGTCTCATCCGAAGGACTTTGGCATTCAGTTCGATTTTCTAGTTAAAAGTGGTAAGAAGGGGCAAGGCGAGAGGATTCGAACCAGAACCACAAGGATTCGAACCAGAACCGCAAGGTGTATAGTTTGTTCGGTAGAGGAACGTCTTGACCATACTGCCGCCTTCCTTCTTGAATGAAAAGTTTCGGTCCACAGCTAGCCTAACTGGAATGAAGTGACCATCGCCAATGCTGACCACTGAACTATTGATAAATCACATTTTATTCTTGTGATTGATTTTACGTCCCAGCGGAGATTTCCGATTTAGGGACTGTGAGAAGGTAGCTTAGTTGCGATAGGGTTTTAAACTATTTATCTGTACTGCCAGTATTTTTATGTTTTATTTTATTTTATTCTTTTATATCGAGGATAATGGAATAAACACTCGTGTGCTTTTATCATCCCATCCCCGTGTGTACGCAGTTTTGTAAATATTGTTATCTGTTCCCACCGGCACACAATGGCCTACTCTTACAAAAAGCGGAAGAGGGTTAACGTGTGCGCAAGATGATCTCTCTGTCTCTGTCTGTCTGTCTGTCTTGTCTGTCTGTCTGTCTGTCTGTCTGTCTGTCTGTCTGTCTGTCTGTCTGTCTGTCTCTCTCTCTCTCTCTCTCTCTCTCTCTCTTCTCTCTCTCTCTCTCTCTCTCTGTGTAAAAATATCTGAGGATAATAACAGATGATAGATAAGCCCATGTACATTTTTGCCTGGTGGTTTTTTAAAAAAATTATTGAATAATTTGTTTTCATCGAAGATATGGCAGTAAATGGCTGTATACTAGTCCTTTTGTATATTTTCACCCCTTGAGAAGGAACTGTGATCTATCTGAATAAATCATGTGAAGTCTGAACTATCTCTCTCTCTCTCACTGTCTTTCTGTCTCTCTCTCTGTCTCTCTCTCTCTCACTCTGCCTGTCTGTCTGTCTCTCTCTCTGTCTCTTTCTGTCTGTCTCCCTCTCTCTGTCTGTCTGTCTGTCTCTGTCTCTCTCTCCCTCCCTCCCTCTGTCTGTCTCTGTCTCTCTGTGTCTCTCCCTCCCCCCTGTCTGTCTGTCTGTCTGTCTGTCTGTCTGTCTGTCTGTCTGTCTGTCTGTCTGTCTCTCTCTCTCTCTCTCTCTCTCTCTCTCTCTCTCTCTCTCTCTCTCTCTTCTGGCCAGATAATCAGAGCGCAAGGGGAGTGTAGGGGCAGCGAGAGGTCAGTGGTCAGCAGGTCAGCAGATGAAGAAGTGATTAGGATTCGTGTCTGTGTCAGGCTTGACTGACCACCCATCTACCTACCTTCTATTCACCTGCCACACCCTCAGTATAGGTAGATCTGTACTATACTATACTACAGGCTTGTATTGCCTGCCCTGCCCACATCCTGTTTATCCACAGTCACTTGGGGCTGTCCCCTCCCTTTACACGCGCTCAGGCAGACGGGCAGACAGGCA
>CM060336.1:12027442-12029942 GCA_030674155.1 Stramonita haemastoma
AGCTTCATTGCTCGAAAAAAAAAAGTGCCAAAGGTATACATTTTTTTGATCCTCACTCTCACACACTGCCCTCACTCTCACCTTCTCACCTTCACCTGTGACTGTCACTACAGCACACACAGTCCTTGTCCTTGCTGTGAGTGGATCTACTATAGCCAGGTAGGTGGTTCATGAATACATTACGCTGGAAGAGTGCTGTTAACGGTTTGTATTTGTATTTTGTATTTGTATTTTGTACCACTTTATGTCACGGCAGATTTCTCTGCGTGAAATTCGGGCTGCTCTCCCCGGGGAGAGCGCGTCGCCACATGTGCAGCGCCTACCCTTTTTTTTTTTCTTTTTCCTGCATGCAAGTGTATTTGTTTCCCTATCAGAGTGGCTTTTTTTCTACGAAATTTTGCCAGGGACAACCCCCTTGTTGCCGTGGGTTCTTTTACGTGCGCTAAATAGTGATGTGTAACACACGGGACCTCGGTTTATCGTCTCATCCGAAAGACTAGCGCCCAGACCACCACTCAGGGTCTAATGGATGGGGAAAAAAGGTTTGGGTCCAAACGGGGTACGAACCCGCCACACTCCGACCCGGACTTTTTGCTTTCTAGGCAAGGCGCGTGACCACCTAGACCACCTAGATCCAGGTTCTGTTTCCTTGTCTTATTGTTTTGTATTGTATATTGTATCATGGTTGCAAAATCTTCAGTGGTGCCTGCCTCCATATATACCACGCTCTACGGGACTACAGGGGAGGTGAAAGTGAAGGTGGCTGTATATTCATTCCCCCCAGGGGGATGCCAAGGGTGTGTCAGTATAAAATGGACCCCCTACCTTCTGAACATTTCGTGCAAAGAATTCTCTGTATCTCTGTTTTTCTCTTGTGGGGATGCCAGGGGCCCATCAGTGTATATATATATATATAATATATATATATATATATATATATATATATAGAGAGAGAGAGAGAGAGAGAGAAGAGAGAGAGAGAGATAGAGAGAGAGATAGAGAGATAGAGAGAGAGAAGAGAGAGAGAGAGAGAGATATCTATATATATATATATATATAGCATTTCCACCTTGTGTGAATTCTGTGCTAGGAATTCCCTCTTTTGTGTCCCCCTCTTTATTTCTGTCTTATTCCTTTTCTTCCTGTCACCCCCTTCTTATATATTTTCTTCCTTTTTGGTCTATTCTCCCCACCCCCTCCAAGACGACGACGACGACGACGACGACGACGAAGAAGAAGAAGAAGAAGAAGAAGAAGAAGAAGAAGAAGAAGAAGAAGAAGAAGAAGAAGAAGAAGGAGGAGGAGGAGGAGGAGGAGAAGAAGAAGCAGAAGAAGAAGAGGAAGAAGAAGAAGAATTACTTTCAATCACAGCAGATTTCTTTGCATTAAATTTGGGTAACTCTATCCAGGGAGTGTGTGTCGCTACAACAGTAGCGCCCCTCCCCCCATTCCCCCCCCCCCTTTTGTGTCTGTCTGTATGTATATTTGTTCCCTATGAGCGTAGCTTTTTTTTTCTGCCGAAGTTTGCCTGTGACAGCTTTTGTTGCCATGGGCTCTTTTACGTGCGCTAAATGTATGGGGTACACGGGATCGCGGTTTATCGTCTCCATTGGAAGACTAGCACTCAGACCACCACTCAAGGTCTGGTGGATGGTAAAAAAAGTTAAGGTTAAAACAGGGATCGAACCCAAGTCTCTCGCCTTCTAGGTGGGTGTGTGTTACCTCTAGCTAGGCCACTGATCCACCAGGAGAAGCACATATATATGTGTGTGTGTGTGTGTGTGTGTGTGTGCGTGCGTGCGTGCGTGCGTGCGTGCGTGCGTGCGCGTGTGTGTGTAGACTGGAGAGAAGAGAAAAGGGGGAAAGGGGATTGTCAGGCAGGTAGCCTCTGGATTCGAACCGGAGTTCCCAAATGAAAACAGACTGGCCAGTATTTCATTCAGCCATGGTGTGGGGGGCCACAGCCATAAAGTTGAACACCTTGTCTTTCACTGCCATGGGAAAAGGGTGAGAAGGCACAGGTGTGGCAATGTGGCTGTAGGGAGGGGGGTGGGGGGGGGGGAGAGAGGCCGCCCTGTGTGCCGGCAGGTAGACCTTTCTTTACCTTGCACCCCCCCTGCCTCTCTTGTATGTATGTATACACCCATTGATCTCTTCCCATGGGAATATATGAATTTTATGCTTGTAGGAGTCGTGGGAGAGCTAGTGAGGGCTGAGGTAATAATTATAGCCCCCCCCCCCTCCCCTCTTCCTCCTCCTCCCCGTCCCCTCGTCATTCTGTCATTTTTTCTCTCTTACTCTGCCCCCTCCCCCTTTTTTTGTTTAAAACATATTTTTTTCTTGAAGAAAAGAGAATATCACAATTTCAAAATACAAGTCATGGTAAGAGCAACAACAAGCTTACAGTTTATATATTATTATCGTGCTCGTGTAACAGCATACGTACAACTGATTCTTTGCGATGATGGAAGTTGTAGAAATTTGCCATTTCCTGGGTATA
>CM060336.1:12034942-12037442 GCA_030674155.1 Stramonita haemastoma
CTGTGTGGATACGTTTTAGAGCAGATAGTTGTTTAGGATGAAGGATCGAGGTAAGGACATGAAACATGTGCGCACATATGCATGTTCTTTGGGGAAAAAAAAGCACGCATTTTTTTTAATATTATATCTTGTGGCTGTCTGTATTTAAAACAAAGGGAACTGCCAGAGAAAAGTGGCCTGCTTTCAATATTGAATAACGCCAGTGTTCATTTATTATGATAGACAGTGACAGCAATGCGTGGCTGATCTGATCTTAATCTCAAGCCCAAGAGCACTGATTTTAAATTAAAATTAGTTGGCCTATATAACAAAAAAATCCATTTCATTCCCGCTGGGCTTGTCAGGCTAACCTTATCACTTTGTATGTCGTCGTCGTCGTCGTCGTCGTCTTCTTTCGTGTTTTGTTGTTATTTGTTTTTTTCTTCTTCTTCCCCCCCCCCCCCCCCCCTCTCTCTCTCTCTCTCTCTCTCTCTCTCTCTCTCTCTCTCTCTCTCTCTCTCTCTCTCTCTCTCTCTCTCTCTCTCTCTCTCTCTCTCGTATGGACCAAACGTGGTTTGTAGAAGCAATGCAAGTGGAAGGTTGGTTTTTTTTTTTTTTATTGTGTTTTTACCTTTTATTCAATTTTTAAAAAAATCTTTTTTCCTCGACTGGAGCTCTGAGGTTCACCAATGGACCAGGCTATGGTCAGATTTGGGGTATGCGACCGTTTACCCACTGTTGAGAGGTAGAGGCTGTGAAAGCGGAAGAAGTAGGGGTTTTGTTGTTGTTGTTTTAGTGTTACCTAAGTTTTGAAGGATTGGTACCCGCCCGGTACCCGCGGCTGAAAAAGTACCCGCTAGTGTGGCCGTTTTATTTGAATCCAGTAGCTTGTTGTGTGTAGGCCTGGCTGGGTACAGGTTACATCAGTCCCTCAAGTGGGGGTTACCCAGTTCAGTCCACCCGGGGTACTACGGAGATAAGAGAAATTTCACTTCGCAGTAGGCCTACAGGCTTCACGGGTCAGTTGAAGCCTGTGTGGATACGTTTTATAGAGCAGATAATTGTTTAGGATGAAGGATCGAGTTAAGGACATGAAATATATATGCGCACATATGCATGTTCTTTCGAAAAAAAACACGCATTTTCTCTCTTGTGGTTGTATCTGTTTCTGTCTCTGTCTGTCTGTCTGTCTGTCTGTCTGTCTGTCTGTCTGTCTGTCTGTCTGTCTGTCTGTCTGTCTGTCTGTCTCTCTCTCTCTCTCTCTCTCTCTCTCTCTCTCACACACACATCACAACACACACACATACACGCACGCAGGCACGCAGGCACGCACGCAGGCACACACACACACACACACACACACACACACACACACACACACACACACACACACACACACACACACACACCATTGCGCTGGCAATTTGACGACCCGGGTTCGAGTCCGGTCGAGATTTTTCTCCTGGAGTTAACATCAGTGCAGACTCCACTCTCCCCAAAAGTCCTTCGGATGAGACTTTAAACCGAGGCCCCGTGTGCGAACGCACGCAGAACATCTTGCGCACACGTTAAATCCTGTTCCGCTTTTCGGAAGAGTAGGCCATCGTGTGCCAGTGGGAACAGATGACATTTACAAAACTGCATGCACACGGGGACTGGTCGTAAAAAAGCACAAGAGTGCTTATTCCATTATCCTCGATATAAAAGAATAAATCAAATCAAATCAAACACACACACACACACACACACACACACACACACACACACACACACACACACACACACACACACACACACACACACACAGATTTGAATGAGATTGCAGAGATGAGACAGATTGACATGACAGTCATTTATTGTGGGGTCACACGTACTCTGTGTGTGTGGTGTGTGTGTGTGTGTGTGTGTGTGTGTGTGTGTGTGTGTGTGTGTGTGTGTGTGTGTGTGTGTGTGTGTTAGTGTGTGTGTTAGTGTGTGTGTGTGTGTGTGTGTGTGTGTGTGTGTGTGTGTGTGTGTGTGTGTGTGAGAGAGAGAGAGTGTTTGTTTATGTGTGAGTGTTAGTGTGTATGCGTGTGTGTGAACTGTAGGTGTATGTGCTCGCGCGCGTGCGTGCGCGCATGTGTGTGCGTTTATGCTGAAGAGAGCAAGAAAGGCAAGTGATATATCCATCCATCAAGTGTACTTGACACTGGCCATCCGTTAGGACCCAGCAAAACACCGCTGCTCTGCTATGCTATGCTGTACTATATGCTATGCTGTCGGTCTGTCCTCTGCTTTATAATTCCATGTGACTAACGCCTCAGCCATTTAGTCCTCAGTAACATCTTAAAACATCATTTTTAGTCTACACCTGTACCTCCATCGGAAGAAACTGAAACAGACGGACAAACAGACGGTTAGACACACACGCACGTACCCATATATGCACGTAGGCACGCACGCACGCGCACGCACGCACATGCACGCACACACACACACCGCGGACGCATACGCACACACACATGCACGCTCGCTTGCACAC
>CM060336.1:12044942-12047442 GCA_030674155.1 Stramonita haemastoma
GGGCATCCCCAGAGCAGAGCACCACTGTCGTTATCATCATCACACATCGTCATCACTGTCCTCGGATCATCCTCATCACAGACTGCGCCTTCTCCTGCCTGCAGGTTCGCAGCCAGGTCAGGGTGGTGACCTTCCACACCGCAGCAGCAGCAGACCCCCCCCCCCCTCCCTCTCTCTGTCCTCCCCTCTCAGTCACCCTCATCACCTTGGGGACGTGAATAGACCTTCCGCTTTCCAGCCGCCGAAGAGTCTGCGTTCTCGGGGCGTGCTCTCCTCTCCTTCTTCCAAGTGTTCTCCCCAGGCCCTGAAGGACCCAGTCACTCCGCACTCCAGTAGTCCTCAGCCCTCCTCCTCCCTCCTCCCCCCTCCCCAGTCCAGTGCACACCCTCACCACCTCCCCCCTTCCTTCTCCCTCCCCGCACCTCAGAAAGGACCAGACCCACACTCCCCCCCTCACGATTCGTTGCAGACTGAAACTGTTCCCCTTTTCTTCGACCCTGCCCCTCTTTCCCCAGCTTTCAGGTCCTCCTCCTCCTCCCCCACCACACCCCCCCTCTCTCCTCCCTGTAGGGCAGCAGTGTGGTGGTGGTGGTGCACATCCCCCCAGCAGTCTCCACCCCACAAGTGTGGACACACCACCCTCCTCCTCCCCCCCTGACCCCAACCTGCCTCCTCCTCAGCAATGTCCACAGATCGAGGAATACGACCTTGACCATAATTTTCCTGGGGGCTCCCACAAAGACTGGAACCACAACAAGGCCCCTTCCGACAGCCTGGAATACCGGCTGGAAGAGGCCCTGGGGTCAGGGTTGGGGTCGGGGTCAGGGTCGGGGTTGGGGTCAGGGGGTCAGCTGGAAGGGGAGCACGCCAAGTTGCTTCGTCTGGTCAACATGCAGCAACAGCGGCTGAAGACTCAAGAGTCTCAGATCAGCTTGGTCAACACAGGATCAGGAGAAGAGAGGGGAGGAGAGAGAGAGGAGAGAGAGAGAGAGAGAGAGAGAGAGAGAGAGAGAGAGAGAGAGTGGACGAGAGTGAGAGGAGGAGAGGAGCAGTGTGTGTGTGTGTAGTGTAGTGTAGTGAGTAGTAGTGTTGTGTGTGTGGGGTAGTGTGTGTGTGTGTGTGTGTGTGTGTGTGTGGTGTGTGTGTGGTGTGTGTGGTGTAGTGTGTAGTGTGTGTGTGTGGTAGTGTGTGTAGTGTGTTGTGTGTTAGTGTGTGTGTGTGTAGTGTGTGTGTATGTGTGTGTGTATGTGTGTGTGGTGGTATGTGTGTGTGTGTGTGTAGTGTATAGTGTGTATATGTGTGTGTATGTGTGTGTGTTGTGTGTAGATGTTGTGTGTGTAGTGTGTGTGTGTGGTGTGTTGTGTGTGGTGTGTGTGTGTGTGTGGTGTAGTATGTGTGTAGTGTGTGTGTGTGTAGTGTGTGTGTGTGTGTGTGTGTGTGTGTAGTTTGTGTGGTGTAGTGTGTGTGTGTGTGTGTGGTGTGTTGTGTGTGTGTGTGTGTGTGTGTGTTGTGTGTGTGTGTGTGTGTGTGTAGTGTGTGTGTGTGGTGTGTGTGTGTGTGATCTGCATGTGTGTGCATGTGCGTGCGTGCATGCATGTTGTGTGTGTGTATGTGTGTTTGTTGCTGGAGTACACAGATGTTTATTTCATAAATCCTGTTTTGAGCAGAGGTATTGTTCACATGCATCAATGTTCTGTCATGTCAACGAATGCATGTATTGTATTTCACTGATTTATCATTTTATACTGTTGTGGTCTTCCCAATATCATGTAATGCCAGCACACATTGGTATGGGGTTAAGGTTGGGCTGACAGCTAAAACATGATAACTTTCAAAGTGCAAACAATAGCAAACACTTTCAACAGGATGATGCAGATTATACTCTTGACACCTGCTGACAAGTGAAATAGTTTAGACCATTACTTTGTACTAAATGAATGTAACCTTTACACCTCTGTGTACTAAAACTAGTTCATGCACCTTGGCTTCAGTACAGCCCCCAGTTCACCCAGCTGTGAAAGGGTACCTGCCCTATTCAGGGGCGGGAAGGTAGAGCAGCAAGGGTGGGAAGATGGGCACTGCCTTCAAGATGCTGGCCCCTGGAGAAGCTGAGGTCTCTGACACCTGGCTCCCCAGTGTTGGCATAGGCTATGGGACACCTTTACCTTTACCACAGCATGTCCATGATGACATATCATGATGGGACACCTTTACCTCTAAATTACCACACCTTTATGTTCACCACATTTTTACCTTTACCACAGCATGTCCATGTTCACACACACACACACACATGCTCACTCACTCACTCATAGTCCTTTGGATGAGACTATAAACCGAGGCCCAGTGTGTGAATGCACACAGAACATCTTGTGCACACGTTAAATCCTGTTCCGCTTTTCGTAAGAGTAGGCCATCGTGTGCTGGTGGGAACAGATGACATAAATTTACAAAACTGCATACACACGAGGACTGGATGTAAAAAAAAAAAAGCACAAGA
>CM060336.1:12052442-12089942 GCA_030674155.1 Stramonita haemastoma
ACCTAGGTCAGATAATTATGCTCTGTAACTATGTATCGTTACAGTCTGTACGTATAATGGCATTATGGGGGTGTACATGTAGTAGTCATTGGAAGTGTTCAAGTCATCAGTGTGTGAACAAACTGTTTTTCATTTGTGTCTGTATCGGATTGTATGTTTATTGGTCATTGTGTACATGTTCGTGCTATTTTGTAAGTGTATGTTCATGTGTGTTCATGCCATTGTGTATGTGTATGTTCCTGTCACAGTGTACATGTTAAGTATGTGTATTCACATCATTCTGTATGCTGTTTTATGTCATTATGCGTGTGTTCATGCAATTTTGTATGTGTATGTTGAGTCATTACAGTGTGTGTTCACACCATTTTGTGTGCAACTATGTTTCTGTCACAATGTATGTGTTTACTGTGTATGTTTGTATCATTTTGTACGTGTTCATGTCATTATTGTGCGTGTATTTGTGCAGTTTTGTTTGTAAAACAAGTCAGCATTTCCAGCCATTCAATTCCTTGTGCAATCATAGCAAATGATTCTGTGACAGTTGTAATACCCATTCTCTTTTTATTTTCATGGGCAGGGGGGGGGGGGGGGGGGGTGGGGTGGGTGGAGGGGGGGGGGGGTTATGTGGAAAACTGTGTTCAAAAGAATGAGGATCTGTAGATCTAGTCCCATTGCCCATGGGGTGGATCTTTGTTGTGTGCATGGTTACTTATTAACTTTGTGCAAACATACAAATTGTTCATGAATTGTGACTTGACTCTTTGTTCACGTTAAACTTGTTTAATTAAATCTTCAGCATCCACAGTGGCCTTTGATTATTAAACTGTCAGCATGTTGTTGTGTTTTGTTGTTGTTGTTGTTTTTTAAATACAGTTTTTGAAAGGGAGAATTGTTTTTTAAACGTTTGTCAGGGATAGAAATGTCACGTTATTCGTATGAAAGTGTCCGTGTGTGTGTGTGTTGTGTGTGTGTGTGTGTGTGTGTGTGTGTGTGTGTGTGTGTGTGTGTGTGAGAGAGAGAGAGAGAGAGAGAGAGAGAGAGAGAGAGAGAGAGAGGAGAGAGAGAGAGAGAGAGAGAGAATGCTGGAGATAAAAACATTTAATGAGAAGGTGCTTGAAAAAATCTATAGATAAGGTTTATTTGTTGCATGTATTTTGGCAGTCTTCTTGTTATCTTCAAACCAAAGGCATCTATCTATCTTTCTTCGTAATATCTGTACATATCTTATCCATGCATATGATTGTGTCAGTGGTTATGACAAAACTTTAAAATGTCACCTGTAACATGTATCAGTGTCGTTCGCTTGTTGTTGTTGTTGATGTTTTTGTGTGTGTATGAAAAGAGTATTTAAAGAAAGAGGAAACGAAGAGAGATAAGTTTGGTCAATATTCCCGTTATCTTTGTTGTGTTACAGCACTGTAGTTGTGAAATGTGATGGTTGATATCAAATGACACGGCCCCTTTTTTATCATTGACTGTTGTACCATGATATCCTGTCAGTATTAATTCTCGTTTTCAGAGTGTAGATGGGAACTGACCATCCATTATACCACATGCACTTGTGCTCAGACACATATTTTGACACACACACCCCCACGTGTGTGCGTGCACACACACACAGCACACACACACACACACACTCAGCACACACACACAAACACACTCAGCACACACACACACACACACAAACACACACACACACACACACACTCAGTATACACACACACACACACACACACACACACAGCTTTCTTGGGTGTGAAGCCACAACACACTACAAGAAGGGAGATAACTGGTGCCATCTAATGGTAAAATGGTCTGGCGAATATTCTCATGATGTTTTGTTTGATGCTTTCAAGGGTCTCAAACTCTTATGTACAGATCAAAAAATCATTTTTCTGTACACTGTTTTGTGTAACAAAGTGTCTGTTGACTTTTCCAAGCCTCTGTCACATGAACTACACAGTCATTCCAATTCAATCCAATCCTGTTGTTTATAGCCCCGCAGACCATGCAGGCCATATCAGGGCTGTCACCTCGTCAAATTTAAAACTCAGATTAAAACTGTACAATTATATACAGATTAAAATGGGGTATAAAACCAACTTTACTGTCCCTGCTTGTATGAACACCTTGGTCAACCATAAGGGTCAGCCCAGGACGGGCACCGTGTTGTGGGAAAAACCACATCGATCACACATAAACCAAAACCAGATTCCTTAACCCTCTTGCATTCGGACTCTCTGAACACAAACTGAAGCTAGATTTCACACTCCATCACAAAATCAGGTCAGGCACACATGCTCGCTGGCCTTTTCCTCCTTTTAAGTACATACCAGCAACTATAATTACTTTCAGACACTCTCTGCAGTGTTTCTCTTTCTAGCCTGATAGAGCTTTAACATGTGGTAGCAATGAGTGATGGTCACAGAGTGATGGAAATCTACTGTGTGTAAATCCTGGATCGGGACTTAGGGGAGGGTAATTATTCAATCCCGGCAAATCCCAGATCGGGACTAATAGGGTTAAAAACAACTTTGTCCTTAGAGACCGAATATACCACTTCACCACATCTTCAGTAAGACCATTATTAATGCCTGGAGGCCAGGTCAGTTCTGAACCCTTCTTCTCATTGCCTGCTGCCTTTACTTCTTCTTCTTTCGTTCGCTGTACACTGTCAGATGTGTCTGGGAAAAATAATGGCAAGTCCTTTCCAGCTCCTCTCGCGGGCTGTACAGCTTGGTCTGTAGGGTTACCTCCGTCGGCCACTCTTTCTTCCTCAGGTTGCTGAATAGTGTACATCTTTGAAGGATGTGCTCGCCTGTCTGGTTTTCTTTACCACAGGCACACAGGGGAGAATGAGCAAGTTTCAGTTTTGTGGACATATGGTGGTTTAGCCTGTTGTGCCCAGTGCGGAGTCTTAGAATTGTGACTTGATCTTCTCTTTTGAGGCTGCCTTTACTGCCATGGAGAACAGACCAGTAGTTCTTCTTTCCCTCCATCCATGCCTCACATCAGATCCACAGCTGTCTCTCCTCTCTCGTGCCCCACTCCTGCACTTCCCTGTTACCTGCATGCCTGCCTACCATGGCACATGTATCCAAGTCTTCCCCCATTCACAGACAGGAAAAGACAAATAATCGGTAGTGCTGGTCTTGTGGCAATGTGCTCTCACCCAAGGTAGAGAACATGAATTTCACACATTTCTGCCACGACTTCAGGCAATATACAATGACTTACTATAAATTTATGCAGGCCATATTGATGGAGTAAAACTTTGACCCCTCCTTTTAAACAGTGTGGGTTTAAAAAAAAATTTTTGAGCCTTGTTGGTGGATTGTGCTCTGTGGGGGCAGCTGATGTTTGTAGTGCGAGGTTGGTTCCTTGTCAACATTTACACTGATGCAATTTTAACAGCGTCTGTACCGACAGACAGTCACAGTCCTTTTCCATTATTTGTGCAACACCATTCACATGAGGCATCTATGAAGGTTAATTAACATCGAGAAAGAGATCATTGTGTGTCCCCATCATTATGTCCACATTATTGACTGATCATTATTTGTTCATATCATGGTTGTGTTCACATCTTCAGCAGTATTGTCATGGAAATGATTGTTGCACTGCTTTTTAATTACTATTTGTCACATGTATCAATCCAGTGAAAGTTGTTCTGTTGCTTTTTTGTTTGTTTGTTTCGTTTTGTTTTGTTGGTGGTGTTATGTGTTTTTGTTGCTTTTAACTATTCGGTGTTTCTGTTTGCAATGAAGTGACTGGAGTATGCCCGTGTTGAGGAACAATGCGCACTGGCCAGCATATCACTTGCATTTCCTTGTATTGCACCAAAAGCCTTGTCACTACTGTTGTTGTTTTTGTTTTATCATTGTGTACCATGTTTTGTGACACGTGTCATCATGTACACCGTTTTGTGACACATACAAGGTGTCATCATGTACACCGTTTTGTGACATGTACAAGGTGTCATCATGTGCAAAAATTTTTGACACAAAGTGTCATCACATACACTTTTGTGACACATACAAGGTGTCATCATGAACAATGTTTTGTGACACACATCACACACACTTTTGTGACACATACAAGGTGTCATCATGTACAATGTTTTGAGACACAAAGGTGTCATCATGTACTGTTTTGTGACACGTCATATACAATGTTTTGTGTCACATACAAGGTGTCATCATTACAATGTTTTGTGACACATACAAGGTGTCATCATTAGTTTTGTGACACATACAAGGTGTCATCATGTACAATGTTTTGTGACACGACACGGTAATTAATCTTCTGGAGTTGGTGTCGGTGTGGTGTGGCTAGTAGGCTACCATAGTGTTCTGATTTTGTCGTTCTTGAAGACATGGAATCAGTTACTGAAATTGTATTGTGACGTGTATTTTTGATGAATTTTGAAGAGGAACTGAATCAATATATTATGATTTATAACACTGAATTGGACATTTGTTGAAGGAATTGGTGAATGTGTGTGTGTGTGTGTGTGTGTGTGTGTGTGTACAGGCATGCATTAATTTTGTATGTCAATATGTACAGGGTGGTGTCTGGTAAGGTGGCATTTGGTAATTAGGATTAAATCTATCAACACACACACACACACACACACACACACACACACACACTGGTGGTTAGGGTGATGCGCTCATGATCTGCTGACCCAGGTTTGAATCTCATTGAAGAGGAGTTTTCCTCTGGAGTTAACCTCAATGCTGACTAGACTTCCTCCAAAAGTCCTTCAGATGAGACTATAAACCAAGGTCCCGTGTGCAAATGCACACAGAACATCTTGTGCACACATTAAAAACCCATTCCGCTTTTTGGATGAGTAGCCCATTGTGTGTCAGTGGAAATGGATGACAAAATTTACAAAACTACATACACATGGGGACTTGATGTAAAGAAGCACACAAGTGCTTATTCCATTATCCTCAAAATAAAAGATTAAATAAATAGAAATAAACACACACACACACACGCACACACACGCACACACACACACACACACACACAGTACTGTGGATGTATACAGGAGTGTGTGTGTGTGTGTACAAACCTGTGCATGTGTTCAAGACAAGATTACAAGAAACTACTTTTCAAAAAAACACAACCACAATTTCCAAATCAGCAAAATCCAAACAGGTTTATTCAGTTTGGAAAAAAAAAGACCCAACAAAAATGATCCTGTCGGATTTGCTAAAAACTGTATACGTTTTCTGCGTGTTACATTATCTGTAGGAACATCACTCTAGTTGTCTCACTCCATTCCAACATAAAATAAAACGGCAATCTGACAATAATTATACACAAACAAAGGCATAAAAAACAATGCTATAAATCTCTACTCAAACATTCAGTCCTGAAATAAATAAATAAAAGAATAGATGAGCAGACCTAGCAGCATGTAAAGCTTTGGATGACAGACCTACAGCTACTGAAATCTCAGACCTGTGACTCGACTGGCAAAGACCTAGGCAGCGATGCATGTTACATCGTGACTCTACTGGCAAAGACCTAGGCAGCGATGCATGTTACATCGTGACTCGACTGGCAAAGACCTAGGCAGCGATGCATGTTACATCGTGACTCGACTGGCAAAGACCTAGGCAGCGATGCATGTTACATCATGACTCGACTGGCAAAGACCTAGGCAGCGATGTACATTACATCATGACTCTACTAGATACTGTGCTGAACGCTCCAGACCTCGTATTCTGTTCACGCAATCTGCCACACAGACCTCTTCCCTGAGGTTGCACTAATCCACCCCCATATGAATTAGTACCCCCCCAGGGAAAAATTCACACTGCTCAAAGCAACCTTCACCTGACAACACTGATGTTCAAGTGGTGTTCACCTCAAACGTAAAAACACACACCCTACACAGCAGCAAGACTGGTGAAACAGAACGAGAATCCGGAGTAACTGACACTGAAACAACGAATGTTGGTTGGTTTCTGTAAAATGCTTTTGAGCAAAGCTGGGATTTTTTTGGTGTCGTGGTAAAATGTGGTTTAGCACAGGAAAAAAAGTGGTTATCAGAAAGAAAAAAGCAGAAAAAAATCTGAAAGAGTTCAATAAAAAAGAGAGTCTTAAATAAAACGAAAAGGGATCACTTCAAAATTGGCCAGCTTTGGAACATCACCGAGGAGGAGGTTGTCGCCATGATGACACACACAGCCTTGACTGCTTCCCCAGCAGAGCTGTAAGGTTGACATCTGTGTCAAAAGGTAGAGTTTCTGCTTTCATAAGGTTGACATCTGCGTCAAAAGCTAAGAGTTTCTGCTTTCATAAGGTTGACATCTGTGTCAAAAGGTAGAGTTTCTGCTTTCATAAGGTTGACATCTGTGTCAAAAGGTAGAGTTTCTGCTTTCATAAGGTTGACATCTGTGTCAAAAGCTAGAGTTTCTGCTTGCATAAGGTTGACATCTGTGTCAAAAGCTAGAGTTTCTGCTTTCATAAGGTTGACATCTGTGTCAAAAGCTAGAGTTTCTGCTTTCATAAGGTTGACATCTGTGTCAAAAGCTAGAGTTTCTGCTTGCATAAGGTTGACATCTGTGTCAAAAGCTAGAGTTTCTGCTTTCATAAGGTTGACATCTGTGTCAAAAGCTAGAGTTTCTGCTTGCATAAGGTTGACATCTGTGTCAAAAGCTAGAGTTTCTGCTTTCATAAGGTTGACATCTGTGTCAAAAGCTAGAGTTTCTGCTTTCATAAGGTTGACATCTGTGTCAAAAGCTAGGGTTTCTGCTTTCGTAAGGTTGACATCTGTGTCAAAAGCTAGAGTTTCTGCTTTCTTCAAAAGGTGTTTCACCCCTCCTCAAACATACTATGGATTCTTCTGGCTTTTCAACTTTTAACCACCATCCAGGATTATTCAAATCATGTGGGATTATTCATATCAAGGCTGCACTGTTTCATGTCACAAAATGAAAAATAACTTTGGGACCTGCTCTTTTCTGCCATATACAGTTGACACACCGAACTACACAGGACCTGCGGAAAAGCCAGAGACTGCGTGTTAGAGAGACCCTTTGCTGCCAGATATAGGGTATTAGGCTCTGTCCTATAGAAACAAGGCAGAATATATATATTAAGATGGCGTCCAGGGGACGAATGGCGGGGGCTGGAGACTGCCGTAGCCAATCATTACAGGCGGTGGGAGGGAAGGGTGACCAGACTCGCGCTGAAACACACCACAGATGTTCTTCACATGGACTGCCTACATCACCTGTCATGCATACACACATATGCATAACATCCACACACACATGCATACACACATACATACACACATGCATACACATGTATACATTCACACACATATATGCACACACACATGCACACACACACACATATGCACACTCACACATGCATACACACTCACACTCACACATACACACACATATGCGCACACACATACACATATGCACACACACACATGCATACACACTCCCACACACACACTCCCACACACACATGCATACACACATACTAATAGCTTGAATGTAAACGTTCAAATCATAAAAAAGATCTATTATCATTCTGTTTGAATTTCCATGATCTTTACATCAATTCCCCCCCCCCCTCCCCCCATGCAGATGCCTGGGGCATGTCAGTATAAACAGCATCCCCACCTTCTGAAAATTCTGTGCCAGGATTTCCCTCTTTTCTATCCCTCTCTTTGTTTCTGGTCTTCCTGTCACCTCCTTCTTATCTACTCTCTGCCTTCTTGGTCCATTCTCCTGCCTTTTTTCAAAATTTTTTTTAAAGATAACAGTTCTTTCCTCCATGCACTGGGCCTGACTTGTCAGGCGCTTGACAGCAGCGCAACACGTTTTTGCTCATATGACAGACAACAATCGTTACTGTCTGAGCATTCAACAAATACACATGCAGACATAAAAGTATTTTTTAAAGGCAAGGTATTTGAAAACAGCCATACAAGCAAATTTCTGGTCCAGTGTGTTCTTACAGTCTCACAGATTCTCAGTTGGGATAATTGAGAGAGACAGAGAGCATGTTCTGGGTGACCCCCCAGAGTGTTAAGCTGGGGAACGCCCCACACAAAAGGGGCAGCACTGCTCTTTGGGCGACCCTCTACCCCCCAAGGGAGAGCAACCTGAATCTCCTGCTGAGAAATCTGCTGTGACTGAAAGTGGAATACAACACAATGTTGCACTACACTACACTACACTACACTACACTACACTGCACTACACTACATTTCCCACCCTACTACACCCCACCACACCGCACTACACCACACTACACTACACCTCAACACACTACACTAAACCCCACCACACTACATTACAACACACCACACCACACTGCACCACACCACACCACGCCACACCGCACCACACCGCACCACACCACACCACATCATACCACACCACACCACATCATACCACACTGCACCATCCTACACTACACTACTCTACAATACACCACACACTACACTGCACCCCACTATAACAAACTACAGAACACAACACAACACCACACCACACCCCACCATACCCCACCCCACCACACCCCCCCTCCCCACCCCCAACCACCACCACAGCCAGGACTCACAGTGGAGGTAAGGGGGACTAAGGGGGGCGGTGGTGGGGGAGGGGTGGCGACAGCAGACGTCTACTCCTCCCCTCCCTCCTCCTCCTCCTCGCCTCCTCCCCCTCCCACGTGTTGGATTTCCGGCATGTCCGGCTCCTTGGCCAGCTCTTCGAAAAGATCCTTGCGCTGCACGTAGGTGCGGTGATCCGTGTGACGCTCGTACTTGCTGCACAGCTGAATTTTGGGCTGCAGAACAACAGAGAGAGGAGGGAGGGAGGGAGTCAGGTTGGACACAGGACACAAGAGTAGTTCTGATAGTGTTGTGTTGTCAGCTACAGCTGCTTGGATGATAAGGAACTCAAATCCTGTTGTGTTGTTGTGGGTCTTAAACTCATTGGCGTTGTGTTGTGACCATTGCTATGGCAGTATTAAATATATATATATATATATATATATATATAGAGAGAGAGAGAGAGAGAGAGAGAGAGAGAGAGAGAGAGAGAGAGAGAGAGAGAGAGAGAGAGAGAGAGAGAGAGAGAGGAGAGAGAGAGACTGCCAGGCACGGCACCAAAAAGTCCTTCAGATGAGACTATAAACCATATATATATATATATTATATATATATATATATATATATATAATATATATATAATATATATATATATATATATATATATTGAGGATAATTTATAAGTACTCATCTGCTTTTTTTTTTACATCCTGTTCCTGAGTGTATGCAGTTTTGTCAATGTTGTCTTCTGTTCCCACCAGCACACAATGGCCTACTCTTCTGAAAAGTGGATCAGCTTTTTACATGTGCACAAGATGTTCTGCGTGTGTGCACACAGGACCTTGGTTTATAGTCTCATCTGAAGGACTTTTTGGTGCCGTGACTGGCAGTCTTGGCATCACACAGATGATGTGCTGTATGACTGGTTATAGTATGTTTCTTTTTGAACAGTTTTTGTTGTATGATGGTAAACAGTGTTCCATCGAAGGGAAACAACTTGTGCTGTTAATTAAACAAGTTATTTCTACTAACAGCGAATTCTTTCCCTCAACTGTTAAAAGATCAGTAATAAATAACACTATAGGTGTTTTGTTGCTATATTTGGATTATGAAATTTTCTGAAAAAGGGTCCTTCCACAAAACAAGTTCATTGATTTTTCTGTAAATATGGAAACTTTTGATAGTCCTTTCCTCAAGTGTCCTTCCGATGAGACTATAAACGGAGGTCTCATGTGCAAACGCACACAGAACATCTTGCGCACATGTTAAAGCCTGTTATGCTTTTCAGAAGAGTAGGTCATTGTGTGCTGGTGGGAATGGAAGACAAAATTTACAAAACTGCATTCACATGGGGACAAGATATAAAACAGCACATGAGTGATTATTCGTTATCCTCAAAATAAAAGATTTTTTAAAAATCAATGTTGTCTGCAGTCTTCATTTTTCTGGACTTTGGTACAGAATATTATTTAATTTTACAGAGTTTTGTCACCAGTAAGTGTTTAACCTTCTGTTTTTTTTTTCTTTTCTCAGTTCTGTAAGTTCCTCTCTCTTACACACACATGCACACACGCATGCACGCATGCATGCACACACGCACACACATACACACACACACACACAAATTCTCATGAACACAACTGGCATGGCACCCTTACCGGAGCACTGGTAAACTTATCGGCCAGACGATCAAAGCTGCAACAACAACAAAAAAATCATTATTTCTTGAATGGACTCTGAAAATATCATCAGTGTTTGTTTGCCTCTTTGGTTTGTTTAAAACTGCTGTGCTTATCCATTTGCGTTTTTTTGCTGGGTTTTTTTTTTTTTTTTTTGTCTTTCAATGAGTGTGTGTTGATCAGTCTTCCAGGATTTTTTTTTCTCTTTATTTTAAAATCAGTTTTTCTCTCTTTATTTTGACATCAATATTTGTATGGGTTTTTCTTGTTGTTAAAAAACTGATGTTTTTTAAAAAATAATTATTGTTTTATTTTTTAAATTATTTTTTTAAAACCAGTAATTGTTGATTCCTGTTTATTTTTTGGGGAAAGAAAAGTAGATCTATACACACACGTAAAAAGAAAGAAAGGAAGAGAGACAGCGAGAGAGAGTGAGTGAGAGAGTGAGAGAGAGAGAGAGAGAGAGAGAGAGAGAGAGAGAGAGAGGGGAGAGAGAGAGAGAGAGAGAGAGAGAGAGAGAGAAGAGAATACAGGAAACAAGAGTGAAAAACAAAGAAATTTGTCAAAGATTTGCCATGTAATTAAACACTTTGAACAACAAACAAAGAAGCAGACACAGAGACAGTTTCATTTTTCTGTGCCAGATGGGGCACACTGCATTTTATTTTGAGTGGGGGATCCAGAAGATAAAACATGCAGGAATACCACACTGACACAGCTTTAACTCACCACTGTAGACAGACAGATATGCTTACAGACAGATGGAAAGAGAGACAGACAGATATGCTTACAGACAGACAGACAGACAGACAGACAGAAAGACAGAATGACAGACAGATATGCTTACTGACAGACGGACAGAAAGATATGCTTGCAGACAGACAGACAGAGAGAGAAAGACAGACAGATATGCTTACAGGCGGACAGACAGAAAGACAGACAGATATGCTTACAGACAGACAGGCAGGCAGATATGCTTACAGACAGAAAAGACAGACTGACAGAAAGACAGACAGATATGCTTACAAACAGACAGACAGACTGACAGAAAGACAGACAGATATGCTTACAAACAGACAGACGGATGGACAGAAAGACAGACAGATGTGCTTACAGACAGACAGACAGAGAGAAAGACAGACAGATATGCTTTCTGACAGACAGACAGAAACGCAGAAAGATATGCTTGCAGACAGACAGACAGATATACTTACAGACAGACAGACCTATGGACAGAAAGAGAGACAGGTATGCTTACTGACAGACAGACAGACAGATATGCTTACTGACTGACAGACAGATATGCTTACAGACAGACGGACAGACAGACAGAGAAAGAGAGACAGAAGATCCAACAAACAGACTGACTCAGGAACAAAACACACACAGGCAGAACAGAAAATAAAATGTTACTTACGACTCATCCACCTGAACGGTACTTTTTTTCTTCCTGAAAACACATCATTGCTGAGTTAAAGACAAATCACGCAAGACAATGCAAACACCAAAGACAGTTACTTTCTCTCACCACAAAAGGCAGTAAGAGGGATTTGATTTGATTTGATATGATTTATTCTTTTATATCGAGGATATTGGAATAAGCACTCTTGTGCTTTTTTACATCCAGTCCCTGTGTGTATGCAGTTTTATAAATATCATCTGTTCCCACTGGCACACCTACTCTTATGAAAAGCAGAACAGGATTTAACGTGTGCGCAAGATGTTCTGCGTGTGTTCGCACACAGGGCCTCGGTTTAAAGTCTCATCCGAAGGACTTTAAGTTAGAATGGAGTCAGCACAGATGTTAACTCCAGGAGAAAAATCTCCTCGACCAGACTCGAACCTGGGTCATCAAGTTGCCAGCGCAATGTTCTGACCACTAGGCTATCCCGTCCCCCAGTGACAGATAACTGAGAGGGAAAGATGTCTGATGCTTATCCACTAGGGTCCATGGTTCAAATCCCATTCACAGAATCCAGTTTCACCAAAGAAGCTCTTTTTTATTTCAGAGCAAACATCACTGAAGATTGGAATCATCTTCCAGAGTTTCTAAAGAGGCTTAAAACAGAGGCCCTGTATGTAAATGCATGCATATAGTTAAAGACAGATCTTGATCCCTCTTTTATAAAAAAAAAAAAAATTTGAAACAAAAATACAGCCACTGATAGCAGATAGAAATGGATGGGCATAAATACACAGGTGTTGAACTTCATCCCTGAAGACCAATTAGTCCTAATTTGAATGGTTGAGATTAAAAACAAACATGGCTGCAAACAACACACACACACACACACACACACACACACACACACACACACACACACACACACACACACACACACTTTACTTTGAGGGAGAGAAGAAATGAAAAAGGAGAAAAGAAAGGGGGAAAAAGAAGAATAAAGAAGACAGCACTGAAGAAAAAGAGGAAACAAAACGAAGGTGAAGATGAAGAAGAAGAAGAAACAGAAGAGGAAGAAGAAACAGAAGAAGAAGAAGAAGAAGAAGAAGAAGAAGAAAGAAGAAGAAGAAGAAGAAGAAGAAACAGAAGAAGAAGAAGAAGAAGAAACAGAAGAGGAAGAAACAGAAGAAGAAGAAGAAGAAGAAGAAGAAGAAGAAGAAGAAGAAGAAGAAGAAACAGAAGAAGAAGAAGAAGAAGAAACAGAAGAAGAAGAAGAAGAAGAAGAAGAAGAAGAAGAAGAAGAAGAAGAAGAAGAAGAAGAAGAAACAGAAGAAGAAGAAGAAGAAGAAGAAGAAGAAGAAGAGACACAGAAGAAACATAATATTATTTAAAAAAAAGAAGAACAATTGTTGAAGATTGAAAAGAAAAAAAAAAGAAAGAAAAAAGATAGCAGCGAGACAGGAAAGACAGGAACAAACAGAAGTCTCACCCTTTGTTCATCTGCCTTGCCCTCTCAGTCAGCTCAATCATCTGAAAGAAAAACACAGGTTTTAGATTTAGATTGTGTGTGTGTGTGTGTGTGTGTGTGTGTGTGTGTGTCTCCCCCACACCTCTTCTCTCCCCCTCCCTTCCCCCTGTTCCTCCACCCCTCAAAACTCACATCATACTGCTGGCGTTTGAAGTGTTGCCCCAAGTCGTACTTATCTCTCACCTCCCACACCTCTTTTCCCTACCCCCTTCTCTCCCCCCCCTCCACTCCTTCCCTAAACTCACATCATGCTGCAGGCGTTTGAAGTGTTTTTCCAGTTTGTATTTGTCCCCCCCCCCTCCCCCACTCCACCTCTTCTCTCCCCCTCCCCTCTTCTCCCACCCCCTCCCCCAACACCTCTACTCTCTCCCCCTCCCCCCTTCTCCTTCCCCCTAACACCTCTTCTCCCCACCCCCTCCCCTTCCCCCCACCCCTCAAAAACTCACATCATACTGCTGGCGTTTGAAGCGTTGTTCCAGGTCGTACTTGTCCCCCACCAGACGCCTCATGTGTTCATACAGCTCCCTTCTTCTCCCCCTCCCCTCTTCCCCCCTACCCCCTCCCTCCACACCTCTTCTCAAGAAGAAAAAAACACACACAAAAAAACCCCCTCACATCGTACTGCTGGCGTTTGAAGCGTTGTTCCAGGTCATACTTGTCCCCCACCAGACGCCTCATGTGTTCGTACAGCTCCCTTCTTCTACCCCCTCCCCCCACACCTATTCTCTCCCCCCCTCTCCATCCCCCACCTCCACCCTTCCACTCCTTTCCCCTCCTCAAACACTCACATCATACTGCTGGCGTTTGAAGCATTGTTCCAGGTCATACTTACTCATCTCCCACACCTCTTCTCTCACCCCCCCCCCCCCCATCCACTCCACTCCTTCTCTCAAAAACTCACATCATACTGCTGGCGCTTGAAGCATTGTTCCAGGTCATACTTGTCTCCCACCAGATGCCTCATGTGTTCGTACAGCTCCCTTCTTCTCCCCCCTCACCTCCCCCCCCTCCCCCCCACCTCTCCTCCCCCTCCCCTCTTCCCCACACCTTCCCTAAAAAACCTCACATCGTACTGCTGGCGCTTGAAGCGTTGTTCCAGGTCGTACTTGTCTTCCACACCTCTCCTCTACCCCACACCCCTCCCCTCCCTCCCCCCTCCACTCCTCTCCCTCAGATGACATTTACAAAAACTGCATACACACAGGGACTGGACGTTAAAAAGCACAAGGGTGCTTATTCCATGATCCTCGATATAAAAGAATAAATAGAAAACAGAAAATAAATCCTTCCAAAACTCACATCATACTGCTGGCGTTTGAAGCGTTGTTCCAGGTCGTACTAGTCCCCCACCAGCCGCCTCATGTGTTCATACAGCTCCCTTCTTCTCCCCTCCCTCCCCCACACCTCTCTTCCCTACCCCTCCCCCCTCTCTCCCCCCCCCCCCCACCTCCTCCCCTCCTTCCCCTCCTCACAAACTCACATCGTACTGCTGGTGTTTGAAGCGTTGTTCCAGGTCGTACTTGTCACCCACCTCCCACACCTCTTCTCCCTCTCCCTCTCTCCCCCACATCTCTTCTCTCCACCCCCAACTTCTTCCCTCAAAACTGCATGTGAGTGTTTATTCCATTATCCTCAATATATATAAAAGAAAAAAGAAAAAAACCCAGAAACTCACATCATACTGCTGGCGTTTGAAGCGTTGTTCCAGGTCGTACTTGTCGCCCACCAGCCGCCTCATGTGTTCGTACAGCTCCCTGGCCTTCTCCAGCAGCTTGGCCCCTTCCAGCCCCTGGATGGAGAGGGGCTGAATCCGCTGGGCCAAGATGGCGCGCTTCTCCTCCTCCAACTGCTCCTTCGACTTCTGCAGCTCCTCCTTGCTCATCATGCTGTCCATCTGATCATAATAATAATATATGGGATTTATATAGAGCGCTGAATCTTGTAGAGTACACAAATCAAAGAAAACGCATCTGACAGCCACCACAGCACAGCACAGACAGAGAGAGAGGTCAGGTTGGGTCGGACAGTAGGTGTGTGTGTGTGGGGAGTTGTAATGTGGAGGGTAATGTGCTGTTCCTTGGACTTCTGCAGCTCCTCCTTGCTCATCATGCTGTCCATCTAATAATAATAATAATAATAATAATAATAATAATAATATATGGGATTTATATAGCGCTGAATCTTGTAGAATACACAAATCAAAGCACATCTGACAGCCACCACACCACAGAGAGGAGGTCAGGTTGTGTGTTGGGTAAGACAGTGTGTGTGTGTGTGGTGTGTGTGTGTGTGTGTGTGTGTGTGTGTGTGTGTGTGTGTGTGTGTGTGTGTGTGTGTGGGTGGTGTGTGGGTGGGTGTGTGGGGTGTGTGGTGTGGGTGTGTGTGTGTGTGTGTGTGTGTGGTGTGGGTGTGTGTGTGTGTGTGTGGGTGTGTGTGTGGGTGTGTGTGTGTGTGTGACATCAGACAGGGATGATGCGGAGGGTAAGGTCATGTTGGACAGGAATAATGTGGAGGGTAATGGTATGTCTGGCTAAGGGCTGGCCCCATGACCACAAATGTTGGGGGTAATACAGGGTAATGTTATCTTTGGAAAAGCCTCTCCTTGTCTCTGTAAAATTCACCAATGAAACACTGACAGATGTTCATTACAGGATTAATTAACCTAATGTGGCAGGCAGACATTTATTTATACAGTGAACAAACCATTGCATAAGTCCAGCTGCCAGTTTCGGCACAAGGCATGGCATACTAATGTAATGTAGACACATATCTTTAAAACATACATTACCCAGTGCAGTGTAAAATACTTTCTTGTTATTTAATATAATGCAAGTAAAAATCTATAATGCCCCCTCCCCCCAAAAAAATCTTATTGCACTAAATTTTCAAAACCAAAAGCAACAAGCCCCTCCCCAAATTCACAACATCAAAAGCAAGAAAAAAAAACTTTTTAAAGAGGAGATAAGATTGAATCATACACACAAAGACACCACATGCACAACTGCATGTAAACACGGTGTGCACCCATGTGCATATAGATGCACACGCAGGCACACAAATACTACATCACACAAATTCAACGTTGACCATGTATCTACGAAATACTAAAAACGTAAAGAAAGAACTCCCCCACAAAAAGGGAGAATTGATTCAAATTTCTCCTTTTTCATCTACAACATTCATTCTCTTCCAAATCATGATAACATTAAATTCTTTTTTTCCAGAGTCTATTTCTCTCTTTGACACTTTTTCTTTTCAGCTCATGTCCTGATCAATTTTTATCTGCATAACGCTTTCCCTTTAAGAAATGGAGTGATCAAATTGCAAAACCATCTCTGAATTCAGCTTGTGTCGATGTCCAAAACAGTTATGCACTATAGTTTACCGTAATAGCACTTAAATACTGAATTAACAACAAAATTCTTGACAACTTCTAAATACAACTTTTTTTCTTCTCAAAGAATCGGACTCAAACTGATACACCATTACTTCACCAATATTGTAAGAAGTGAAAATGGAGAGCCTGATGATTCAATGCCTATCTTTCCAGCTCTATATAACTATTAGGTGGTTAGTCACAAAAAGCATAAAAACCCCAAACTTGGTTAGGCACAAAAAGCACCATAAACACCCCAATCTTGGAATATTGGCTCCTTTTTCACGAATGAAAATCAAAGACTACGCTTGAATTGACCAACCACCACCCCCTGCCTCTGAAAAAAATGCATCTACAGACATGCACATCAGGATTTGATCTGCAGTTCTCCCATAGTAATATGAAGCAAAACCTATGTGGGAAAGGTTGTAGCAAAACAGTTAACCCTTTCAATACAGCAAGCCTGTTTTCTGGCTCAGCTTTCTGCTACCCTTCAGTCCTGTAAGGAGGAAAACTGGTGCAACTGAATTTTCCTTCAATTCCTGTGTTTCTGAGGTGCAGAAGAGTCCAAAATGGGTACCTAGGTAAATCTTACATACACACATACTTGAAGCTCTATAAACATTCTCGTGGGAAAGCAGTGTTTGCCGTATCAAAACTACTTTCCAGAATCTATGGATGTCAGTTAGCTGCATGATTGATCACTATGAACGAACCCTCCTATGGTACCGTTATTGCCAGGAAATCGGCTGACCAGACTGAAGGGGAGAGCACTGGGGGCAGAAATTCAGGATAGGGGAAGTAATTGTTAGCAGATATCCAGTGCTGTAAGGGTTAAGCAGATTATCACAAATGATTAAAAACAAAACAAGAAACCCACACACAAACGTCAGATACAACATTGCAAAAACATAAACAGTCTGTTGCACACGCCAAAAGAAAAGATGCAATGTTAAAAAGAGTGAAACACTAACAAAACCAGCACTGACTATCTTTTAATTATTTTGGCAGATGTGATCCTGTTTGTCAGTGTGTGCCTCAAGACAGAAGACCTGACAAGAAGAATCGCCATGACAGACAAATGGCAGCAATGAACTGGAACTTTGCTGGTGAACTAGGAAATGGATCTTGTGACTTTCAACAGTGATCTTTGCCCCCCGCCCCCCCCCCTTCCCCAAATACACACACAACTATCTGAAGTTTGTTCAGAATTCACCTTTACAGTTACAGGCAAAACAATTCATGCATATACAGATTGGTTCAGAGAATTTATGACGAAAACCGAGGATGACAGAAACAGCAGTAATGCTAAGAATCACTCCAAGATTGATTAAAAGTACTTTAAATCAGAAAAAAACCCAAAATCAGACACATCTCAAAAACACCAGTAGAAAACCAGAAAACATATCTGAAGGGAAGGCATGTAGTGAGTAAAGACAGTTAAAGAATCAAGACAGATAACTCCCTTGGCCAGTGAAGAGAGACATGTGCTCCAACGCAAACAGGAAGAAGAATACAGAGAAACAGAAACGAGAGATACCACAGAACTTCATGCATGGGTCCACAAAGAGAATTGGTGATGTTAATTGATTCTGAGACTTGCTCAGCTTACAGGAAAGAGAATGGAGCAGTTTGTTGGTGTTAAAGGACTCGGTGACTTGCTCCAACTTAAAAAGAAAAGAGGGGGAATGGAAAGGGTTTCTGGTATTAAAAGTTGCAGTGACTCGCTCCAACTTAAAAAGAAAAGAGAGGGAATGGAAAGGGTTTCTGGTGTTAAATGTTGCAGTGACTTGCTCCAAATTAAAAAGAAAGAGGGGGAGTGGAAAAGGTTTCTGGTATTAAAAGTTGCAGTGACTTGCTCCAACTTAAAAAGAAAAGAGAGGAAGAGAGGGAGAGAGAGAAGGGAACGGCACACGGTACTCATCATTACCCTGGGTTCCCTGGCCTGAGGTAAGGAGAATTAGTGCATCAGGTCAATGAATCAACACCCACTATCACAAAGCCATGGTCTTTATCTTTCTAACGTTACCAATTCGTCAAATAGCTGCCACAATAATCCAAACGTAACAACATCAACAATGAACAGCAAACATGAGATAGACTAAAGTGGTTATTGGCTATATAGTAACCACAACAACAACGAAACACACAGGCAGCAAGAACTTGGTGACACTGAAGTGTTTTCTTCTGAAACCTTTTTTCACATGTCTTTTGTTTGTTGTTTTTTTTGTGTGTGTTTTTAAAATTTATTTATTGATGTTTCATATCCTAACAATACCTGCCTCCTATCTGCCCCTGCAGCAGTGTCTGCTCTTTCTCTCAGAGACTCCTGTCTTTGGCCACATAGGTCACCCTGGTAATCTGGGTTTTCCATTCCTGAAGAATGGGGTCTAAAACTTGTCTTTAGAAACATGTTCCAAAAATTCTCACTTTCTGTCTTCTTCCTTTTCTGAAGCTTTTTTTTTTTCACTTGGTCTGTTATATATATATATATATATATATATATATATATATATATATATATATATATATATATATATATATATATATATCGTGTGTGTTTGAACCTCATGCATGAGAGCTCCCATAAAGCTGTAAAAAACAGGTTGATCAAGTCACACGTTTTGGAAAACTCTCCAGTGTAACCAAGCCTACCAAAAAAAACAAAAAAGGCGGGGTATATGATAACAGTAAGCTCAGCTACAGAACTAAGCCACATGGCCACTCTCAGACATCAAATAAACCAGCTGCCATTGATTTTCCATCTACAAGCCACACACACCCACACACACCAAAAACATTTTTTAAGCAGGAAATCTGATAAAACTTTAACAGTACATATTAACCTGGCCTGATTTTCCACTTTGTATAAAAAAAAAGTGTGTGTATAGGTGTGTGAGTGTTTGTGTGTACCAGTGCTAGTATACAAGTCTGTATAATCTCAGAAACCATGTACAACACCTTTGATTTTATTATAGGCTTAGCTTACACATTTGATCAATCCACTGCCTAAAAATGTCAGCCCATGTATTTGCATCTATACAATTTTTTATTTTGTTCCTCAGCTGGAGCTCAGAGGTTCAACAATGGTGAGATTTTGCATAAACAACCATTTTTGTTCTCCATGAAGTTAGCTGCATTCCGACTTTGGGGAATCAACATGATCAACAGCCTTCAAGAAATCTCCAGCATCATCCTCATCATCTGCATTCTCTCCACAGTTTGCTTTTGTTAGCATGTGGACACAGAAAGACATGACATGGAGCCAGGTGTGGTGAACAGGGAGCCAAAGATGTTTGAGTCAGATCATAGCCACTGGTGCTGATCCCATTCCCCCGGTCTTGCTGACTGTGATTCAAGCATCAGTCCACACAGTGAACAAACCCAACATCACTCAGTCAAGAGTGCTAAATTTAGCACACCCTTTCCTTTTACCTACTTTAAGTATGGTCAGTTCCTGCTATAATTAGCACCAGCTGGCCCCATCTTGGCTGGGATGGGATGGAATAATTAGCCACCGAGAGAAGCTGAAAGTGAGGAAAACTGACAGCTGTGTCCACTCTTTTTTCAGTTTTTCAAGTTTTTTCCTAGGTTTACATCGGCCATAATATAGAGAATCAAAATTTTTGTTCTCTATTTATTGCTCTTTCCCCTCCTTTAAATTCAAAAACACACAAGCTGAACAATTTGCTATGTTACACATGATCTCAACAATTTACAATATTACAAAGAAAAGCCACAGCAGGCACAGGTGTTGGTCAATAGAATACAATACTAAACTGACAACAGACAACATCGACACGAGCAGTGATTCCATTCAAGGCCACAACACAACACAACACAACACAACACAACACATACAGTATCACCATGTGACCCAATTCCCACAATAAACACATGTTGACAACAACCACAGGCCAGCACAAAACAACAAGACATTTTTCATTTTTATCATTATTTTCAATGCATATTACACACACACACACACACACACACACACACACACACACACACACACACACACACACACACACACACACCAAACACACAAATCAACCGAAAACAAACAACAACAAAAACCCTTGAAAACCCTCAGACTAGACTCAAATACTTTAAAATATCATTTCCCCCTCTAAGATTATCAAAGAACCAACATCCACCACACTACACCCATTTTTCTGCATAACTGATCATTCCACAAATATCACACCCCCCAACCCCCCCCCCCAAAAAAAACCAAACAAACCCAAAACAGACAAAAAGGGCAAGGCGAGGAGGAGGGGGGAAGGAGAAAGGGGGGTAAACATCTTACGCCTTTCTCGCCGTCGCTGCGTTTGGTGATGACGAAGTTCGGTCCCTTCTTGCTCAGCCGTTCCTCGGCTTCTTTCTTCTTGCGCTCTCGCTCCTCCTTCTTCTTCTGCTCCTCCTCCGTCTTCTTCCTCCTCCTCTCCTCCTGTGGAAGAAGAGACAGCGCACACACACACACACACGGCACCATTGGTGGTTACCTCTCCTGGTGATGATGATGACAGCAACAGCAACAAGAATCATGCACATAGAAACATGTACACACACATATACATGCACACACGTCACTATAAGTATCCAACTCTTCTGGTAAACAGCAACAGCAGCAACAATAGTGCACGCATATACGCACACACACACACACACATACACACACACACACACACACACACACACACACACACACACACACACACACACTCACTCACTCACTCACTCACTCAGTATCCTCAATATAAAAGAACAAATAAATAAATAAATAAATAAATAAATAAATACACACACACACAAACATACATACACATACATGCATGCAAACACACACACACATTTTCTTTCAGATATTTTGTTAACAACAGCCAGACTCGTCATAGTTGCAATATCAGGGTTGACGTAATGTCCACTATAACAAGCAAAGGGAGTGGTGGGATGGGGGGGGAGGGGGGGGGGGGGGCAGGAGGAAGGGAGGGAAGGATGAGATGTTCAGTACCTTCCTCAGTCTTACTTCGGGGGTGAAGAGGGGGGGGGGGGGGGGGGGGGTGACATGGACTTTACTTATCTCCTCGCCTCATTGTTTTTTAGGGGGGGTGGGGGTAGGTGAAGATGTTGAGCAGTTACCAGCCGCCATGGCACAGTGGTTAGTGCTTTCAATTTCAGACCTTAATGTCACGGGTCTGGTTCCCATATGTTAAAGTTAGTTAAAGTCTGTCCCGAGCCTAAGGCTCATCAGGCCGGTGCTTATCCCGGTTTCTGTGGCGTTAAGCGACTGAGAGTCATAGACTCCCCCCTGGATAGGACGCCAGTCTATCGCAGGGTTAACCCCCAACACAAGGTTGGTACCCCTTTTACACCTGGGTGGGGTGAGAAAATAGCCGTAAAGTGCCTTTTCCAAGGGCACAACGCCATAGCGGAATAGCTGGGATCGAACCCGCAAACTTTAGATTACGAGTACAACGCCCTAACCACTAGACCACAGCGGCGGCTGGTTCCCATATGAGTCATAGGGATTTTTCCGACTCCAGCCAGCTCCTATCCAGAGAAAGTTTGACACTGGGTTATCTTATGATAGTAAGTGTGTAGAGTACAACCCTGTCAAAGATGCACTTCCATTGCAGGATTATTATATCATCCTCGTCACCATTGATCATCATGCAATAATAAAAACTGCCTCTGATTCGATGGCCCCTGTTGCTCTCTGGTCTCATGGTGACCTCAGATTCGGTTTCCCCATACGCTTCTGTGCCTGTGGTGAGTTTGTGTCAAATGCTTTAGGGTTGGAGGTTCGCGGGGAGGCGGTCGTTGGAGGGACGTTGTGGTGGTCGCCACCTCAGGTGGGTGGCTCACTCAGTCTGGCTCCGTGACTGAGCTAATACTGTCGTTAGTAGGGAGCTTAGCAGGTGGTGTCCTGCGTATGTTAGCTCAGAACAGGCACCACTGAACACTGCTATAGTGACCAAGCAGCAGTGTAGGATCTCTCTGGCTATTGGCCCCACAGCAGCCTGATATTGATGGGCTCCCAGTGGACTTCTAACCCTGAGGATGAGACAGAACGAATCTGGGTATTTTGTATTATTTTGTATTTTGTACCACTTTATATGGCTGTGGCAAGAAGATAGGAATGAGTGATGTGAGAACAGCAGGACAGGGACGTCACAGATCGGGAGGTGGGTGATGAGTGGGAGGAGGGGGAGGGAGGGTGTGGCTGTTGCTCTGTTACCTCCTCAGCCTTAATGGGGGGAGGGGGGAGAAGGGGGAGGGGGGAGAAGGGGAAGGGGAGGGAGGGAGGGTGTGGTTGTTGCTCCGTTACCTCCTCAGCCTTAATGGGGGGGGGGGGGGGAGAAAAGGGGAGGGGGAGGGAGGGAGGGAGGAGGGTGTGGCTGTTGCTCCGTTACCTCCTCAGCCTTCATGGGGGAGAGGAAGGGGAAGAGGAGGGGGACGGAGGGTGTGGCTGTTGCTCCATTACCTCCTCAACCTTAATGTGGGGGGGGAGGAGGGGCAGGAAGAGGGAAGAGGGGGGGGGAGGGAGGGTGTGGCTGTTGCTCGTTACCTCCTCTGCCTTAATGTGGGGGGGAGGGGGAGGAAGGGGAAGAGGAGGAGGGGGAGGGAGGGGGAGGTTGTTGCTGAGTTACCTCCTCTGCCTTAATGGAGGAGGGGGTGATGAAGGGGGAGGGAGGAAGGGGGAAGAGGAGGGGGAGGGGGAGGGAGGGTGTGGCTGTTGCCCAGTTACCTCATCTGCCTTTCTCCTGGCCTCCTCCTGGGCCCTCAGCTCCGCCAGTTTCTTCTCCTCCTCCTCCCGCTCCTTGGCTCGCTGGATCTGTCATCCACCAGTCAACCAATCAATCAATCAATTAGTCCATCAATCAGTCAATCAATCAATCAGTATGTCAGTCAATCAATCAATCAAGTCTGTCAGTCAATCAATCAGGTCTGTCAGTCGATCAATCAATCAAGTCTGTCAGTCAATCAATCAGGTCTGTCAGTCAGTCAATCAATCAGGTCTGTCAGTCAATCAATCAGTATGTCAGTCAACCATCAGTCAGTCAATTAGTCAATCAATCTATCATTCTGTCAGTCAGTCTGTCTGTCAGTCAACCAGTCAGTCAGTATATCACTTGGTCAGTCAGTCTATTAGTCGGTTGGTTGGTTGGTCAGTCAGTCAGTAGCTAGATCAACCAAATCAATCAAACAATATATTAACTGACCAAACATGCATCTCAGTTTACCTACTAACCAGCTATTCAACAACTGACCTAAAGCCAATCCCTCCCTCCCTCCTTCCCCCTCCATGCTGACTATCCAATGGGCAGTAAGTTTCCCTTGTTGATCTATACTACCTAAGGCATCAACTGACCAGTCAACTGTTTGGCTTATTCATCCAAACTAACCTACCAGCCACAACCCCCCCTTCCCCCCCAAACCATTTATAAAGCCAGTTATATGACACCAATAAGGAGGAAGGTGGAAAGATGGTTAAGACTTTTACCACCACCACCACCACCACCACTATTAATAAGGCCAGTTATATGACATGAATAAGAAGGAAGGTGGCAGGATGGTAACACGTAATTGTGAGGTTCTGGGTTTGATTCCTACCATGCCTTTTCTTCCCAGAATGTCAAAGTCCTTCAGATGGAATCCTGAACAAAACCCCTATATGTGAACGCATACAGAACATCTTGCGCACGCATTTATTAAAAGCACGTTTTGCCTTTTTTAACAATTTTTTTTAAATGCATGCATACTGGTGTTTCACCACCATTCCTGAAACTGGAATGCAACTGCCTTCATGGTGAGAGAAATAGAAAGCAGTCAAATGCGCAAAAACTCACCACTGGTGAACCTCAGATCTTGAGCAGAGTAACAACAACAACAAATGACAAATATGACAGAAAATGCAGGAAAGCTTTTCCAATGAACCTTGGACCTTTAGCAGAATAACAACAACCGCAACAAGTGACAAAAAATGCAGGAAAGCTTTCCTTAACTCTGACATGGATTGAACATCACATCCCTGCGGTTAGAGCATTGTGCTCTTCATCTGATGCTGGATTTGCACACTGTGGGGTGGAGGAGGTAGAGAGGATCCAATCCAATCCAATCCAATCATGTTGCTTAGAGCCCAGCCTACCACACAGACCATATCGGGGCTGTCACCTCGTCACATTTTAAAACACGTACTAAAACTGGGCAACTATATACAGTTTAGTAGTAGTAGGCACCCATCAGTCTCTATACTGCTACTATTAAAAGTGTGCAACTATATACAGTTTAAAACGGGATATAAAACCAACTTCACTGTCCTTGCAGGTAGAGAGGAGGGGAAGGAGGAAGGGGAGGGGGGTGACAGACAGGGGGACAGAACCCAGGGGGAGAGAAGCCACCCACCCTCTTTTCCCTCAAGGCGGCGATTTCGTCGGCTTCTTTCTGTCGCTCCTCCCTGCGCGACTCTTCGTATTCCTGCATCTCCTCCTTCTGCTTCTCCGCCTTCTGCCTCTGGCGCTCCTGTCAGGGCATCAGCATCATTGTCATCGTTATTATCATTGTTATTATCATTGTTGTTATCATTATCATTATTATCATTGTCATAGTCGTTATTATCATTTTCACAGTAGTTATCATTACTATCATCTGCATCTCCTCCTTCTGCTTCTCCGCCTTCTGCCTCTGACGCTCCTGGCATGGCATCATTGTTATCATCATCGTTATTATCATTGTTGTTATCATCATCGTCATTATCATTGTCATAGTCATTATCATTGTTAAAGTTGTTATCATCATCATTATTATCATCATAATTGTCGTTATCATTGTCATTGTCATCATCATTGTTGTTATCATCGTCATTATCATTGTCAACATCGCTATCATCATCATTATCAACATCGTTATCATCATCATTATCATAGTCGTTATCATCATTATCATAGTCGTTACCATTATTATCATCATTGTCGTTATCATTAGCAACTTCATCATTATCATAGTCGTTATCATCATCAACGTAATCACCATCATCATCATCATGAGGATGAGAGAGAGAGAGAGAGAGGAGAGAGAGAGAGAGAGAGAGAGAGAGAGAGAGAGAGAGAGAGAGAGAGAGAGAGAGAGAGAGAGAGACAGATAGAAGACAGACAGACAGACAGACAGACAGACATAACACCTACCTCCATGGCGCGCATGGCCTCATCTTCAGCGGGTGCCCTGTCAACATCACAGTCATTGCCACTTCATCAATACTGCAGCATCATGCGTGCACACACACGCACGCACGCACGCACGCACGCACGCACGCACGCACGCACGCACGCACGCACGCACGCACACACACACACACACACACACACACACACAACACACACACACAACACATTCTTGATTTTTTGTCTAATTCATGAACGCAAACCTTAAAAAAATAACTTTCTCTCCATGTGGACAGAAAATATAACCTGATAAAAAATTGTCATGACCATGAGAAAAAAGAAGAAGAAAAAACACACCCCACTGCTTCTCCTCCCATAAGAAAACTTTCAGTGATAAGAGAAGGGAAAAAAAGAAGAAAAACCCCCACCCACACAAAAAACCCCACACAATCTGAACAATCTTCAATTTTGCTATTGCATTTTCCAAACTGCTAGATTTTAGGTCCAAGGTGATAAACCCTGCTCTTTGTTGTGTCCATCATCATTGTTGAGACTGCTTTGAACATTTTCAAAAGAATGCACACACAGGAAAGTAAGAGAGAGGGTTTCTGACCTATAAATTATCCCAAAATCTGAAACACATAAACAGGGTGGGTGGGTGGGGGAAACAGGCTTGTAGTTCTGTAGTTAGAACACGGAGTCTCGATGTGACAGAGCGAGTTTGAGCCACACAAAGGCACCCTTTAAGAGGACTTTTCCCTTGACTTAACATCTGTCTGACTCACATTCCTTCCAACATTCTTTCTGGATGAGACAACAAACTGAGGTCTTGTGTACAAATGCATGCAAAACACCCTGTGATAAAAACCCATTCTGCATTTCAGAAGAGTAGGCATTGCATGCCAGTAGGAACAAAATGATTTTTTTTTAAAAACCACAAGCACACTTACTGGAACGCCTAGCCCAGAGACGAGATGCCTAGAGACAGCTAGTTGGCGGCCCATGCCCAGAGGGACCACAGGCAGACATGACATGACACAAGCACACTGGTGTGGGCAAGTGATTGTATATTTACACAAAATCCCACCATTGGTGAACCTTTAAGCTCTAGCTGAGAAACAAACAAACAAAAAAACCCCAACACCCCCACCCCCCACAGCACAATCAGAGAAATCCTTACAGCAGGAAAAACAAAGCTCTTGGAAACCTGTTCCACATGGCATGGACAAACATCAGTATGCTAGTGCATGGCAGGTATGAAAGCATCCAGTCGCAACTCACGCGCAATTACGATGCGTAAGATATTATCAAAAAATGGAAGCTAAACGCCAAGAAGGGTGAACGCTCACTATCGGGGATGTAAAATTTGAACACAAAGCTTCAGACACAACATGCACTTTCATTAATAAATGTAGAATAAACGCTGGAGTTTATCAGTTCAATGGTCGGGAGCCATAGCGAATAGCCAGGGAAAAGTAAATGATAAATGACACAATTTCAAACATAAAACACAACGGTGTCTTCATCAGACAGCGAGGTAAAATGTTATGTCAGTCTGTTACACTGTTCAGAGATCATAGTTTATCATGAAACCTCGAAGCGGATTTGCATTTGCAAGCTCACCCAATACAAAGCATAGGATAAATCCTCAAATCTTAACCAAGTTGTTTGCACATGAAACACCCACCCACCTTCGCAGAACTCATCAATCAAACGCAAGGTCTGTGTTTAGATATGCACACTCAGATTTTTTTCAAAAGGAAGAGACATACGTTTCAAAGGGGAAAACACACAACTGGGTACAAAACACATCAATTAAAAAAAACCCAAACAACAAACAAAAACAAAACTTCAGAAGCAGCAGCGACAACAAATATATATATATATAATAAAATCCAAAGCAGATGTATAGGTAATCAGAACTAAATGCAGAGCAGCAGCACACACTGTGTGGACACACATCTGGGTATATAACACAAACACACACAGTGTGTACACACACAGTATGGACACACATCTGGGTATAACATAACACACAGTGTGTACACACATCTGGGTATAACATAACACACAGTGTGTACACACTTCTGGGTATAACATAACACACAATGGACACACATCTGGGTATAACATAACACACACAGTGTGTACACACATCTGGGTATAACACACATACACACAGTGTGGACACATATCTGGGTATAACACACATACACAGTGTGGACACACATCTGGGTATAACATAAACACACAGTGTGGACACACATCTGGGTATAACATAACACACAGTATGGACACACATCTGGGTATAACATAACACACAGTATGGACACACACTGGGTATAACACATAACACACAGTGTGGACACACATCTGGGTATAACATAACACACAGTGTGGACACACCTGGGTATAAACACAACACACAGTGTGGACACACATCTGGGTATAACATAACACACAGTGTGGACACATCTAGGTATAACATAACACACACATGACACATCTGGGTATAACAACACAAACACAGTGTGGACACATCTGGGTATAACATAACACACATACACATACAGTGTGGACACATCTGGGCATAACATAACACACATACACACAGTGTGGACACATCTGGGTATAACATAACACACATACACACAGTGTGGACACACACTGGGTATAACACATACACACATAGGGTGGACAACACACCTGGGTATAACACACATACACACACTCAGGCAGGTGACACCCAGGCAGCAAGAACACCACAAACACCTCAGTGTAGGCTACACAACCAACAAGCATTTTATGAACCAGTTCCCCTGCCCCTCCTCCCCTTTCTGACTCTCCTACCCCCCCCCTAAGTACAACACAACACAGCACAATACAACACACACACACACATATGAAAATACAATTTTTATAGTGATTTCAAACACACACACATATGAAAATACATAAGCACATGAGTGCTTATCCCATTATCCTTAATATAAAAGAATAAAATAAATAAATGAATAAAATAAATAAAAAATAAAAGTACAATTTTTATAATGATTTCAAACTCACACACATAGAAAATACAATTTTTATAGTGATTTCAAATGATTAGCAATTAGTATGCATAATGCTAGTAATCAAATCAGTCTTGAGTGCTGAAAATATTAAACATATATCTGACATACCATTGTTTGCACGCATGAATGAATCAGCTCGTGTCTTCATTGTTATCTTCACCTTCACTGCTTGCTTGTTTTTTTGAAACAATATCAAACTAAACATTGTAATTATATCCTTGAGCAAAAGATTGATCTTAAATGTTATTCTGGCTCTAGCTCTGTGCAGTTAAGATTACCTCCCTTGCTGCTCTCTAATGCAGCACGAGCATGATCTTCTTCAAAAAGATTTCACCAGAAGTGACCTTCCATCTAAGGTTAACTATAAAACTGCAGTTGGATACACAACCAAGTTTGCTGACAACAACCGACAGTCCTCACACACAAAAAACTGAAATGACATTTGTTTGGCTAGTCACTTGCAGCTTACAGTCCACCACACAATGTTCAGTCCACTAATGGTGATACTATCACTTTTATCAAACTGACCCCAGATTTCAACATGGAGCACACAATCAATAGACATATATATACATACATACATACATATATCTATAAATATAAATAACACATGAACACCCAGTCTCAGCATGAACTCAACAAACAGCTTAAAACTGGGAGCACGGGCCTTCATCACACCATGACAAGGAACACACACACACACACACACACACACACACACACACACACACACACACACACACACACACACACATCAGCTTGGAACACAGAATCCATCATAACATCTGGAACACACCATCAGAATTCATATCGGCACAGATAATCAAATCACAACACGGAACATGTGGAACAGAAAAAAACATCTTAGCATGGTTCACAATATCAGTTTTCAACATGGAACAGGTGGAACACAGACATGATGGTATGGAACACAATATCAACTTTCAATGTGGAACACAGACATGGTGGTATGGAACACAATATCAACTTTCAACGTGGAACACAGACATGATGATATGGAACACAATATCAACTTTCAACGTGGAACACAGACATGATGATATGGAACACAATATCAACTTTCAACGTGGAACACAGACATGGTGGTATGGAACACAATATCAACTTTCAACATGGAACAGGTGGAACACAGACATGATGGTATGGAACACAATATCAACTTTCAACGTGGAACACAGACATGATGGTATGGAACACAATATCAACTTTCAACGTGGAACACAGACATGATGATATGGAACACAATATCAACTTTCAACGTGGAACACAGACATGATGGTATGGAACACAATATCAACTTTCAATATGGTACAGGCGAAACACAGACATGATGATATGGAACACAATATCAAGTTTCAATATGGTACAGGCGAAACACAGACATGATGATATGGAACACAATATCAACTTTCAATATGGTACAGGCGAAACACAGACATGATGATATGGAACACAATATCAACTTTCAATATGGTACAGGCGAAACACAGACATGATGATATGGAACACAATATCAAGTTTCAATATGGAACAGGTGGAACACAGACATGATGGTATGGAACACAATATCAAGTTTCAATATGGAACAGGTGGAACACAGACATGATGGTATGGAACACAATATCAACTTTCAATATGGTACAGGCGAAACACAGACATGATGATATGGAACACAATATCAAGTTTCAATATGGAACAGGTGGAACACAGACATGATGGTATGGAACACAATATCAACTTTCAATGTGGAACACAGACATGGTGGTATGGAACACAATATCAACTTTCAATGTGGAACACAGACATGATGGTATGGAACACAATATCAACTTTCAATGTGGAACACAGACATGGTGGTATGGAACACAATATCAACTTTCAATGTGGAACACAGACATGATGGTATGGAACACAATATCAACTTTCAATGTGGAACACACACATGATGGTATGGAACACAATATCAACTTTCAACGTGGAACACAGACATGATGGTATGGAACACAATATCAACTTTCAACATGGAACAGGTGGAACACAGACATGATTGTGTGGAACACAATATCAACTTTCAATGTGGAACACAATCAAATCCCCAAACGGGCAAAGTGGAACACACACACTGCAGTGTGGAACACAATCAAACAACAACACAATCCACGTCTGCTACCCCCTCCCCCCTCCTCATCTAACTTACAAACATGGCACAGTATGAATTCAATCCCAACAAACAACATCATCAAAGGGATACAAACATACCACCAAAAAAGAAAAAAAAAAGGAATCTGCCTGTGATTTCTAGCCTAAATCTGTGAAACATCACCATCTCCTGCTCTACTCAAAAAGCACAGTCCAGTGGAAGTGTGGGAGCGTGAAGCATGTGTTCTATGCTGGTTCATAGTCTTCAGTGAACATCAGGAATGGTGGCTGTTTGCCCCTGTGCCATGACAGGCCAAAGATTACTGCTACACTGTCCACTCCATGCATAGTTTGGTGCTGACAAATTCATAAGGGAAAAAATGATTTATTGGAATTTGCTGTATCAAAATTATAGAGGTAATGGGGCAATTTTTACCTTTTTTTCTTCCTCCTCCTCTTCTCTACCATATATGGATTAAAAAAAAAAAAATTCATTTGGTTAACTGCCCTTATTCTACAAAGCCTGGCACTATTATGACTTTACAGCACAGTATGAAGTTGTCTTTGTCTTAATTTTGATTTCTTTGCTTTACAAGATTCAGCGCTCTTGAAATTCCATATTTTATCATCATTACTATTATTGTACATATATCATTAAATCAATGACAGTACATGCATTATCAGTGCACGCTATCATCCATTTTGTCCTTTACCTGCAGACAAACATGTTCATCCATCCTGAAAGTGGACTTTTTTCTGTCAGATTTTGTCAGAAACAATTTTCTTGAACTGCAGGTTCTTTTACATGCCATGGGTTCTTTTACATGTGCTAAATGCATGCCACAAATCGAGCCTTTAAAAAAAAAAGAGACCAATGCACCCCAAGCCACCACTCCACGCCTTGTGCAGACAGGGACGAGGTTTACAGAGAGGATTCAAACCATGGACCCTTCAGCTCCTAGGCAGCTGTGAGGTCTGTAGACCATATATATATATATATATATATATATATATATATATATATATATATATATCACTTCTATGACTACATCACATAAATACCACAAAAAGGGGGTCCACACCATTCATTCTAAGTCACGAGCAGGCAAACCATTCTTCATACAGACATCACCACTAACTAATCTTTACACTCACACGCACACACATCATTGCTCAGTGGCTAACCATTCTCCTTACATACACACATTGCTGCTTGGTGGCTAACAATTTTTCAAACACACACATCACTGCTAACAATGCTTCGTACAGACACACACACATCACTGATAATGATGCTTCATAAAGACACACACATCACTGATAACGATGCTTCATAAAGACACACACATCACCACTAATGATGCTTCATAAAGACACACACATCACTGCTAATGATGCTTCATAAAGACACAAATCACTGCTAATGATGCTTCATAAAGACACACACATCACTTCTAACGATGCTTCATAGAGACACACACATCACTGCTAACGATGCTTCATAAAGACACACACATCACTGCTAATGATGCTTCATAGACACACACATCACTGCTAACGATGCTTCATAAAGACACACACATCACTGCTAATGCTTCATAGAGACACACACATCACTGCTAATGCTTCATAAAGACACACACATCACTGCTTGGTGACAGACCAGACAAACCTCATGCTGCCAACTTCCCTACACTACAGTCATCAGGCCACTTACTCTGACACACTCGACTGCTGCCTTTGGGGCTGTTCCCTGCGCAGTGTTCAGCAATGGCCGTTAAAATGTGACATCACACCACTCTCAAACTGACACTGTTTATCTTCTAACTCTTAAAACAGCAATGACCGTTATTCTGTGACATCACACGACTCAAACTGACACTGTTTATCTTCTAACTTTTAAAAAAACAATGACCGTTATTCTGTGACATCACACGACTCTCAAACTAACACTGTTTATCTTCTTACTCTTGAAACAGCAATGACCGTTATGATGTGACATCACACGATTCAAACTAACACTGTTTAGATATCTTCTAACTCTTAAAACAGCAATGACCGTTATTCTGTGACATCACACGACTCTCAAACTAACACTGTTTATCTTCTTACTCTTAAAACAGCAATGACCGTTATTTTGTGACATCACACGACTCAAACTGACATTGTTTATCTTCTTACTCTTGAGGAGCCAGTCTCAGTCCAGATTATTTATAGGTCTTTTTATAAACAAATCAGGAAAGACCGATAATGCATTAGCAGAAGAGAAGGTATAGCAGTTGAAATAATTAGAGTGAGTGATGATAATGTGCCATAAAAAGCAGTTTATAACTGAGATTAGCAGTAAGGCTTGAAATGATACCAGATATAATAACTGATAACAATTAGCCATAAAAGTTTTTAACTTACTCTTAGTTATTCTCTCTACACATGACTCCTTTTGAAAAATCAAAATGATTTTTTTCAGAGGAGTTTGTGCATGAACATACCAGTTTGCTCAAGGTGCGATGGTACTGATTCTGGTCATGCTAGATTAACTGATGTATTTATATACCTATATAAGGTATGGAATAAAACAACAGAATATTCTGAGATTAGGAATACAACTATTTCCCAGAAATTTACAATGTTATCAACTATATATCACATGATTTGAAAGTAGCCAACATGCAGAGTGACATATGCCTATGAATTCCCTGGGAAACAAAGGGCTGCAACAACACCTCTCCAACAGACTCGGTTCTGGGAGATCCTCTTCAGCTCGGCCCATGTCATTCCGGCTGCCTTCGTCTCTGCTTCAATGCTTCTGCACCAGGTCTGTTTTGGTCGACCTACTTTCCGCTTCCCTTGTGGGTTCCAGTCGAGGGCCTGCCTGGTGACGTTTGAAGCAGGCTTGCGGAGTGTATGGCCGATCCATCCCCATTTCCTTTTCTTGATCTCAGACTCGATTGGGGCGTGTCTGGTCCTGTCCCACAGTTGTTCAGAGATGACTTCTGGCCACATGATGCTGAAGATGTTCCTGAGACATCTGTTGGTAAATGTCTAAAGTTTGTGGGTGTTGGTCTTTGTTATGTGCCAGGTTTCTGAGCCATAAAGTAGAACTGACTTGATGTTGGTGTTGAAGATCTGGATCTTGTTGTGGAGTGAGAGGGCTGTTGATCTCTAGATTGGGTGAAGGGTGTTGAAGGCATGGCAGGCTTTATTGAATCAGCAGAGAGAGAGGGAGAGAGAGACACAGAGAGAGAGAGACAGAGAAAGAGACAGAGACAGAGAGACAGAGAGAGACACAGAGACAGAGACAGAGACAGAAAGACACACAGAGAAAGATTTATCCCACTTTTCATTCCACAGAAATAGGAAGAAGACAACCCCAAGCATTACAGAAGGAACACGTCAAAAACACCATTGTAATGATCTAGGAAGCAAGTAAACCTTCTTCTAAAAAAAAAAACACACAAAAAAACTAGAATTTAAATACACACACTGACTTTCGGGTGAAACAAAACCTACGAAAAGGGTCAGAGCATTATAATCATCTAGGAAGCAAGTAAACCTTCTAAAAAAAAAAAAAAAAGATACAAGAATATAAATACACACACTGACTTTGGGGTGACACAAAACCTACAACAAGGGTCAGAGTACCATCTTGGAGGGGGGGGGGGGAGAATAAAAAAAAAAAAAAAAAAAGGGCACAACCAGGAATATGACATTGTCAGAGGGAGGAGACTGGTCCGCCCATCTCTGCACACAAACACTCTTCGAGCTACGGAGCACAATCAGGAACAGTGGGTAGTGTGGCCTTTCTACGGCCTCTCTCTCTACAGGAACTGTACAAAGTCTGCAGTTCTCTGTGAAGGTTAAGGGTATATATATGTGGGGGGAAAAGTCAGAACTACCACCCATGGAAACAGTCTCGCACAATTCTTCGCTGGTTATGTCCCATGTTGGTAACACAGCCTTGTGCACTCAAAGGGAGGCAATTAGGACCCACCCCCATCACAAAATAAACACAGTGCCAAAGAGGGAAGGGTAGGGGAGGGGGGGGGGGGTAGATGTGAATGGCATAAAAAAAAGACAGGGTTCTGCCTTTCTTCTACATTCTGTGCACTGGAACTATATATATACATTTCTTTATAAAAAAAAAAAGAAAAAAGGTTCTAGCTCTATGGCTGCATGCTACACTGCTCCTCTGCCAACTCACTCAGTGACCGGTGCTGATTCCGGCTCTGGCTGCGGCTCCCTGTGGTGTTTTCAATGGTTCTCAGTACAGTATGGCATCAAAAGCAAAGACCAACCTCAAAAATGACACTGTGGATTTTCTTTCTTTCTATATATGTTATTATGCAATGTTGTTTCCCTTTCTGGTATTTTAGGAATGACATGGCAAGTTATCACAGATGAGGGACACGATCCACAGTTTCAAGGTGAGTTTAAAGACCAAAAAAACAACAACAAACACATGTACAAATCAATCTCCCCAAAACTTGGAACTTTTAACCATCAATTACTTAATTAGCATCCTCTCTGCTTCCTAAATTTCTCCTAAATGGTCATGAGGTTGTTGTTGATGGATGATAACAAAAAGAAAGGAGATCAGTAATGATAATGATGATGACTCCAAGGTGAGGCAAGGAAGTCAAGATATTGAGAAACACACAACATATCAACAACACATATTGATGATAACATGAACAAGACTGACAACGACAATGATAAAGTTCCTGTTCAGTATTGCCACAAAAAGCAGTTTTAAACTTTAGAAATAAAAATGTTTCAAGATGGACCAGACTCACAGAGTCAGTTTTTTAAAAAAAACCCAACCCTAACAACACATCACCTTTGCTCAACATTCAGAACAAGACAAACACACGACAATAACTTACAGCAAAAATGTTTACAACTTTCAAGGTACCCTTTGAAATACGTGTGGAAAAAGAAACGTAGACAAACATTCCCCTTCCCCCTATATTAAAAGACATATTAAAAGACAACAGGCAACAAATTTTTTTAAAAAAAGGATAAGCATGTTTTACTGCTATGTCATTCACCCAGACAAACTGTAAAAGATTAGTTTGCTGAAACATAATCGTTGAGGGCATCAGCTGAAATGGCATTAGCTTGCGCTAGTAGTTCACAACCATCACAGTAGCAGAAGGAAAACAAAGACTCCCTAGTCAGTTCTCACAAGGAGGCTAGTATGCGATTCTATATAACCTGGCTGCTGCTGACATTAAGAAAAACTGAAAATCTCATCTCAAAAAAAAAAAAAAAGTTGTGCTAGTAGGGGTAGAACAGGGTTGATGATTGAATCTGGGGCGGTGTGTGTGTCTGTGGTGTGTGTGTGTGTGTGTGTGTGTGTGTGTGTGTGTGTGTGTGTGTGTGTGGTGTGTGAGTGTGTGTATGTGTGTGTGTGTGTGTGTGTGTGTGTGTGTGTGTGTGTGTGTTGTGTGGTTGTGTGTGTGTGTGTGTGGTGTGTGCATGCGAGCATGGATGCTAGTGTGTGTGTGTGTAAGTAGGCGCATGGACGAAATGCAAGACCATGATAATCATACTCACTCGTCTCCAGCGAGTCTGAAAACAAAAACAAGGCACATTCAGAGACACCCAGCCAGCTCATCAACAAACACGTGCGTACGCGCAGAGATATAGGTGATTGATTCAGCGTGTGCGCATTAATTAAGTTCATGTGCAGCACACATGTGTGCGTGCACAAGCATGTAAGCCACAAAGAGTGCAGTGCATGTGTGCTTAGAGGCACTTGACAAGGGTACATACATACATACATGGACACATAGAATACATACAAAGATGCAGACATACATACACACACAATGGCAGTATGGATAGAGTGTAAGAATCTGTAATTACAATTTGAGAGAACAACACCCAGAGAAACCGACATGACAAACTTCCAGAGGAAGCGAGAGAAACAGGAAGGAAAGAAACGAAGAAGATTTCAGACGATATATATCAAAGCAACACAATGCACCAACACACAGAAATAACTTATCTAGAGAGAAATACTCACACTTCCTCGTCCGCCATCTTGGTGGGTTAGCTTGACAGGTACAACAAGAGGACAAGCTGCAGACACATAAATAACATGTGTTACAAAGACACAATAACATGTGTTACAAAGACAATAACATGTGTTACAAAGACGCAATAACATGTGTTACAAAGACGCAATAACATGTTGTACAAAGGCACAATAACAAGTGTTACAAAGACACAATAACATGTGTTACAAAGACACAATAACATGTGTTACAAAGACACAATAACATGTGTTACAAAGACACAATAACATGTGTTACAAAGACACAATAGCATGTGTTACAAAGACACAATAGCATGTGTTACAAAGACGCAATAGCATGTGTTACAAAGACGCAATAGCATGTGTTACAAAGATGCAATAACATGTGTTACAAAGACGCAATAACATGTGTTACAAAGACGCCATAACATGTGTTACAAAGACGCGATAACATGTGTTACAAAGACACGATAAC
>CM060336.1:12098471-12100971 GCA_030674155.1 Stramonita haemastoma
ATCAATATTACTTCCCCTTCACAGGCTACATATCCTTTTAAAGAGTTGCATCCCTTTTAATTGTTTGCAATTGCTTTGTAATCCAGATCAAAGGTTTCATCTGATGGAAATGAAGCAGTAGTTTTTGATATGAAATTGTAGACTTACTGTTGACCTGTGTGAAAGAAGTACAAGGTGAAAGTAAATGATTGTAGACATACTTGTTTTTCAATTTGTGAACATATAGTAAAAGACACCTTTGGAATTTGAACTTGTTGGTTGAATGATAAGTTGTAAAAATATGAAGGTATAAATGTTGAGCTGTGAGTTAGGAATGGCAGATCTGTAGGGGGATCTGCCCCTAACTTCTAATGCTCCAAGCTTTGGAGTGATGTGTTGTCTGTCTTCCTATGTTTGTGCTTGGGAGAAGCAGAGGGGAGGAGAGGAGAGGAGGGGAGTGGGGAGGGTGGGGGGAGGGAGGGGGAAGGGTGGGGGAAGGGTGGGGGAAGGGTGGGGAGGGGGGGAGAGGGTGGGGGAAGTGGGAGGAAGAGGGGGGGGGGCAAGGGGGGGGGGGGGAGGGGGAAGAGGGAGGGGGGGGGTGGGAGGAAGAGAAGGGGGAAGGGAGGGGGGTGAGGGGAGGGAGGGAGGGGGAGGGAGTGGAGGGGGGGAGAAAGGGGGGAGGGAGGAGGGGAGGGTGGGGATAGGGGATGGAAAGGGAGGGGATAGGGGATGGAAAGGGAGGGGATAGGGGGTGGAGGGGATAGGGGGCGGGTGGAAGGGAGGGGATAGGGGGGGGTGGAAGGGAGGGGATAGGGGGTGGAGGGGATAGGGGTGGAGGGGATGGGGGTAGGGAGGGGAGGGAAACTTTGTCTTTGCTTGCTACCAATTAACCGATCCTCTTTCAGGAGAACTTTTAAGAGGAATACTGACTATATGTGTAAGTTGTGTAATGTAGTGGGAGATGAGTAACATTTTATAAAGTGTTGTATTCTTTAGGGAAATCTAAGGCATAAGCACTTGGTCCCCAACGATCAGCCATACATAAATTTGCTGAAATATGGTTGTCTCCACCATTCGTAAGTTAAATTTATATCTTTTCAATGCCTTCAAAGTAAGGCAGGATTTTGTCACTTTTGACAAAAAGAATAACAGCATTTAAAATAGGTCAATTGTTTAATTTGAAAGGATTCATGTTCACATTTGCTATATTTTGGCAGTTGCCACATATGTCATGAGGTTTTATTTTGTTTGTGATTTGTTTTGCTATGCTTTGTCGACCCCATTCTTGGGGCTGGTGGCCTGAAGAACAAATCTTGTTCATTGTTCTGTGTGTGTGTGTGTGTGTGTGTGTGTGTGTGTGTGTGTGTGTATGTGTGTGTTTCTATCTCTGTGTCTCTGTCTCTCTCTTTCTGTCACTCTCTGTATCTGTCTGTCCTTTTTTTAATGCATGCGTCGTCAGTTATTTTCACCCTCTTCTGTCTTCAGTGGGTAGGCCTGCACCAAACTTCTTCTTCTTCATCGCTGAACGCTTAGACAACAACTGTTGTTGTCTGTCATAGGAGTGAAAATGCGTTGTGCTGCCGTTAAGCGCCTTGACAAGTCAAACCCATGTACCTGACTTCAGCGTGGGAGAGAATGGTTTGAATTTAAGTCTTTCTGTGGGAAAAAGGCATATTTTTTATATCAAGGATAATGGGATAAGCACTCTTGTGCTTTTTTACATCTAGTCCCCGTGTGTATGCAGTCTTGTAAATCTTGTCATCTGTTCCCACCGGCACACGATGGCCTACTCTTACGAAAAGCGGAACAGGATTTAACGTGCGCGCAAGATGTTCTGCGTGCATTCGCACACGGGGCCTCGGTTTAAAGTCTCATCCGAAGGACTTTTGGGGAGAGTGGAGTCAGCACTGATGTTAACTCCAGGAGAAAAATCGCCTCGACCGGACTCGAACCCGAGCAGAAAAAAGACAAGAAGGAGGTGACAGGAAGAAAAAGAACGAGGCAGAAAACAAAGGGAGGGATGGAAAAGAAGGAAATTCTAGCACAGAATTCCTGGTGGTTTGGATGCTATCTATCTATACTGACAGGCGTCTGGCATTCCACATGGAGGTACCTGCTTTAAATCAGCCTTTTGTAGTCGTGGTTATCTTTCATCAGTATGCATCTCTATTTCTTTGTGTGTGACACAATGAGCTGTTTCTCTAAGCCTACCTGCTGTATGTCATGACCTTGACAAAGGTCAGATCGGCAGAAAATGCTTTGACACTTGCTTTTAGTTCTTTGCCCGAGTTCATGTTTGTGGAGCTGATAGTCTATGAAACTGTAGTATTAATCCCCAGAAAAACACCGTTTAAACTTAACTGGGCACTGAGTACCACAAGAAGAAACATGGTGAAAGTTAGGACGCTGAACGTATTTAGAAAGGCCAAGGGATGTTGCCATGAATAGGCAAAGAAAGATGTGTATGAATTACATACAAGTATTTGCTCCTCTCTCTCTCTCTCTCTCTCTCTCTCTCTCT
>CM060336.1:12110971-12125971 GCA_030674155.1 Stramonita haemastoma
ACCTGATCCCTCTACTACCAGTAGTAGGCCTATACTGCAAGTTCTCCCATAACACCTAGGTTTGTATCTACAGAATGACAAGCCTGTATGAATGGAATAACATGACCTGATCCCTCTGCCACCTGCTGTATACTGTCAAGTCCCCATTACACCTAGGCTTGTATCTACAGAATGACAAGCCTGTATGAAAGCATATGGAAACAACATGACCTGATTGACCTCTACCGCCAGCATAAAGAGCTTGAGGCGGTGAAGCCACTACTCTGAAGCCTCCTCTTTACCTGGGAGTGCCCGGGTTGGGCCACCTGTAGGCGATCTGCTTGGTGAGGTCATCGTACACCCGTTTGTAGTAGTCCTCGGGGCCTCGGGGTCTGGGCAGCTCCGAGTACTTCTCTTCCTCCTCCACCCCCTCCTCTTCCGCCGCGGGACCTTCTGCCTGAAGACAGTGACAGAAACATGGGTCACTGCAGCGTCTGTCTCCTCTTGGGGGCAGGGTCATGGCGCAAGAGTTAAAGTTAAAGTCTGTCCCGAGCCTAAGGCTCATGAGGCGGTGCTTATCCCGGTTTCTGTGGTGTTAAGCGATGAGAGTCATAGACTCACCCTGGATAGGACATTGCGCAAGAAAAGAGGGGAAAAAAGGCGGGGGGGGGGGGGGGGGGGGGGGGGGGGGGACTGGGCACCAAGAGGCTTATTCTTGGTAGATTTTGTTTGATGTCGTATATGAGTATTTACCCGCCATCCAGGGTGAATCAGCCCTGACAGTGTGTAACTGTGTCTTCTAATCTACATCATCATCATCATCATCCATCACATATTGCATTTTGTGTACTTATGTTTTGCTCTTCTTCGTTATACCCGTCACTTATTCATATGGTTTGCTTTTTTGTAGCTAAAAAAAAAAAGAGTTGTTGGGAATAAACCATTTTGAATTGTGAAGTTTATGAACTGTTCCTTGGCTAGAGCTCCGAGGTTCACCAACGATGAGATTTTGCGTATGAAATCGTTTTTGCCCACCATTAAAGGCAGCTGCATTCCCACTTCCAGAATGTATGCTGGGTATGCTGGTGTTTCCGTGACCCACAGAACGTTAATATGAATGACAAGATCTATCTATCTATCTATCTATCTATCTATCTATCTATCTATCTATCTATCTATCTATCTATCTATCTATCTACCTATCTATCTATCTACCTATCTATCTATCTACCTATCTATCTATCTATCTATCTATCTATCTATCTATCTATCTATCTATCTATCTATCTCTAACATTCACACAGATATACATGCTTACTTACATACATATTTGCGCGCTCCTATAGCACGCACACAAGCACGCACACACACACCACGCACACACATATGCATGCACACACACGCACGCACGCACGTACACACACACACACATACACACACACACATACACACACACATACATACGCACACACACACACACACACACACGCACACAGTATCTATGACTGAATTCCATAAGTACTACAGAACACAAGAGACAGGGACGTACCGGGGGAGGCTGTATACGGTCTAACAGAGCTCTGGTTGTGGGGAGGGGTCTGCCAGCTGCCTCGTTCCATGAGAGTGCCGTTCTGCACACAGCGTACACCAGCATGATAAGTATTTGTAGTCACACGCACACGCATTACAGCTACCCAACTGACAAGGAAAGGTATCTCAAAAGACAAAGATTCGTGAGGTAAACGGAGTATTCCCCCCACACACAATGCGGCTACCCAACTGACAAGAAAAGGTAACTCAAAAGACAATAAAAAATTTTTTTTTTAATTCTTTTATATCGAGGATAATGGAATAAGCACTCATGCGCTTTTTTTTTCATCCAGTCCCCGTATGTATGCAGTTTTGTAAATATTGTCATCTGTTTCCACCGGCACACAATGGCCTACTCTTACGAAAAACGGAACAGGATTTAACGTGTGCGCAAGATGTTCTACGTGCGTTCGCACCCGGGGCCTCGGTTTATTGTCTCATCCGAAAGACAAAGATTCGTGAGGTAAATGGAGTATCCCCCACACGCAATATGGCTACCCAACTGACAAAGAAAGGCAACTCAAAAGACAAGGATGAGAGTTGCCCCCATGAAGAGAAAATAAAAGATCCTGGGGGAAAAAAAGTCTTGGCTTACCCAAGTGACAAGGACTATGGCAACTGATGATACACCAATTCTGGCTATCCCCATGACTGCCATTTTATTTTCCCTAAATGACCAAAACATGATTACCCCCATGACAAAGACCATAGTTACCCGAGTAACAACAGTTTTCGTAAGGATATATATAGATTATGCTTATCCCCCCCCCCCCCCCCCCATCTAAGAAGAACCCTGGTTGTCTAGTAGAGTAGAGTAGAGTAGAGTAGAGTAGAGTAGAGTAGAGTAGAGTAGAGTGTAATGCAGTGCAGTAGAGCATAGAGTAGAGTAGAGTACAGTAGAGCGGAGTAGAGTAGAATATAGCATAGCATAACATAGCATTGCATAGCATAGCATAGTATAGGATAGGTTAGGATAGGATAGCACGGGATAGGATAGTGTAGTGCAATGCAGTTCAGTGCTGTGCAGTGTAGTGTAGCGTAGCTACTATAATGTACTATATAGGTATAGGTACTATACTGTACTGTACTGTACTGTACTGTGTTGTATTGTATACTACTCATAGTCACAGCATATTTTTCTTCCCAACATCTCAGTCTCTGATTTCCAAACCGCCATGTAGTGGTAATCAAAGGTTGGATGTGATTTGGCTCCATGTGCCATCAGGTATGTCAGGTTTTCTTCTTTCCATTCCCTGCCTTCGGCTGGAGCTTTTCCCTTCTTTTCTAAAGAGATAGACTTTGTCGTTCAACTTTTCCATCAGTTTATAGTCATCTCGGAGTAACTTTTGTATGCTTTGTCCCGAAACTCTTCATGTAGTTGGCAAATATGTCCCATGAAAATTGTGGACTATAGTCAGTTTGTACAACTGGAAGGAAATAAAGTTTAGCAAAGACAACTTTCAACATTGGCACCGTTTTCTCTGCAGCTGTTCCTATGTTAATGGCCATTTCACAGTAGCCATCAGTTCCTCTATTGTTGCTTTAATAATGGCTATTTCATAGTAGCCATTAGATTCTTCTCTGCAGTTGTTTCTTTTAGAATGGCTATTTCACAGCAGCCACCAGCCTCCTGGGTGAGACAATATTATCAGGATCTCGTGTGCAACACACATTCAGCACACATAAAAAAAGAATCTATGGCAACGAGAGAGTTGTCCTGGCAAAATTACGTAGAAAAATGCTTTCTGATACGGAAACAACGTTGACAAATGCTTTCTGCTATGGATACAAATACACCTGAAGACATTTCTTCTATGTTTAAAGATGGCTGGCGCTTCTCTTGTGGCGATGCAAGAATAACAGTCCAAATTTCACACAGAGCCATCTGTGATGATTAAAAGTGATTTTCAACACAATACAATGCAATGCATGTCAATACAACGCAATGCGCAATACCATAGTTAATGACGACCAGTTGTGACTGGCCAAATGGCCAAGAAAGACTACAGCAAGGTATTCCCAGGGTCCTGGTGGAAGTTTGCTGTTCCTCAGTGGTTCTGGCGGATCTGCTCTGCTGACAAGCTGACGCCATGTACAAGATTTGCAGAACTGTTCTGCAGGTTTTCACACGCCGTGCTACCAGACCACACTTCAGCTTGTAAGTTCTGTTTTGTTTTGACAAAAGCAGCTTGTTTTTAGGTCTCAATTTTCTTGAGGTCACAGTACGTGGTTCCCTTAGTTTCAAATTTCCTAAACTACACAGTTCTTTCTTATTGCCGCATACAGTCTGTCACAGTCTTGCCATGTTTCATACCCAAGTTCTTGTTGCTCTTCATCTTCACATTCTTAATGTCTACGGTAGTAATATTAGTTGGCGTGGGATTTATGGCAACGAACCGAACATGAACATGCTCTTCTACTTCGTCTGTCAAATCAAATGACTGCTGGGGAAACTTTGGTTTTGGTCTTGTATAGGGCGGCCTTTAGTCGGTGAAAGTTTCAAAAGACAGTCCATAGACACAGGAATAATTGTTTTCACAGGCCCAGACAACTGCCAGCGTGTCTTTTTCTGTTTGGAACTATCGTTTCTTTATGTTACTGATGCTTCGAAAAACTTACCAGATGACTCTTGGTCTGTCTGCTTGAATAGATCAAGATTCATACCACATCAACTGGAGAAGTGTCTGTAACCATTAGTGTTTTTGCATTAGGATCGTGGTATCCTAGCTAAGTGTTTCAGGCACCAGTAAGAGCTTCTTTCTGGGATTTGGATGCTTCTTTTCGTTCTCGCCCAAATGCAAATTCTGGTTCTTTCTTGTCAGCCTGCACAGTGATTCCGTGAGAGTTCCAAGTTTGGGACACTCTGCAACAATACCTAACAAGTCCCGAGAAACGTCTCACTTCCTGACAGATTCATGAGCTGGGGCATTGATTTTGACTTATTTTATTTTATTTTATTTTATTCATCGATTTTGACTGTGTTCTTGGGCCCCTTCTGCAGCTTTTCCTGTCAGTTTATATCCCAGAAATTCTTTTTTTGTTTTCACTGGAATTTTGCATTTTCCATCATTCAGCGTCAACCCAACATCTTGCAGTCTTTGACATGCTGTTCCAGGCCTAATATGGTTACTGACCCTTTCTCCTTGGCAAGGATTATGATTATCCTTGTGTCGAGGACTATGGCTACACACAATAACAATGACCATGGTTTTCCTTGGGTCAAGGACTACTGTGGCTACCCACAATGATCAGTACTATGACTGCCCCAAACGGCACAGGCAAACACTTCCTTTTATGGCAAAGGCCATGGTTACCCAAAATGACAAGTACTTTAGGTACCCAAAGACAAGCATTATACTTACCCAAATGACAAGGACTTGCCTATAGTACGTTACCCTGACAACAAGCATTATGGCTATCCTAATGACAGTAGTATTGTTACCCCTGTGACAGTGACTATGGTTCCTCTAAAAAACAACAACCCCTCCCCCAAAAAAATGCTGAGTATACACGACACTGCTCTCACCCATGGATGGCGGCAGCAACAGCGGTACCACCGTACATAGTCATGATGGATCAGATACGCTGGGTTCAGGCTAGATCTACGACTTCTTGGCTTGATGTCCTCTGTTGCGATTGAATAATGCCTTCGTTCTCACAACTTGTGCGCTGCGATGTCATCATCACTATTCCCCAAGGAATCATCAAAGCACAACCTTTGATTTCCCGAATGATCCCTCTGTGCAGCTTGCACAACAACAACAGCAACAACAACAAAAGATGTTAAGGCAGCCTCCCTCCCATTGCAAAGCTTCGTTTGTTGGAACACTGCTTCACAGGAAGCCTGCATATGATGACGCTATTATGATGACGTTCTTGCTTTGGGTCACTGTTACGAAATCATTTGGCCAAATATAGTAATATAGGCTAGTCTAAGCTATTCTCTCTCTCTCTCTCTCTCTCTCTCTCTCTCTCTCCTCTCTCTCTCCTCTCTCTCTCTCTCTCTCTCTCTCTCCTCTCTTGATTAATTAACTGCAATTTTGTAGGCCTATGTTCGAGACGGTTGTGGTGTGGTTAAGTGGCTCCCTTGGCGCTAATTGAATCAAGACGTTCTACTTCGCGAACCTGGTCACAAAGTAACTGGAAACTATCTCATAACGCTGAGCACATCGCTTTACTTCAACACAGATGACAACACAACCCCAAATAACGGAGGTAAAAGGCATTATCCCCCGTAAGGATGCCGGAAGCTCTGTCGGTATAAATAGCAGCCCCACCTGAAAAATCTGTGCCAGGAATGTCCTCTTTTCTATCGCTCTCTTTGTTTCTGCTTTGTTCCCCCTTTTTTTTTGTTGTTGTTCCTGCCACTTCCTCCTTATCTATCTCCTGCCTTCTTTGTTGTCTATTCTGTTTTTTCCCCGCAGAAAGACTCAGAATATAAACATTAGATCTATCTCCATGCCGAAGTTGGATGCGCTGGGCCTGACTTGTCAGGCACTTAACGGCAGCGCAACGCATTTTTGTTCATGAATATAAAAGACAACTAATAGTTGCTTTCTGAGCTTCAATAATAACGACGATGACGACGACGAAAGAGGAGGAGGAGAAGAAGAGGAAGAAGAAGAAGAACAAGACAAGAACAAGAACAAGAACAAGAAGAACAAGAACAAGAGAACAAGAACAAGAAGACACAAAACCCACTTGAGACTGCGAACGTAAAACGAGTAGTCTTTTAGCCCTTGTAGCAGAAGTAGTAAGCTTGATAGTGACAGTAGTAATAGTTCTTGCTGCAGTTGTCGTCGTTAGGAAGACATCATCAGTAGAATAGTGGAAGAAGAAGAGAAGAAGAAGAAGAAGAAGAAGAAGAAGGAAGAAGAAAAGAAGAAGAAGAAGAAGAAGAGCACTAATGGTACAAAGCACCATCGGCTCTTTCTGATTAATTTATCATCATTGTTGTCACAGTGACTGTGTTTATCGTTGGTTGAAAACAAAAAAACAAAGACACAAACGTTGGTTAAAAAAACAAGAAAACAAAAGAGAAAAAACAAACGTTGGTTGAAAACAAGACAAACAAAAATAACCAAACAGATGTTGTTTTGAAAAGAAAACAGGCACAAAAAATGAACAAATGTTAGTTAAAAATTGACGACAACAAAACCCCCGCCCAAATGTGGGTTAAAAACAAAAACAAAACAAAAAAGAAAAAAATTAACAAATGTTGGTTAAAAACAAAAAAACACAAGAAAACAAATAAAGAAACAAATGTTGCCCCCAAACCAGAAAACAAACAAAGACAATGAACAGCAAATGTTGCTTAAAAACAGGAAAACAAACAGAATAACAAACAAATATTGATTAAAAACAAGAAAACAAACAGAGAAACCAAATGTCGGTTATAAACAAGAAAACAAAGATCCAACCAAATGCTGCTGAAAACAAGAAAACAACCCCCCCCCCCCCCCCCCCAAATAAATATCAATTAAAACAAACACAAACAAATATCGATTAAAAACAACAAAACAAACAAAATAACGAGCAAATATTGATTAAAGACAAGAAAACAAACAAAAAAAACAAACAATGATTAAAAACAACAAAACAAACAAACAAAATTATTGGTTAAAAAACAAAACAAAAAAAACCAAACAAAATAACAAACTCTGCTTAAAAACCCACGAAAAAAAAAAGGAAAACAAATCTTGCATAAAAACAAACACAACAAACACAGAAACAAAACAAGAGCTTAAAAACATGAAAAAAAACAACAACAAACAAATGTTGCATAAAAGCATAAAAACCAAGGAAAAACAACAAAACACACAGAAACGAACAAAAGCTCATTAAAAACAAGACAACACGCACAAGGAAGAAACAAACAGAGAAAGAAGCATGACTGCAGCAGACTCCCCTCCCTCTCTCTCTCACCCAGTATCAGCAGACTGCAGCAGTGCGGGAGCAGTATGCTCTCGCTGCAGGTAGGCCGGAGTGAACGCTTTCATCGTCATTGTAACTGTCACTTCGTGCTGCAACACACAAGAGTGAATGCTATTGTAACACTCCACGCTGCAACACACAAGAGTGAACGCTTTCATCGTCATTGTAACTGACACTTCACGCTGCAACACACAAGAGTGAACGCTTTCATCGTCATTGTAACACTTCGAGCTGCAACACACAAGAGTGGAACGCTTTCATCGTCATTGTAACTATCACTTCGTGCTGCAACACACGAGAGTGAACGCTTTCATCGTCATTGTAACTATCACTTCGTGCTGCAACACACGAGAGTGAACGCTTTCATCGTCATTGTAACTAGCACTTCACGCTGCAACACACAAGGGTGAACGCTTTCATCGTCATTGTAACTATCACTTCGTGCTGCAACACACAAGAGTGAACGCTTTCATCGTCATTTTAACTAGCACTTCAGGCTGCAACACACAAGAGTGAACGCTTTCATCGTCATTGTAACTATCACTTCGTGCTGCAACACACAAGAGTGAACGCTTTCATCGTCATTGTAACTAGCACTTCGTGCTGCAACACACAAGAGTGAATACTTTCATCGTCATTGTAACTATCACTTCGTGCTGCAACACACAAGAGTGAACGCTTTCATCGTCATTGTAACTAGCACTTCGTGCTGCAACACACAAGAGTGAACGCTTTCATCGTCATTGTAACTAGCACTTCGTGCTGCAACACACAAGAGTGAATACTTTCATCGTCATTGTAACTAGCACTTCGTGCTGCAACACACAAGAGTGAACGCTTTCATCGTCATTGTAACTAGCACTTCGTGCTGCAACACACAAGAGTGAATACTTTCATCGTCATCGTAACACTTCACGCTACAACACACAATTTGTCACAATCTGAGTGGGTTTTTTTGTATATGCTTTTTTTTTATATGGGGGGGGGGGGGGGGGGGGGGGATAAGCCTTACGAAGCTATACCTTCACAAGCAAGCAAGAAAGCATGCAAACACACACAGGCACACAGTCACAAGCATGCACAAGAATGTACGCACCCACGCACGTACATACACACACACAGGCACATGCAGACACAGACAGACAGACAGACAGACAGACAGACAGACAGACAGACAGACAGACAGAGAGACACAGACAGACAGACAGACAGACAGACAGACAGACAGACAGACAGACAGACACACATACACACACACTTACACACACACACTTTTACACACACACTTACACACACACACTTTTACACACACACACACACACACACACACACACACACACACACACACACACACACACACACACACACACACACACACACACACACACTTGGCACAATGAATCCTTATACTATACTATACTGTACGGAACAACGCACACGTTAATACATATCGTCGTCAAAACAATCCTCACGCATCATTGAAGTTTCAAACAACGCTTAGGCCAACGTGCGTCATTTTTTTTTTTGGATAGATACTGGAAGTTGTATACAACCCTAACCCCCCCCCCCCCACCCCCTCGTCTGTCTGTTTGTCTGTCTGTCTGTCTGTCTGTCTGTCTGTCTGTCTGTCTGTCTGTCTGTCTGTCTGTCTGTCTGTCTCTGTCTCTGTCTCTCTCGTGGTCAGAACATTGCGCTGGCAATTTGACGACTGAGTGGGCTGGATATGTAATGAACACAGTGGACATACAGCTTCTGAAAACACACACACACACACACACACACACACACACACACACACACACCACACACACACACAGAGAGAGAGAGAGAGAGAAGAGAGAGAGAAGGAGAGAGAGGAGAGAGAGGAGAGAGGAGGAGAGGAGAGAGGAGAGAGAGAGAGAGAGAGAGAGAGAGAGAGAGAGATTGATTGATTGATTGATTGATTGATTTATTCTTTCATATCGAGGATAATGGAATAAGCACTCTTGTGCTTTTTTACATCCAGTCCCGTGTGTATGCAGTTTTGTAAATGTCATCTGTTCCCATCGGCACACGATGGCCTACTCTTACGAAAAGTGGAACAGGATTTAACGTGTGCGCAAGGTGTTCTGCGTGCGTTCGCACACGGGGCCTCGGTTTAAAGTCTCATCCGAAGGACTTTTGGGGAGAGTGGAGTCAGCACTGATGTTAACTCCAGGAGAAAAATCTCCTCGACGGACTCGAACCCGGGTCGTCAAATTGCCAGCGCAATGTTCTGACCACTAGGCTATCCATCCAGAGAGAGAGGAGAGAGAGAGAGAGAGAGAGAGAGAGAGAGAGGAGAGAGGAGAGAGAGAGAGAGAGAGAGAGAGAGAGAGAGAGAGTAAACATACAAAATGATGTCTCTATGCTTTTGGACGCACTAAGTCCATAATAATGACAAAGAAATCATCCCAACTGAGATGCAATGTTGTTGCAAGATTCCGTCAAATTTCCAGTAAGGACCACATGAGAAAATCAAAGAAATGGCCAGAATACTTCACAATGACTCGGGGGGGGGGGGGGGGGCATTGTGACCTGACTTGACCATGAACTCACTGAGGAACTGTCAGGGGAACTGAGGGGAGCTGGATTTTTTCATGCCAGTAAATCAACAGGGGACGGGATAGCCCAGTGGTCAGAGCACTCGCCTTCCCCAGCCAAGGTTAAATTAAGCAGCGTCGAGCGTGGTTACCAGTTGGATGGGTGACCGTTTGTGCACCCTGGCTTTAGTATAGTCCCCAGTTCACCGATCTGTAAATGGGTACCTGCTGCGCTTCTTTAGGGTCGAGGAAGGTAAAGCAGCAAGGTAGAGGGGATGGGCGCCACCCTCAATATTCTGGCCCCTAGAGAAGCTGAGGTCTCTGACGCCTCGCTCCCCTACGACCACACAGGTTATGGGACACCTTTACCTTTTCTGTCTTTTGAAATCAACAGGGGGCCTCTGTTAATACTCTCGACGGGAAAAGTTGCAAGGGAATAAGGACTGTTGTAACCTTCTAGTATTGATACCTCGAGGCTGTATCTAGTAAGAATCTCCTCAAACAGACCGAGAAAACTCAAATCTTCTCAGCCAAGATACTGTCAAAGAATGAGTTCGACACTCAACCACTAGGCTACCCTCCGCCCCCTCTCTGCCCGCCCTCTTTTCTCCTATTGAACAGTGTTGAAGAAGAAAGCTACAAGGGCAGGAAACGTCACATCACCAGGTCACCTACCCACCCGTATTCCGCACCGATAGGCTCTATGCTAGGCTTTCCGTAAAACATATCAAGTCTGGGTATGCAGAGACTAAAAATTGACCAACAACCCCCCCCCCCCTTCAATCCGAAAGAACAAACAAAACATGTCTAAAATGGAACAAACTAAAATCAAGTTCCAGTTTCTATTTCTCTACCACTCGAGAAACATTCCATGGGGCCCCGCCCCCCCCAAAAAAAAAATCACCAAAACCCCACCAAAAAACAACCAAAACGGGAGCGTTCTAATCTTTCTTCCCGATCAATGATGTTATAACTCTGCCGACCAGGGAGGCCGTACAACTTATGTACAGGTATTCATTAAACCTGATAAAAAGCTGATAACGCGTCACGGCTGGCTGAGCCTGGTACCCAGACAAAACCAATCAAGAATTTGTTTCTTATCCCGTAGCCGATCTTAAGAGACCGTGAACCGCCGTGCCAATGGCGACTAGCCACCGGTTGATTGTGTGCTGGGAGTGGAGTTAAGCCAATTATGAACTGATTGGGTCGTTTTCGGTAGGCCTATAGGTATGATGTTATGTACGGGGCTTATAACATGTTCTTGAATAGGTCGGGTATAGGTATTGAAGAACTTTGTGAACCATAGGGGAGATTGTTTACACTTCAAATTTTATAATATTAATAATAACAATAATAATAACAACAACAATAACAATAATAACAATAATAATAATAATAATAATAATAATAGCAACATTATTATTATTATTATTATGATTGCTATTATGATTACTATTATACTAATTGTTGGCAGCTTTCAGTCTCCAAAGACTATGGAGGGTAAAAACGCCTATGTACAAACATTATGACTCGCAAACAGATGTGCACAAGCAGACAGGTAAACACGCACACAGGTGCACGCACACAGGTGCACGCACAGAGAGAGAGAGAGAGAGAGAGAGAGAGAGAGAGAGAGAGAGAGAGGAGAGAGAGAGAGAGAGAGAGAGAGAGAGAGACAGACAGACAGACAGACAGACAGACAGACAGACAGACAGACAGACAGAGAGAGAGGAGCCCACACTACATCAGTAGTCCAGAGGCGTTCTAACCTTACACACCTTTAATTAACAAAAGCCACAATATTGTCATTCAGCCTACATGTTGTGTATTATATATTATAAATCTCTATGTCACAGGCAGGTAATAGCAGGTATCACCGGCGGCCGCAATATTATTGACTTAAAACCGGTACAGGTGAAAGGACTTTTGTCGGGGGAAAACTTCGTGCCCGCAATAACGCCCTGTCACTTTTTGTAGCAAGGCTTTTATCCGTTGGAGAGTTATGAGACCGATAAGCGTAGAATCGGGTAAAGAATTATGTTAGAAAAGTCAATCTGAGAACTTTTTAAAGTTGTTGCTGTTGTTGTTGTTGTTGTTCTCGTTCTTGTTGCGTTTTCCCCCGTTAAACACCCTGGGGGTCACTCAGAATGTGCACACTGACTTATGCATCACATCTGAGAATCACCTGGAGACCACATGTAATATGATGATGATGATGATGATGATGATGATGATGATGGTGATGATGGTGATGATGGTGATGATGATGATGATGATGATGATGATAATAAGAACGATAACGATAATGATGATGATACTACTACTACTACTACTACTACTACTACTATACTACTACTACTACTACTACTACTACTATACTAGTGATAATGATAACAACAACACAACAACAACAACAACAAAATAATAATAATAATAATAATAATAATAATAAAATAATAATAATAATATAATGATAATGATAATGATAATAAATGGACTTTCTAGAGCGATGAATCTTGCAAAGCAAACAAAACAAACAAACAAAAAAAACGCTTAAGTACACACTGGATGAGTTTGCGTGTATGACGGTTTTCAAGTAACTCGCTATATCCCTATCTCTATCTATCCATATAGGCAGACCTTTTACTTCTTTCCTCGGCTAAAGCTCTGAGGTTCACCAATGGTGAGATTTTGTGTATGCCACTATCTTTACCCACTTTCGAAGGTAGCCGCATTCCGACTTTGGGAATAGACATATTTCTGACTTCTGTGGATGCCATAGCAATGTGAAAAAAAATCAGTAAAATAATCTGAGAGCTCTACTAGTAAAATTTGTTTGAAAATTTTGATAAAGACATCAGTTTCAGACTGCTGTTCGAACAATCAGTTTCAGACTGCTGTTCGAACAATCAGTTTCAGACTGCCGTTCGAACAATCAGTTTCAGACTGCTGTTAGAACAATCAGTTTCAGAATGCTATTCGAACAATCAGTTTCAGACTACTGTTACAACAATCAGTTTCAGACTGCTGTTCGAACAATCAGTTTCAGACTGCTGTTAGAACAATCAGTTTCAGACTGCTGTTTGGACAATCAATTTCAGACTGCTGTTAGAACAATCAGTTTCAGACTGCTGTTAGAACAATCAGTTTTAGACTGCTTTTCGAACAATCATGTTTCAAACTGCTGTTAGAACAATCAGTTTCAGACTGCTGTTCGAACAATCAGTTTCAGACTGCTGTTAGAACAATCAGTTTCAAACTGCTATTAGAACAATCAGTTTCAGACTGCTGTTAGAACAATCAGTTTCAGACTGCTGTTAGAACAATCAGTTTCAGACCGCTATTAGAACAATCAGTTTCAGACTGCAATTAGAACAATCAGTTTCAGAATTCAGTTTGCAAAATCAGTCTGAGTGCTCTGTTAAGAAAATGTTTTAGAGTTGTGTTCGCAGTATCAGCTATGGATCAGTGGTCTAGAGGTAAGCACCTGCCTAGAAAGCGAAAAGTCCGGGTCGGTAGTGTGCGGTGGTTTGAACCCCGTTTGGGCTAAAAAAAAAAATCCCCCTCCATTAGACATGAGTGATGGTCTGGGTGCAAGTCTTTCGGATGAGACAGCAAAACGAAGTCCGGTGTGTGACACAAAAATTGTTAAGCGCACGTTAAAGAACTCACGAGAACAAGAGAGTTGTCCCTGGCAAAATCCTATAGAAAAAGCCACCCTGGTAGGGAAGCAAATACAGTTGCAGACCGGAAAAGAAAAAAAAAAAAGGGTGGTGCTGTTCTCGTGGCGCCACGACGCGCTCTCCCCCGGGAAGAGCAGCCCGAATTTCACGCAGAGAAATCTGCCGTGATTTTAAGTGGTGTAAAATTGTTGTTGTTTTTTTTAAAGTAAAAAAAAGTAAAAGGCTATGAGAATTCTAAAGGTTATGTTGGGGAAATTCAGTCAGGCAGTTTATCTACAAGATTAGTCTAAGAATTCTTTTGGCAACAGCATTCAATAACAAAAATTCATCTGCAAAAACTTTGTTTTGAGATTTCTGAATGCAATATCGTCTTCAGACATCACATCTCGGAATTTCGTCAGTGGAATCAACACCCGAAATCGTTCTGAGAATTCAGTTATCAGTACCAGCATCTGAAATTGGTCTGAGAATTCTGTTCGTGGAATCTAGCATGCGAAATTGGTCTGAGAATTCTGTTTGTGGAATCAGCATGGGAAATCGGTCTGAGAAATCCGTTAGTGGAATCAGCATGGGAAAGCAGTCTGAGAAATCCGTTAGTGGAATCAGCATGGGAAAGCAGTCTGAAAAATCCGTTAGTGGAATCAGCATGGGAAAGCAGTCTGAGAAATCCGTTAGTGGAATCAGCATGGGAAAGCAGTCTGTAAAATCCTTTAGTAGAATCAGCATGGGAAAGCAGTCTGAGAAATCCGTTAGTGGAATCAGCATGTGAAAGCAATCTGTAAAATCCGTTAGTGGAATCAGACTGTCAAATCAGTCTGAGAACTCTGTTAGTGGAATCCTCCTGTGACATTGGTCAACATGAATTCTCGAATACAGCCGAGAATCACCAACAAAGAAGTGATAATTAATGGAACAGGCTTCAGACAGAACCGGAGATTTGTCCAGAATACAAGCAGAAGATAACAACAGGCACAGGCACAAACTCTTCAGGATCACCAAACATGAACACAGTACAAATCAATCAATTTTCTCAGGCGCTATGTAACCCAGTGCTAGCTAAAACCCAAGACCAACGTGGACTGACTGACTGATGAGTGTGTGACCCTTTCTTTATGTTAACATTCTTCTCACGTATGGGGCAGGAGGAATCAAATCAAATGAATTCAAATTCTTTTATTATTTCGAGGATAATGAATAAACACTTATGTGTTGGTTTTGGTTTTTTTTTTTACATCCAGTCCCGAGGAAGAGGG
>CM060336.1:12130971-12155971 GCA_030674155.1 Stramonita haemastoma
GTGTTGTGTGTGTGTGTGTGTGTGTGTGTGTGTGTGTGTGTGTGTGTGTGTGTGTGTGTGTGTGGTGCGTGATTTTTTAAAATTCGATTTATTCTTTTCTTTTATATCTTTTTTATATCGAGGATAATAGAACAAGCACTCATGTGCTTCCAAAAATTTTTTTTTTGCATCAAGTCCCCGTCTGTATATATAGCTTTTAATCTTGATCTGTTCCATGCACACAAAAACTACTCTATGAAAGCGGAACAGAGATTTAACGTATGACAAATGTCTGCGTGCGTTCGCAACCGGGTCGGTTAAAGTCTCATCCCAAGGACTTTTGGAAGTGGGTCAGCTTGATGTTAATCAGGAGGAAAATTCCTCAGGGAACGGGTTGACAAATTGAGCATGTTTTGTGCACTAGGTACCCCCGCCCTGTGTGTGTTGTGTGTGTGTGTGTGTGTGTGTGTGTGTGTGTGTGTGTTGTGTGTGTGTGTGTGTGTGGTGTGTGGATGATGAGAGAGGAGAGAGAGAGAGAGAGAGAGAGGAGGAGAGGAGAGAGAGGAGAGAGAGAGAGAGAGAGAGAGGGGATTTTGACCTTTTTTTTCCTTCACAGTTGAATCTACTTGCATGCTGTCTGCAAGCAGGAGAGGTATCGTAATGATAAGAGGCAAACACAAACAACAACAACAGTAAACAAACCAACCCCCAAAAACCCAAAAGAAAATGAATAGATTTTTTTTACAACACACCCTGCTTTCAAGTAAAAATTAAAAGTACTTTTACATTTCTTACAATCGACATTGATTAAAGGATATTTACAATTGCTCATTCGACTTCTGTGAAGAACATATTTTTGGTTTTTGAAAGACCTTTAGTGACAAAAGACAGGCGATGACAAAAACACCAAAGCAGCAGTAGCAGCAGTCACATATAAGAAGGCTCTTTAAATTGGTGCAATAATCAGCATCTATCTATCTATCTATCTATCTATCTATCTATCTATCTTCTATCTATCTATCTATCTATTATCTATCTATCTATCTATCCCTTAGTCTGGCGACCGTGGGGGCACCCTGAAGACTTGACAACCAGTTCCTCCATTCCTCTCTCTGTTCTGCCTTTCTCAGGGTTTTGTTGAGCTCTAGGCTGTCCATTCGCTGATGTTGTCCTCCCATCTCTCTCTCTCTCTCTTCTCTCTCTCTCTCTCTCTCTCTCTCTCTCTCTCTCTTCTCTCTCTCTCTCTCTCTCTCTCTGTCTCTCTCTCTCTCTCTCTCGAAGAAGAGAAGAAGAAGAAGAGAAGAGAACTCAGATATCAACAGCTAATGTCCCCATGTGATGACCAAGAAGGACGTTAAGCTCTAGACATAATCACACTGGTGCAATGTTTGCATTACAGAGAGCTGAAAGCAGTCGAATTTTCCCTACAGGGTCAGAATGCTTTTACACCTTTGAGGACAAACTATAGGCGGGCGACTGCCCCTTTAATTAATCATAGAGTCTGAGGAAGACATCGTGCTTGAAAAAACAACAACAAAAAACAAAAACAAGACATACAAATCTTCTGAGTGACACTAGTGTAAAAATAAAATAAAATAAAACTTCCCGTTTGTCATACGAACATTAAAACAACACATAACCATCCCACCGTGCTACAACAACAACAACAACAACAACAACAACTACTACTACTACTACTACTACTACTACTACTACTACTACTACTACCACCACCACACTACCACCACCACACACCTCCACCACACCACAACAGATACGGTCAGTGAACACAAATGTCTTTTCATTATCTCCACACAGGGAGGTCACAGAAGACATACATGTATTATACAGTTCGTGTTTCCATTTATCAGCTGTCAGCTAAGTTGCCAAGGTAGGTGAAATGAGGCACATCAGATAACCACTACCCCCCCCCCCCCCCCCCCTCGTGCCCCCTTTTGCCAGGTTTAAACAGTGGAGCTTGTCCTGCCCTCATGCAAGGTAACAGCCCTAAGCCAAGTAGTCAGAACATTAAGCTGGCAATTTGACGACCGAGTTCGATTCCCATTGGAACGGATTTTCCCCCTGGAGTTAACATCAGTGCTGACTCCATTCTCCCCAAAAGTCTTTCGGATGAGACTGTAAACCGAGGCCCGTGTGCGAACGCACGCAGAACATCTTGCGCACACCTTAAATCCTGTTCCGCTTTTCGTAAGAGTAGGCCATCGTGTGCGGGTGGGAACAGATGACATTTAAAAACTGCATACACACGGGGACTTGGATGTAAAAAAAGCACGAGAGTGCTTTTTCCATTATGCTCGATATAAAAGAATAAATCAAAAATCAAATCAAATTAAATCAAAGTACTAGAACTCTTTAAAAAACAACAACACACTTTATTTCCAGGATGATTAGTTAGTTCTTCAGTTTAACGTCCTTCCACAAATAGTGATATCAGACTCTTTTTATTTTATTTTTATCTTAGTCTTTTATATCGAGGATAATGGAATAAGCACTCTTGTGCTTTTTTACATCCAGTCTCTGTGTGTATGCATTTTTTTTGTTGTAAATGTCATCTGCATGCATTCACACACGGGGCCTCAGTTTAAAGTCTCATCCGAAGGACTCTGTGTGTGTGTGTGTGTGTGTGTGTGTGTGTGTGTGTGTGTGTGTGTGTGTGTGTGTGTGTGTGTGTGTTGTGTGTGTGTGTGTGTGAGGGAGTGCGTGCGTGCGTGCGTGTGTGTGTGGAATGTGTGTCTGTCTGTCTGTGAGCACGTCAGACACAACAGACACACAGACACACGGACACAGACACAGACACAGACACAGACACACACACAACACACAACAACACAACAACAACACACACGAGGTCCTCCACATCCTTTCTTTCTCTTGTTGGCTCAATCCCAGTCCTTCAAATCACAAAGACAGACAGACAGACAACAGACAGACAGACAGACAGACAGAGAGACCAGACCCGACAGACAGACAGCACAGAGAAGTGCTACCACAACAGACAGACAGAGAGACAGACAGACAGCACAGAGAAGTGTACCACAGACAGACAGAGAGACAGACAGACAGCACAGAGAAGTGCTACCACAGACAGACAGACAGAGAGACAGACAGACAGCACAGAGAAGTGCTACCACAGACAGACAGACAGAGAGACAGACAGCACAGAGAAGTGCTACCACAGACAGACAGACAGACGTAAGACAGACAGCACAGAGAAGTGCTACCACAGACAGACAGACAGACTACAGACAGACAGCACAGAGAAGTGCTACCACAGACAGACAGACAGCACAGAAAAAGTGCTACCACAGACAGCACAGACTACAGACAGACAGCACAGAGAAATGCTGCCACAGACAGAGACAAGACAGATAGACAGCCAGATAGATAGTCAGACAGACAGATAGACAGACATACAAACAGACAGACAGCACAAAGAAATTAGGTCAGACAAACCTCACAGAGAAATGCAGTCCCAAGCAGACAGACAAACAGACAGACAACAGACAGACAGACAGCACAGAGAAATGCATCACAGACAGACAGACAGCACAGAGATCAATGCAATCAGACAGACGACAGACATGCAAACACAGAGAAAAGCAATGACAGACAGACAGACAGACATGCAACACAGAGAAATGCAATCACAGACAGGCAGACAGCACAGAGAATGCAATCGCAGAAAGACAGACATGAACACAGAGAAATGCAATCGCAGACAGACAGACAGACATGCAACACAGAGAAATGCAATCGAAGACAGACAAGACAGACATGCAACACAGAGAATGCAATCACAGACAGACAGACAGACAGCAACACAGAGAAATGCAACGCAGACAGACAGACAGACATGCAACACAGAGAAATGCAATCGCAGACAGGCAGACAGACATGCAACACAGAGAAATGCATCCAGACAGACACACGACAGCACAGAGAAATGCAATCGCAGACAGAAAGACAGACATGCAACACAGAGAAATGCAATCACAGACAGACAGACATGCAACACAGAGAAATGCAATGACCACAGACAGACAGATACACAGAGAAATGCAATCACAGACAGACAGACAGACAGATATACAGACAGACAGCATAGAGAAATGCTGCCAGTCAGAAAAGAAGACAGACAGACAGACAGAAAGACAAACAACAGTACAGCACAGATACAGATGCCCAGACAGAAAACAGACAGACAACAGAGAGAAATTAGGTCACAGACAAACCTCACAGAGAAATGCAGTCCCAGGGAGACAGAAAACAGACAGACAACAGACAGACAGACAGACAACAGATAGACAGACAACAGACAACAGACAGACAGACAGCACAGAGAAGCGCATTCAAAGACATATAGCTGTAGACAAAGGGAGGATGGGAAAAGAAAGAACAAAAAAAAGGAAGAAAAAAAACACCACCAGACAATTTGCTGTCTGGAATGAGTTCGTTACATCTTAGAGTATCTTTAATTATCCAATAAGTTGAAAAAGATTAATGTCAATCACAAATTTCTGTGATAATAATGAATTGTTGTTTATTGTTCTGTATTCTTATGCGGGATAGCTAAGGGTCAGAGCGCTCGCTTCCCCCCAGTCAAGTAAGCAGCCTCGAGTGGTTACCAGTTGGAGGGTGACCATTTGCACGCCTTGGCTTCAGTTCAGTCCCCCCAGTTCACCCAACTGTAAATGGGTACCTGCCTTCTTTAGGTTCAGGAAGGTAAAGCAGCAAGGGAGAGGAGATGGGCGCCGCCCTCAATACGCTGGCCCCTAGAGAAGCTGAGGTCTTGATGCCTCACTCCCCTACGACCATCTAGGTTACGGGACACCTTTACCTTTTTTACCTATTCTTATGCACCCAGGAAGACTAAGTGCGAATTAGTCAAATCTGACGTGACGAGACTGATCTATTGAGTTGAGATGTTTACTTTAGCTAAAAACTTGTCATGATAACTGGCCAATACCTATAAATGTCTGCTTCATTCATGTAAGTTTGATATCAGATATGTTTGAGTGCTTTAAAGTGGTGAATAAAATTTATCATCATGCAAATTGAAAATAAATTATGGGCTTTTGCTTCTTATGTCCTCTGGAACTACCATACTTTTGTCAATGTCCCTCCACATTTTTTCTGTCCTAGTATCAGTTGCAGCAATATTTGCAGTCACATAGGTCGTTACTTAATGAAATTGTAAACTTTCATCATCATATATTCTTTATCTTTCACTTTTTCCCATCCTTTTCAGTGCATTCTATCTGAATGTCCATTTAATAACCTTGTGTGAAGGAACATTAAACATGAGAAGAAGAAGTTTTTCTGACATCACCTACACTCTTTATTTTCTGTTATTCTGAATATGCTTTGTACGTACGACGTTTGGAAATAAAAGTGCGTTTTTTACAAAATACATTTATTACAAATCGTGTTGGATTACAAATCGCGTCAAACACGATTTGCAATAAAAATGTGATTTACAGTAAAATTATTGTCACATAGTTACTTTAAGTGACTCTCTGACTTGCACTGCTACAAATCTCTTCTTTTTTTAAAAATTTATATATATAACTTTTCTCGTCTTCACTATTACTCACCTCGTTGACCAACCTTGAAAATGACTGGAAATATAGTCAGTGTTGTAATAATTTTATTACAAATCGTCTTCCACTTACAACTTTTTTTTTATTACAAATCCATTGAACGCGTTTTGTGATAAAAATTGTGTAACCGAATATGATTTGTAATAAATTTATTACAAAACGCACTTTTATTACAAAACGTGTCGCTACACTGCTACAGTAACGTCTCAGAAATTAAATTCACTAATATTGGGACCTAATGGTAATTGGGACGCAATGGCGCGTAATTGTATTGGGACCTAATGGTAATTGGGACGCAATGGCACGTAATCGTATTGGGACCTAATTGTATTGGGACCTAATGGTACTGCGTGACGCAATTGTACTGGGACAGCAATTGTACTGGGACGCAATGGTACTGGGGACGTAATTGTACTGGAAACGTAATTGTATGGGACGTAATTGTACTGGGGACGTTTATTGTACTGGAGACGTTATTGTACTGGGACGCAATGGTACTGGGACGTATATTGTGCTGGGACGTTATTGTACTGGGACGCAATGGTACTGGGACTGTATTGTACTGGGACGTTATTTGTACTGGGACGTTATTGTACCGGGACGCATTGACACGCACCCTTGTAGGAACATAAATCACCCAAATATATCAGTTCTACGAACTGTATACTTCCTTGAGACAGGGAGGGGTGTGATGTTGTTTTGGTACACAAAAACACACACACACTGACCAAAAGTGCTGAGAAAACTTGAAGCCCTGGTGAAGTACTTATTGTGTTTATCATGTGTATGCAGGGAAGCTCTTCAGTGATTTGCAGGCTGTCACTGTCTCTTACCCCTGCCCTGCCTACACTGTATAACTTTATCCTCGGCTGAAGGAGGTAACATTACAGCCTAAATCTCTGCTTAAGCCACAGAGACTATGCACTTGATAAGGGTGAGTGTGTGTGAGACCCTTAGTGGAAAGACACTACAGTTGCACACACACACACACACACAACAACACACACACACACACACGCACGCACACACACACACACACTCGCACGCACGCACACACACACACAAATTCAAAGGGAAACCATTGAATGCAGTTTCGCGAAAACCGTTGATTTCTGATGTTGCTAGGATTATTTCTAAGTCTTCTGTAGATATTTTATGGTAGGGTTTTGTTTGTTTGTTTTTTGTTTTGTTTTTTGTTTGTTTTAGTCTAATATCACCAAGTGTGAATAGACTTTAAATTAAACTACAACAACAACAACAACAACAACACACACACACACACCACACACACACACACACACACACACACACACACACACACACACACACTTGCATGTTAAACACTCGTGTATACACACACATCATTTTTTTGTTTTCAAGTTCTCCACATCAGCTAAAGCAATTTTCAAAATATATTAATTTGTGCGTGCAGGTACATGTACATGCATGCACACAAATGCATGAGCTCATGCATAGATGACTGTACACACACATGCATGAAGGCAGATGCACACAGTCGCCTCACCTCACCTCACCTCAACTCACCTGTCTCGTAGTCCCGTGGACTGTAGGGGCACCAATGAAGATTTTGCAACCAGCTTCCTCCACTCCCAAGGTCCTCTGTTTTCCATAGCAAATCATTCCGAGCAAGGCCAGTCCACTCTCTGATGTTGTCTTCCCATCGTTTTCTCTGTCTTCCTCTTCGTCTCCCTCCCCTTACTTTCCCTGTAAGACTGTCTTGGCCAGTCCAGTTGTTCCTGTGACGTGCCCATACCACTTTAGTTTGTATTTTTCACTGAAATCAGGAGCTCTTCATATAGTCTGATGGCATTTTTAAATTCTGGTTTTCACTTCCTCATTAGTGATGTGATCCCTGTATGAAATACCAAGGAACTGGCGAAACATCTCGTACACACACACACACACACACACACAATAACAGCACCACACAGACACAGACAACAAGACACAGACACACACAATAGCAACATATCAGAGCACAAGCTCTAGGACAAAAAGAGACTAAAAAAAAGAGCAACAAAGACAGAAAGACAAAAATGGCTAATAATCTAAAATAAAAGAAGAGGTAGAAAAAACCCCACAAAAACAACTAAGTGAAAGGAAAAAACAAAACAAAAGGGCAGTTTTTACAATCAAATCCCAAATTTATTCACTGTGGAACTGTGTTAATGTTTAGAACAAATATACAGCCTCAAAAAATAAATACAAACTTCAAAACATTTGAATTACTACATCAACCCTGAACTTCACAACATTTGAATTACTTACATCAACTCTGCAGTGAGGTGAACTCCAAACACAGTGTAGGATATGAATGTCTTTTACAAACAGGAACTTCTGGAAGAGAAACAAAAGAAAGGACTATGCCATTTTGTGTGTCTCGTGCTAATTTTTCTTGATGTACAAGTTTTGTAAGCTGACAAAGAAATTGTGGCAAAAACTGATATGACATGTCATTATCACAAACGTTAGCATGTATTTTAAAATGCTTTAAACTGAAAATCACTTAAAAAAAAATATGATCAGATATTTTCAAAGTTTGAATTTATCAGTACAGTACACACATTTCGAAAGGCAAAAGAGATACAAAAGGTATTTGATCACACTTTTGGAGTGGCTTTAAAACATGAAACTTTTTAAACAAAATGGTACCCCACATAGTCACAATGGGAACCAAGTTCTTACATAATATACAAAATACACAAATATATAATACACAAATACATAATACACAAATAATAATATGCATAATACACAAATCAATTCACCCATTCTGTAAACAGAAACAACAACAAAAACAACACACACACACACACACACACACACACACAAACAATCGCAATCTATTAACCTTGGCCAGATTAGTGAAATGTCTTACACTTTGCCCACCCTTCCTCCTTCACCACCACATCAACATTTTGTTGTCCACACCATTTTGACAGGGATGGCTACCAGCTTCAGCTGGGGTTCCACTATGGCCACTTTCACTTTCGCTTTTTCACTTTCACAGACCCGTTGTGCTGGGCGGGACAAGGTCATCCAAACCACAGCTCACTATGTCTGCAGCCTTAACATACATGTCCTCTGACTCAAATATCACATTCAGCGCATAAATCATCTTAGTCCGGAATCACATATGTCTTGGGTACCACTGGCAAACGTGTTCTTCCTCTCCTTTCAACATGGCATTTGCACACAGCATGCATTCCCCCCCCCCCCCCCCCCACTCCCACATATGATTGTGATTTCAATATTAGATTTGAGAAAACAAAAACAGAATAATACATGTGGTTTCAATACTAAATTTGAGAAAAAACAAAAAAACAAAGGAAGCATCTTTCTTAAATTTCTTTTAAAAGAACTTGGTGAACACTTTCTGAATTTATTTTTAATAATACATCATAATTTAAACAGACTCCTAAACTTTATTTACATTTCTATAGAACAAGTTTTTGTGTCCAAAACAAAATGTAGCCTAAGAAACAACCCCCCCACCTCCAAATCAGCTTGAGAAGACTGGTTTTGACATATAACCAAATCACATTACAATATCATGGATCAGGAAATCATAATGGATAACACTTTTGCACCGACTATTTGAAGCTTACAGTCTTCACCTGTTCTTAACCCTCTTAGTCCCGATCTGGGATTTGCCGGGATTAATAATTACCCCCCCTAAGTCCCCATCCCATTTGCCAGGATTTACACACAGTAGATTTCCATCATGCAGTGACCATCACTAATTGCTACCACATGTTAAACCTCTATCAGGCTAAAAGGAGAAACCCTGCTGAGTGTCTGGAAGTAATTATAGCTGCTGGTATGTACTTAGAAGGAGGAAAAGGCCACAAGCATGTATGCCTGACCTGATTTTGTGATGGAATGGAAATCTAGGGGCAGTTTGTGTTCAAAGAAAATCTGAATGCAAGAGGGTTAATTTAAAAAAAAAAAAGTAAATGTAAGGTTTGTTTAAAAGTCAAAATATCCTTCAAAAATTTAATTCTTACAGTTTATAACCTGAAAATATAATAAAAAAATCAGCAATGAATGGGCTGTACCAATGGTACTAAATAAACAGACAATGAAAGAATGCTTTACGAGCCTCCATTAAGAAAAATGGCTTGCCAGTACCAAAATGCTTTAACCTCAACAGATTCTGGTACATTGTAAACCTTTCTTTTGAACAACATATTTGCCAACTGTAAATTCTTCATGTCTAGCTAAAAGTAAGAGAGAAAAAAAATCACGTGCTACAACAACGTGCTACAATAGCCCTGTGCTACAATGGCCCTGTGCTACAATGACCCTGTGCTACAATGGCCCTGTGCTACAATGGCCCTGTGCTACAATGGCCCTGTGCTACAATGACCTGTGCTACAATGGCCCTGTGCTACAATGGCCTTGTACATGCCTGACTACAATGGCCGTGCACAATGACCCATGCCACAATGGCCCTGTGCTGACAATGGCCCTACAATTGCCCTGGGGCCACAATGGCCCTGTGCTACAATGGCCCTGTGCTACAATGGCCCTGTGCTACAATGACCACGTGCCACAATGACCAGTGCTACAATGACCATGTGCCACAATGGCTGATGAAAACAGCTGTCCTGCCCGCCACATGAGGCACCCCCACAGAGGATGTGGCCTGACCCCACCCCTGTGGCCATAATGCTCATTGGCAGCTCCTGAACATCCAACTCCAGATTATAGTGTGGTCTGAATGTTGGGGGAATGGAGTCTGTACTGATGCTAACTCCAGGGAAAAATCTCCTTGAATGGGCGCCTTTGATGGTGGCTCAAACCCTGGCCCTCATATCACAAGTTGAATGTTCTAACCACTTGACTACCCTACCCCTGTTTCAATATTTAAACGTTGCCATTTTTAAGTCCAAAATTAAAACAGAAAATATGCTCCCAAAAAAGCAGCTAATATCAGGCTCTTTCCTTATTGACTAGGAAAACAACTCTGTGAAATGCATGTGGGTGAGATGTCCCTGAAACATGCAATATAATACTTGAAATGATGAACCATGATAAAAGAATGAAAGGTATGACAAAAACAAATCATACAAGAATTACATATAAAATATAAGAAATTTAAAATAAGACAAACTACAGGTTAAGACAAATAGAATGATAGGAAAGTTCTATAATATATAAAACATGAAATATAAAGCATGAAAACTACAGGATGAAGTATCTGAAATAATACGCAATAAAAACAAACCCCATCAATACAGTTAAAAATTGATGTAATGTACAATCAGAACTGTGCTGAAATATATACCAACAAATAATCATTAAAACTGATGCAGAAACAATACATTTAAGATGGCAATCATAGCTCAACAATACAATCAACTCACTATTCTGAAATATTAAAAAAAATACCATCCAGTAAAACAAACAATGTAACAAAGTTAGAGAAAAACCAAACATCATCCGGTTTACAAGGAAGTGAACTGGTGTGTACTGAAGAGAATAAACATACAAGACACAAATCACTCACAATCAAATCACAAAGAAAAACAAAATGAAGAAAATTTTAAGCAAACACATAACAAATTGATCTGGCAAGGCAATCTGGCATCTTTTGATGTGTTTACTTTGTTTTACTTGGGATTGTTGCCTTCTTTTCTTTGTTTTTTGTCAGCTGCCTCATGTTCAGTAATGCCCCAGTGCTGCTGTCAGTCACTGCTAGATTTGATCTTCTTCAAACACTCAGACATCAACTACTGTTGTCTGTCATATGAGCAAAAATGTGCTGCACTGCCGTTAAGCGCCTGACAAGTCAGGCCCAGCGCACCTGACTTCAGCGTGAGAGAGGATAGTTATCTTTGAACTTTTTCTGAAAAAAAAGGCTAGAGAATGGACCAAGAAGGCAGAAAGTAAAGGAGGAGGTGACAGGAAGAAACAGAAGTATACAGAAACAAAAAAAAAAAGGGATAGAAATGAGAGAATTCCAAGCACAGTATTTCCAAAAGGAAATGACATTTATGACATTTTGACATAGATGAAACAGATGACATTTACAAAACTGCGTACACATGGGGACTGGATGTAAAAAGCACAAGAGTGCTTATTCCATTATCCTCGATATAAAAGAATAAATCAAATCAGAAGGTGGGGGGGATGCTTTCTATACTGACAGGTCCCCTGCTTCCCCACAGGGGATTATTTTGATTTTATTTGGTCTCATGATACACAGCCCCAGCTAGGCCCTGTGTGCTGCATCCACCAGAACAAAATTCCAGATCTGGAACAGCAAGAGTATGACAGGAACCTGTCACAGGCTAGCTGCCGCTGTAGTCTAGTGGTTTGGGCGTTGGACTCATAATCTAAGGTTGCGGGTTCAATCCCAGCTTTTGGCTATGGCATGTGGCCTTGGAAAAGGCACTTTACGGCTATTTTCTCACCCCACCCAGGTGTAAAAGGGGTACCAACCTTGTGTTGGGGTTAACCTGCGGTAGACTAGTGTCCTATCCAGGGGAAGTCTATGACTCTCAGTCGCTTAACGCCACAGAAACCGGGATAAGCACCGGCCTGATGAGCCTTAGGCTCGGGACAGACTTAACTGTAACTGTCACAGGCTGGGAAGGGGGAAGAATCTAATCTCTAATCTAATCCATCTCTGGGAATCTCTCACAGTTGGTCCCCATGAAACTATAAACCAGAAAGACGCCCTGCACTGCTGATGGGTCACTTCTGTGGCATCATTTAAAAAATTCATTTTAAAATTTTTAATTTTATTCTTTTATATCGAGGATAATGGAATGAGCACTCATATGCTTTTTTTATTTTTTTTTTACATCTAGTCCCTGTGTGAATGCAGTTTTGTAAATCTTGTCATCTGTTCCCACTGGCACATGATGGCCTACTCTTACGAAAAGCAGAACAGGATTAAACATGTGCGCAAGATGTTCTGCATGCGTTCACAACAGGACCTAGGTTTACAGTCTTATCTGAAAGACTTTTGGGGGGAGTGGAGTCAGCACTGATGTTAACTCCAGAGGAAAAAATCCCCTCGAACGGGAATTGAACCCGGGTCTTCAAATTGCGAGCTGTGTTGCTTGTTCTGATGGAATAGATGTGCAAGACACCAGACCACATACTGCACTGTTTACTGACAACTATCGTTTTATCACTTGACCCGGCTGCAAAGGAACAGTGATCTTCACGACACTGCAGCAGGGAGAATCCCTGATGATGACTGCAGATCTGGAACTGCAAGAGTTTGCAGACCTGGAACAGCAAGAGTTTGCAGATCTGGAACTGCAAGAGTTTGCAGATCTGGAACTGCAAGAGTTTGCAGATCTGGAACTGCAAGAGTTTGCAGATCTGGAACTGCAAGAGTTTGCAGATCTGGAACTACAAGAGTTTGCAGATCTGGAACAGCAAGAGTTTGCAGATCTGGAACTACAAGAGTTTGCAGATCTGGAACTACAAGAGTTTGCAGATCTGGAACTAAAAGAGTTTGATAGGAACCTGTGTCACACAGGCAGGGGGAGGGGAGAAGAAGAAACTGAAAATGGGGTGTCGCCACGTGACTATGACACAGTGTCAAATCTAACTTTCTTGGTTTGGCACATGGCATAATGGCAGCATAATACACTGTAACAGAGTGGACATAATTTTTGATGTCCTATCTCTGCACAAACCTCAGGAACACGGCTCAGCCAGTCAGTTTAGAATGTGACCTCTGAAAAGAGGTTGCATAAATTACATTTCACCATGAAGGCAAAATGTATATGCAACCGAACGTTTTCGACCACTACCCAAGGATACATAGCATCGACAAATCATAGGTGTGTCTCAGAAACACGACGTGCGATTGTCGCGCTCCGATCACATGGGAGATAATCTACTTACCACCCATCACAATATTTTAACTCAAACAGCAGCGCAATTCATTTTCACTCATATGACAGACATTAGTTGCTGTCTTGAGTGTGTGGCGAATAAGCACATGACAATAAAAAGAGAGAAATAAACTGTGACTGCCGAGCTAGGCTTGTCACAGCAACAGGCATGCTATTTATAGCCCTGCCCTCTGCTCAGCACAGTGTCCATTCACTAACAGTGTACTGCTTATTTAACACCAGCAGTTCAATGTTCCGTAAAAACCCAAGTCTGTTCACCAAGCATGGAGAGAAGTATGCGTGTATCCTTCCCGAATTCAGTATTAAGAGCTGAAAGAGGGGGGGGTTCTTTTAATATTTGAACAGTATCACTTAGTAACATGCCTTTGTTTTTTGTGGGTTTTTTTTTTTTTTTAATCAAGTCAGATATGACAAATACATCCTTTATATTCAATTGTGTGTGAATAAAGTTCAAATGTACAGAGGGTTTTTGGTTAGTTTTTTTTACACAACCTGTAGAAAACATGGAACAATTCCTTCTCTAGTAACACAACAACAATAACAACTGCAGCAGCAGCAACACCACCACCACCACCACTACCACCACCACCACCACATCCTCCTCCTCCACCACCGCCAACACCACCACCACCACCACCTCCTCCTCCTCCACCACCGCCACCACCACCACCACCACCACCCACCACCACCACCACCACCACCACCTCCTCTTCCTCCTCCACCAGTACCACCACTACCAACAACAACCGTAATCTGAAAGACAAAACAAAAACGATACCAAAATCCCCAAATCACAGCAGCATCCCCCCTCCCCCCCACCCCCACACCTCATCTCCACTCATCCACGCTGGGGTGTTTTTCAATGTCGAAGAAGTTCTGCGAGACCTGATCAAAGCCGATGTAGATGTCACCTTCACCGGTGACCTTGACTGGGTAGACGGTGGCTCGCTGCGTGCGACCTTTGTGCTCCCCGACACAGCCAGAGTCCAGCAGTATGGCCCACTGGTGCCACGGGCATCGCACACACAGACCCTCTCCTGGCAGCTCCTCTATGTCACCCATGGACAGGGGTCCGCCTGAAATATCGTATAAACTGACATGATGATGATGATGATGTTGATGGTGATGATGATGATGATGATGATAAAGAAGATGATACACACAGACCCTCTCCTGGCAGCTCTTCTATGTCACCCATGGACAGGGGTCCTCCTGAAATATCGTATAATTAAATTGATGATGATGATGATGATGATGATGATGATGATGATGATGATGATGATGATGAAGATGATGATACACACAGACCCTCTCCTGGCAGCTCTTCTATGTCACCCATGGACAGGGGCCCTCCTGAAATATTGTACAAATTGACATGATGATGATGATGATGATGATGATGATGATGATGATGATGATGATGATGATAATGATGTTGGTGATGAAGAAGAAGAAGAAGAAGAAGAAGAAGAAGAAGAAGAAGAAGAAGAAGAAGAAGAAGAAGAAGAAGAAGATGATGATGATGATGATGATGATGGTGGTGAACGATGATGATGATGATAATGACAATAACAGCTATAAAGACAAAAATAATCTCTCTCACACACATGCACGCACGCACATGCACGCGCGCACACACACACACACACACACACGCACGCACACACACATACACACACACACACACACACACACACACACACACACACACACACACACACACACACACACACACACACACACACACACAGAGAAGTTGTAGTAGTAGCAGTAGTAGTGATAATGATAATGAAACAACAGCAACAATATCACCATAATCTTTGCTATAATTATCATCATTGTTCACAACTTCTTCTTCTTGTCTGTCTGTCTGTCTGTCTGTCTGTCTGTCTGTCTGTCTGTCTGTCTGTCACGCACGCACGCAGCCTACTTGTCAGAACATTGCGCTCGCAATTTGACAACTCAGGTTCAATTCCCGCTCGAGGGGATTTTTCTCCTTGAGTTAACATCAGTGCCGACTCCACTCCCAAAAAAGTCCTTCAGATGACACTATAAACCAAAGCCCCATGTGCGAACACACGCAAAACATCTTGCGCCCATGTTAAATCCTGTTCCACTTTTCATAAGAGTAGGCCTTTGTGTGCCGGTGGGAACAGATGACAAGATTTACGAAACTGCAAATGCATGGGGACTGGATGAAAAAAAGCACATGAGTGCTTATATCCTCGATATAAAAGAATAAATAAATAAATAAATTCTCTCTCTCTCCTAGTTGATTATAAAGCTATCTACATGCCTGTGTGAAAGCCACTATCATTTTGCATTGGGGGGTGGGGAGGAGGGTGCAGAGGAGGGCAGCAGGACGGCTCCATGGTTAAACTTAAAGCACTGAGCTCAAAATCTGACATCCCTGGTTCAAGCCACCACTGAGGCACTTATTCAAAGGAATTTTTCCCCTGGAGTTAACATCTGTAATGGCTCCACTCCACCAAAAGTCCATCAGCTGAGACAATAAACTGAGATCTATCCTGCGTATGAATGCATGCAGAACATCTTTGCACACATGTTAAGACCTATTCTGCCTTTATGGAAAGTAGGCCATTCACTGCATGCTGGTAGGAAGAGAAGATAAAAATTTAAACAAAGCATACTCACTGGTGTTATGTTTCAACATTATCCCAAAAGTCAGCTACCTACCTACCTACATGCGGAATGCAGCTACCTTAAATTAATGGTGGGCAAAAAAAGGTCGCATATATGCAAAATCTCACCATTGGTGAACCTCAAACCTCTAACTGAGGAATGATAACAAAAAAAACCAAAAGTTCATTATTGAAATTATTCACAGAAAGATTTTCTCCCACAAAATATTCAAATTCAAAATGGATACATTTCTTTTTCTTCTTTGTTGAACGCTCACTGGCTCAGACAGCAACCATTGTTGTATCTTACATGTGCGAAAATGCGTCACGTTGCTGTTAAGCACCTGACAAGTCAGGCCCAGCATATCCAACTTCAGTGTAAGAGAGAATTGTTCTCTTTTAAATCTTCCAGAAAAAAAAGGCAGGAGAATGAACCAAGAAGGCAGAAAACAGACAACGATGAGGTGACAGGGAGAAAAGGAACAAGGCAGAAACAAAGACAATGATAGAAAAGAGGATATTTCCAGTAAAGAATTTCCAGAAGATGGGGATGCTATTTAAACTGACATGCCCCCGGCATCCCAGTGGGGAAAGATACGTGTCACTTACGACACTTTTAAATCCAACCTCAAGACAGACTTATTCTGTTTCCATCTCCTATCTGTCCCTGCCTTCAAAACATCTGAAATCCCCTTCACCCCGCCAAAGTGTACAACCTTTATAAGTGTGTGCACACGTGCATGCGTGTGTGCACGCGTGTGTGTGTGCACGCGCGCGTGCGTGTGTGTACATTCAAACTTGCTAAAACTATTAACCATTAATTAATAAACTATTAACTATTAATTATTATTGATTGCTTGTGTATGGATGACAAAATTTATTTTAAAAAAACAAACCAAAAAACCCCAGCATGCACACAGGTGTCGTGTTTAAGACACCATCCATGAGGAAAAATCGGGGAGTTGGAGTCCCCAGGGCGGCTTGTGGCTGTATATGGCAACGTTCTGATGGCTCCTGTGATAGTACTGGGTCTGCTGCATGGGTAACAGTTTGCCCTTCATTTTTACTTACCCAGGTTTTGCGCTCTAAAGACTAGAGCGCAACTCTGAAGTCTTCCGAGACTGATGGGTGCCTGCTACCGCTTGTGTGCTGTATAGGTCAAATGCAAGCTCTTCGATTTGTTTTTTTTTGTGCAAGATATAGCGCTATATAAAGTGATAGCTATGCTACATAAATTCCATGTATTATTATTATCATGTCAGAAATTCCAAGACTGTTCAAAGCATGTCAGTCAGTCAGTCAGATGCAACACATCACCTGCATGAGGACAGCTGTCATTGAGGGCGTAGATCTTGCCCTGCACCTTGAAGAGGGTGATGAGCTCGTCATTGACGCTGACCAGGTAACCCTTCTGACTGCGGCACCCCACCATGCCCTGAGAAGACATGCCCGGCTTGGAGGAGACACCTGTCACACCGCCCCCCTTCTCCGCCCCCACCACCTCATAGTGCTGCTGGCAGGGGGTGGATGGCGGAGTCCAGTTCTGTATGTCTGAACACGCAGGGAGGAATCGCATGTCATAGAATTATGTGGTGATGGTTTTGTTCAAATTGGTGTGGTTATTGGTCAGATTTGGTCATGGTTTACATCAGCATATCGTTATCAATATTATCATCATTAACATAATCAAAATCAATGTCATTATCATCATTATCATTCAAATTTCAATATCCTCATCACATCATGATCAATATCAATTATCATCATCAAAATCAGCATCACCATCATCATTATCATCATCATCACATCATTATCAAGATCATCATCAAATCTTTATTATCACCATCACAATCAATTATCCCTAAACCCTGTGTCAGGAGCTGAAACACTTCAACAGTAAATCAAAATAACAATCACACCCATTACACATTATACTTAACACTTACTTCAATCACAAACATCAAACATTAACATGTTACTTGTTAGTGCTAGTTACTAGTACGCAAATGAAATATTCTGATTGAATAAATCGTGAAACTAAATATTTGCTCATAAATCATGTGCACAAACACACAGGCAAGCAGTGATGCACGCACACACTCCCATGCGTGCACACTGACACACACACACACACTGACACACACACACACACACACACACACACACACACAAAGTAGCTAAACCTAAAACAAAGTTATCAGGAAAAAAAACCTCACACTCAGTACAATAGTCCAATCATTAGTGACTGAAGATTTCCAATAATTGATGATCACACGCAAGCACACACACACACACACACACACACACACACACACACACACACACACACACACACACACACACACACTGTGGGTCAATGTCACCGTTAAAATTTTAAAGTGTCGCTTGTGGGCCATGAATGGAAGGAGCGATCGTTAAATATATTTATAAATCAATACTTCGGGTCAAAGGCAATGCCAGCAGTACTTACCGTCAACTTTTAAGTTGAGGACCTTCATAAAGATTTTGTCTTCACAGCCAGAAGACTTATTAACGGACATCCTATTATCTACCTAGATCTGACACGATCATTAAGTTCCCAGCTGACTAGTGTCAACCCCAAAGGGTCTATACATCACTTAGCAAACATAAACAAACAACTCGCGCCGTTTTCCTATTTTCCGCCCAATGCTTCCGCTTTGCCCTTGAGCTGGGAGTTAGCTCCCATGCAAGACCTTGACAACGATGCAACATTTTCCTGAATAATCTCTCTCTCTCTCTCTCTCTCTCTCTCTCTCTCCTCCTTCTCCTCTCTCTCTCTCTCTCTTTCTCTCTTCATTTTTATTTTCGTCCTAATCTTTCTCTTGGGAATATTCAGAGCTTTCGTTTACATTGTATCAACACAACCACTCTAACACAGAGATGTAAACGAAGAAATGAACGGTAATGATGACGGCTGTTTAGCGGACACAGTGAACGTTTTATCATATCATCCCCAAGTTTTAACGTCTTAGCTTCAGAGAATATTTTTTTCTACCATTTGCCCCCCTGTGAATTCCCTAGACAAAGTTTTTTTTTTCTTCTTCTTAAATCACAAGCATATTTCAAAACAACGGTCATGCAGGGCTGTTGATGTGGTATTGTCAAACAGTTTGGTTTCTGCTTTTGTTTTTTGGGGGGATAAATTTTCCTCTTACTGCTTTTTTGCTGCATTGTCTATTTTTCTCTGTGATCAGTAAGCAACAGTTAAGAAGTTGAGTTATAATTTTTAATGTGCACTTACATTAACCAACTTTTATTCTCTTCCCCCCCCCCCCCCTTCGCACGTATCCGCGCGTTAAGATGAATTATCGTGTTCTTGTACCTGTGCTATTTTAATCGCAAGATGGGCCTACAACACATTTTGTTTAGCGATTGAAGAATTGCGAGTAAGTTTTGTTTCGATTTTGCAACAGTTCGTAAAATTTGGGTAAAAAGATTAATATTGCAAGGGTAATCACTCGCAAAACCTTCTAGCAGACGAGGACATGTGCTGGTGAGGTCATTAGAAAATCAAGATAGATAAGATTTTTTAGGTACCAAAAATAACAGGAATATGCCATTTCTATTACCTGATCCAATAATATTTTTTTTGCAAAGTTCTGATTATTTATTAGGGATCTGTCTGTCTGTCTGTCTGTCTGTCTTTGGGGGGACGGATAGCCTAGTGGTCAGAACATTGCGCTGGCAATTTGGACGACCCGGGTTCGAGTCCGGTCGAGGACATTTTTCTCCTGGAGTTAACATCAGAGCTGACTCCACTCTCCTCAAAAGTCCTTCGGATGAGACTTGAAACCGAGGCCCCGTGTGCGAACGCACGCAGAACATCTTGCGCACACGTTAAATCCTGCTTCGCTTCTCGTAAGAGTAGGCCACCGTGTGCCGGTGGGAACAGACATTTACAAAACTGCATACACACGGGGACTGGATGTAAAAAAGCACAAGAGTGCTTATTCCATTATCCTTGAATAAAAGAATGAATCAACTCTCTCTCTCTCTCTCTCTCTCTCCCTCTCTCTCTCTCTCTCTCTGCTGCTGTCTCTCGCTCTTCAGATTCAATCTTTTGCTTTTGATTAGATGGTATGACTTGCTTGTGGCAGTTTCATCTACACATGTATGTATTCTTCACCTCCTATCAATAATGTATGTTCTAGTTTTGTTGTTCAGTTGTCATTTTTGTCGTGGTTGCTATTGGTGATGATGTTTTAATTACTTTTCCTTTTCTATGTTTCAGGAGCTGAAACATTCAAAAAGACAATTGTGATGACTTTTTTTTTTCAGTCACCACAGCACACAGAAAGTGGAGCAGTTTTTGCAGTTAAGTGATCTCATCATTGCAGTTCAGTTGAAAGGACATGTAAACTCGTCTGGACAGCATTTTTTTTTTTTTTTTGCTGCCTCGTCTTCTGTGACGTTCCCGTACTGCTGTTCCCACCCGCTCATTTCAATCTCCCTGCCACAGCCATACCCAGATTCGTTGTGTCTCACCCCCGGCGTCTGGACAGCACATGTCATGATGGCACACAGAGTGGTACCAGCGTTAGTGTGTGGCAAGTTCAGCTACAAGCCTGTTGTCCAGCCTGCGGCAAAGTGGAGCTCTGGGACGTTTACAGTGGAAACAGCCGTGCCGACACTTTAACACACCTGAGCTTCAACACTACTCACTTCTTCTTCCCCAGCACTGCAGGTGTGATCACAAATCGGCAGAAAAGGTGCCCGGTAATGAAAGGTTTGGCTTTTCTTCTTTGTGGGGCAGAACGGTTAGATCTAGATCGCTTTTACCTCAGAACCAACATGTCAGTATTGTTTTGAGAAAAACAGCAGAGGCGAAGTCAACGGTTGTGAACTGTTGGGGTCTCATAACCACCGAAGAAGAAGTATACTAAGAACAGAGTTCAGACAGCATCACAGGTGAAAGAATCCATTCTCCTGCTGCGACACAACTACAAAATATAGCTGCAGCTCTACCGCTGCAGGCAGTGAACAGTACAACATCACTCCTTTACTGAACGCTACAACAACCACACTGCACACTGGTCCGTCACACCACTGCAGAACAAACAACAGCGCCGTGTTTGGCTTCTCCAATTTTCATCAACACTCTTCCAACCTCAGCGCTCACTCCATCATAACCACACAGGGAACCACAGCACGCCCTTCCACACGCTTTCTCCAAACCTCCGCACACACGTCAGGATCAGGTGTGGCACAACAGCAGGGAGGACACAGGTGTGTGCACACAGCGGAAAGCGTCACCCTGGAGAAGGAGGAGTATCGGCAGTACCTGCAGAGCCTGGTGGAGGAGCATCGGAGTCTGGCCGAAGCTCACCTGAGGGGGGAGGGGGGGGACCACGCCCGTCTGCTGTTCCTGGAGCCAGTGGCCGCGGCGTGCAGGAGCTGCAGGCCGTGTTGGCCGATGTGGCCGAGCTGCAGGCCATTCTGTCAGGTAGGTAGTCTGCTGCAGTTTTAACCCTCTTGCGTTCGGTGTCTCTCTGAACACAAACTGTCCTTAGATTTCGCATTTCCGTCAAAAATCGGGTCAGGCACACATGTTCGCTGGCCTTTTCCTCCTTCTAAGTACAGTGTACCAGCTGCTATAATTACTTCCAGACTTTCAGCAAGGTTCTTTCCTCTAGCCTGATAGAGCTTTAGCATGTGGTAGCAATTAGTAATGGTGATGGAAATTTTCTGTGTGTAAATCCGGCAAATCCAGGTTTGGGACTAAAGGGGGGCAATTATTATCAATCTGTGGGACTAAGAGGGTTAAGGAGTTGGGGGAGGGGGGGGGGAGTGTTTCTGTTCTGTGGGAGAGGGTGTGGAACAGTCTACAACCCCCCCCCTCCCCACACACACTCTCACATTCATGCATATACACATACATGAAAGACCGCTCACTTATTTTTATATCATTTAAATTTTTTTGTGAGGGTTCTCTCTCTTTTGTGTGTGTTTCTCAGTTAGAGCTTTCAGGTTTACGAATGGTGAGATTTTGTGTATAATGCGACTGTTTTTGTAACCATGATGGTAGCCGCATCTAACTTCGGGGATGTATGTTGGGTATGTTTGTGCTTCTGTAAACCATCCGAACACTGACATTAATTAGGGATCTGTAACACGGTATTTGATCTTCTGTATGTCTTTATACACACAAAGGGAAATCAAGGCACTGGCAGATCTGCACAGGAAGTTGCCCTGGGAGATTGTATATTAAAAAAAAATCTTAATTCACCAGACACCACCAAGATTCAAACTCATGACTTTATTTCTGGTCTGTGACTATTCATGATCGTATTTGTGTGTTCTTATTTTCAAGTGTGTGTGTTATAGATACACGTATGCACAGTGTTTTGCTTCACTTTATTTTGAAGTCTGTGTCTATACATGATGCATTATGTGCATACTAGGCTGACCAGTCTGTGTATGAATATCCACAACTGAAAATTTTCATGTATGAGTTTTGTAAGCTATATACTTTTTTCTTCTGACATTTCATAAATGCACGATATTTTACTAGAACTATCTTTTAACCAACAAAAAAACCCCAACAAACAACAAAACAAACTAAAAAGTAATATTTCGCACACCAAAAAAAAAAGTAATATTTTCAGGATAGTGCTACAGAGTTTTTGCAAAGTTTCCGTTTTTTTTTTTTTAAGGAAATTTTTTTTTTTTGGCAGGAGAAAATCATGGACCCCTAGTTTTCAGAGACTATTTTGGTGAAAGTTCTGTGTCTCATTGCTGGACATGCATGTGGTGTGTTGTTGACAGGGGAGGAAGACAAGGACCTGCATGCCATGGCCAGAGACGAACTGGCCGCCTTGCAGCAGCAGACACAAGAGCTCCAGGACACGGTCAGTGGTCAGTCTCTGTACTGGATGATGGTGTTGTGCTTAGGGAAGATGCAGATCTGTAGGTTTGAGTTATTATGTATGCATGTAGTAGTAACACATGCTGACACATCCAAACATGTACACAGTGGAACGCTCTTTTTTAAATTTTATTTTATATTTTATTCTTTTATATCGAGGATAATGGGATAAGCACTATTGTGCTTTTTTACTTCCAGACCCCGTGTGTATACAGTTTTGTAAATCTTGTCATCTGTTCCCACTGGCACACAATGGCCTACTCTTATGAAAAGCAGAACAGGATTTAACATGTGTGCATGATGTTCTGCGTGTGTTCGCACACGGGGCCTCGGTTTACAGTCTCATCGGAAAGACTTTAGACAGTCTCATCCAAAAAACATGCCGATTTGTAGGTTTGTGTTATGTATGCATGTAGTAAGTAACGCATGCTGACACACACAGGCATCTACACAGTGGAGTGCTCTTAAGGTGTGTGTGTGTGTATGTGTGTGTGTGTGTGTGTGTGTGTGTGTGTGTGTGTGTGTGTGTGTGTGTGTGTGTGTGTGTGTGTGTGTGTGTGTGTATATGTGTGTGTGTGTGTGTGTGTGTGTGTGTGTGTGTGTGTGTGTGTGTGTGTGTGTGTGTGTGTGTGTGGGCCTGTCAGTATAAATAACGTCTGAACATTCTGGAAATTCTGTGCTAGGAATTCTTACTTTTCTATCCTACTCTTTGCTTATTCATCGTTCATTTATATCTGTGACCTCCCTCTGGTCTATTTTTTGCCTGCTTGGTCCATTCTCCTGCCTTTTTTTTCTAGATGGACTTACAAGATAACAATTCTGTCCTACAAGGAAGTTGGATGCGCTGGGCCTGACTTGTCAGGCTTATAAACACAGAGCAACGCATTTTTGTTCATATGGCAGACAACAATAGGTGCTGTCTGAATGTTGGATGAAGGAGAAGAAGACTGTACCTTTTGCAGTACTTAATGCCATTATTAAACTATTGTAGCTCGCTCTGTCTGTCTGTCTGTCTGTCTGTCTGTCTGTCTCTGTCTCTGTCTCTGTCTCTGTCTCTCTCTCTCTCTCTCTCTCTCTCTCTCTCTCTCTCTCTCTCTCTCTATCTCTCTCTCTCTCTTCAGAAATAACATTGAAACTTATGATGCAAGATAACAAGAGTCTATGTTTTAGGATGATTCATATATCATTCCAACAAAAGGCGTTCTGCTTTAGAATGATAGCTGTATCAAATAATTAATGCACTTCTCTAGTTGTTTCAGTGCCTAATGCTTCTCTGTGTACAATTTATACCCTAACTATCATTTCTCTAATCAGTTTTATTTGTTCGTTCATTCATTCATTCATTCATTCATTCATTCATTCATTCATTCATTCATTCATTCATTCATTCATTCATTCATTTATCTATTTATCTATTTATTTAATTTATTTGTTGTCTGAAATGTTCCAAACATTCCAAGCAGATGTGCGCCAATACCATGAGTGAATGATATAACCGATGAACTTGAAGTGTTTTCAGGTGCATTCTCAGGAAGCAATGAGAACAAGGTTAATAGAGGGGGGGGGGGGGGGGGGGGGGGGGGGGTAAATGTGTGAAAATGTAAAGGGTCTGGTGGCCTTCTACAATAAAGTTGAGTTCAGAGTTCTCTCTTGCAGCTGGTTGAGGAGGGTGTGAAATTGTAATGGGTCTGGCGGCCTTCTACAATAAAGTTGAGTTCAGAGTTCAGAGTTCTCTCTTGCAGCTGGTTGACCTACTGGTGGGCCAGAGCCGGCTGACCAAAACAACATTATGCTGGAGGTTTCCGCTGGGGTCGGAGGTCAGGAGGCCATGTTGTTTACCGCGGAGATATTCGACATGTACGCTGGCTATGCCTACTTCAAGGGCTGGACTTTCGGCGTTGTGGAACATGAGAAGAGTGACCTGGGTAAAGTGTGTGTGTGTGTGTGTGTGTGTTTGTTGTGTGTGTT
>CM060336.1:12158471-12163471 GCA_030674155.1 Stramonita haemastoma
GGCAGAATGCCATAGCCGAAAGCTGGGATCGAACACGCGACCTTTAGATTACGAGTCCAATGCCCTAACCACTAGACTACAGCGGCGGCTTATTTTGCTTTGGGTACAAGTTTTTTTTTCTTGAGCTGAGGGGGCGAGATAGCTCAGTGGTCAGAGCGCTTGCTTTCCCCAAGCCAAAGTTAAACAGCATGGATGGATGACTGTTTGCGCGCCTTGGCTTCATCACAGTTCCCCCAGTTTACCCAGCTATAGATGGGCACCTGCCCTCTTTAGGGTCAGGGAAGGTAAAGCAGCGAGGGAGAGGAGATGGGCGCCAACCTCAACATGCTGCCCCCTAGAGAAGCTGGGGTCTCTGACGCCTCGCTCCCTGACGACCGCACAGGTTATGGGACACCTTCACTTTTTTTTTACCTTTAGCTCCAAGGTTTACCTATGGTGAGATGTGACGTATGTGACCGTTTACCAACCATTCTTCTTCTTCCTATTCTCTTGTTCGCTTTACACTGTCAGATGTGTCTGGGAAAAATAATGGCAAGGCCCTTCCAGCTCCTCTCGTGGGCCGTACAGCTTGGTCTGTAGGGTTATCTCCGTCGGCCACACTTTCTTCCTCAGGTCGCTGAATAGCGTACACCTTTGAAGGATGTGCTCGCCTGTCTGGTTTTCTTTACCACAGGCACATAGGGGAGAAGGAGCAAGTTTCAGTTTTGTGGACATATGGTGGTTTAGCCTACCATCCATTAACTCTATTGTGCCTGGAGCTGTCATGGACAAATCACAATGGTGGTCTGAGCCTGCAGGGTTAAAGTAGGATTTGAAAAAGGACTGCCTGTAATCAGAGCCCTCCTTACAGGACTGAAAGACGTCTGATGAAACTGCAGACATGAGGAGTTACATCCAAAAGAGATACTCAACTTCGCCTTGGTTACACTCAGTTCTTCTTCGTTGTCGTCGTTAAATGCTCATGACTTGACTTATGCCTGTGAGTTGAATGCTCATACAGCAACTATTGTTGTCTGTCCTAGAGAATTTTGGCCAGGGACAGCTCTCTCATTGCCCTAGGTTCTTCGACATGCAGTGACGTGTGTGTTTGTGTGTTGTGTGTTCAGATTGACATCAGCATCAACCCCAAGGATCTACACATCGACACATTCCGGGCAGGGGGGGCAGGGGGGCAGCACGTGAACAAGACGGAGAGTGCTGTCCGCATCACACACAGGCCCTCAGGTCAGTGTGTTGCTGTATGCACAAACATGCGAGCACACACACATGCGCACACACACACACGCACATATACACACATACTTAAAATCTGTTTCTCTGTCTCTCTCTCTCTGTCTCTGTCTCTGTCTCTGTCTGTGTGTCTCTCTCACTCTCTCTCTGTCTGTCTGCCTGTCTGTCTGTCTGTCTGTCTGTCTGTCTGTCTGTCTGTCTGTCTGTCTGTCTCTGTCTGTCTCTCTCTCTCTCTCTCTCTCTCTCTCTCTCTCTCTCTCTCTCTCTCTCTCTCTCTCTCTCTCTCTCTCTCTCTCTTATCCACTCCCGTATTTTAGGATCGTCTGGCATCACTTAAAGTGGAAAGACGTTAAAATTGAAGACTTACTAGGTCAGTGTGTGCACAGCTGACTGGTGTCAGGGGGTACCATTGTACTGTATAGTTGTGGGGTTTATTTATTTTATTTATTTATTTATTTATACCACTTTAGGTCACAGCAGATTTCTCAGCGTGAAATTCGGGCTGCTCTCTCTCCCCGGGGAGAGCACGTCGCCACAAGTGCAGTGCCTACCCATTTATTTATTTTATTTATTTATACCACTTTATGTGACAGCAGATTTCTCTGTGTGAAATTCGGGCTGCTCTCTTTCCTCGGAGAGAGCATGTCGTCACAATTGCAGCGCCTACCCATTATTTTATTTTCTTTTTCCTGTCTGTAACTGTATTTGTTTCCCTATCAGAGTGGCTTTTTTCTACAGAATTTTGCCAGGGACAACCCCCTTGTTGCCGTGGGTTCTTTTACGTGCGCCAAATAATGATGTGTAACACATAGGACCTCGGTTTATCGTCTCATCCGGAAGACTAGCGCCCAGACCACCACTCATGGTGTAATAGATGGGGGAAAAGTTTTGGGCTCAAACGGGTTGTTGCTCCATCTGTTCAGCTTATTTGTGAATGGTAGCATGTGTGTGAATGATTTGAATTCAAGCGTTTTGATTGGTTTGCTTTACATGATTCAGCGCTATAAAAATTCCACACATGTGACGCTCCACTACAAGATGAGTCACTTAGCACCTGACCCACATTTCCGCTAGGAGCCATTTTAGGCAGGTGGGGGTCAGGTTGTCGATTTTGAGATTTTGATTAATTATAAAACTGTAGCCATTCTTCTACCTTCTAATGAAATATCAAGGCATAATTTTGTTTCTTCTTTGCTTTTTTAAACCTGTTTTAAAAGTACCCAAGCCCTCAGTCTGACCACCTGTTATGATGCTAAACTTGTCAAGTTCTCATTTTGTCACATCCTGATGTCTCTCATTTCATTTTAATAACTTTATATAGAATTGTCCGATTTTCAATCTGGTTTATTTGTTGTTGTATTGAATAGCCTTTTTATCGCAGATTGATAGCATGTCAATAACTAAAAATTGAGGTCTGGTGCACTGTGATTCATTCTGTGGTGGAGTGTCACATATTACTATATCATCTTGTGGGAAGGGAGTAAGATAGCCAAGCGGTTAGATCACTGAGCTCTCGATCTGACTGTGTGGATTCGAGCCACCAACAAGACGCCCGTTTAACCCTCTTGCATTCAGATTCTCTGAACACAAATCGCCCCTAGATTTCGCATTACATCATGAAATCAGGTCAGACACACATGCTCGCTTGCCTTTTCCTCCTTCTAGGTACATATCAGCAGCTATAATTACTTCCAGACTCTCATCAGGCTTTGTACTTCTGGCCTGATAATTATAGTTTTGACATGTGGTAGCAATTAGTGATGGTCACTAAAAAAAAAAATTCAAAAAAAAAAAAAAGTGATGGTCACTGCCTGATGGAAAACTACTGTGTGTAAATCCTGGCAAATCCCAGTTTGGGGGGGGGGGCAGTTATTAAATCCCAGCAAATCCCGGTTCGGGACTAAGAGGATTAAGGGAATCTTTTCATTGGTGTTAACATCAGTACTATCTCCACTCTCCTGAAGGTCCTTCAGATGAAACCATAAACTGAGGTCCTGTATGCTAATACATGCAGAACATCTTGCGCATACCTTAAAACTTGTTAGGGAGGGGGGGAGGGATAGCCTAGTGGTTAGAGCCTTTTGTTTATGATCTGACAGCCGGGAATCAAGCCTCCGCAGAGGTGCCTGTGTAAGGGAATTTTACCCTGGAGTTAACATCAGTACCGACTCCACTCCCCTGAAAGTCATTCTGATGAGACTATAAACTGAGGCTCCATGTGTGATTGCTCACAGAACATCTTGCGCACATGTTAAAAAACCCTCTCTACCTTTTGGAAGAGTAGGCTATTTCGTGCTAGTAGGAGCGGATGACAGAATTTTAAAAGCGCATGCACACAGGTGTGTTCCTACACCACCCACCCCCTGATGTCAGAATGCAGCTGTCTTCACCCCTAGACAGCCCCTCCCCAGAAATTTTCTGTGGTGAAATGTGTGCTGTATGCGCCTTCATGTGACTCTCCCCACAAGTCCTTTGGATGAGACTTTAAACGGAGACCCCGTGTGCGAACGCACGCAGAACATCTTGCACACACGTTAAATCCTGTTCCGCTTTTTGTAAGAGTAGGCCATCGTGTGCCGGTGGCAACAGATGACATTTACAAAACTGCATACACACTGGGACTGGATGTAAAAAAGCACAAGAATGCTTATCCCATTATCCTCGATATAAAATTAAAATTTTTTTAAAAAAGAATGTAAACAAGCTAGCTTCCCTAACTACAGTTGAAGGGAAACAACTCCAAAATTAATGGTATCACACTTCTGTTGCTTGGCAACATCTAGCTGCAGAAATGTGACAAAAATGATCGTTATTTAGCTTATATTTTGTGTTATTTTGCATGACTGCTTGAACTGTACTTGTTCAAAATGGCTGACTCTTCTCACTGAACACATCAATGACTTTACACAGCTAAAGATGTGTCAAATGAGGTTTTAGATGATCCTGACAGTGATGAAAATGATCTTGTATGATTCAGGAGATTGTGAAGATGAAAAAAACAACGGAGATTTTGCCTCGACGTATGTTTGACGCTATAGAGATGGGGGGTACTCAGAATGATAGTGAGGATGAAGAAAGTGTATTTTTCATCTTTAAAAAAAAAAAAAATATTGGACATATTTTATAGTGTAATATCAAGCTAACTATTTTGAGCTTGCCTGAAAGCAATCTACAATATATATATATATATATATTATATATATATATATATATATATATATATATATATATATATATATTATATATATATACATATCCCCTTAAACGGGAATCAAACCCAGGTCATCAAATAACGAGCGCAATGTTCTGACTACTAGGCTATCAGTATCCCTATATCAATGGATATAAGCAGAACTAGAAAAGGAGGGCAGTGAACTAAGTAAGTGTGTTGTTGCTGTTGTTGCAGGCACGGTGGCGGAGTGCCAACAGGAGAGGTCTCAGATCAAGAACCGGGAACTGGCCATGAAGATTCTCCTGTCCAGGTCAGTGCTGGGGGGGGGGGGGGGGGGTCATCTGTCCTGCATCAGTGTGTGTGTGTGTGTACATTTGAATTTGCTAAAGCTATAAATGGTGATTGATTGATTGTGTGTTGTATAGGTCGAATGCAAGCGCTTTGATTTGTTTTTACAAGATATAGCGCTACATAAATTCCATGTATTCTTCTTCTTCTTCTTCTTCTTCTTCTTATGATGTCCATAGTGCACAAATCCAACATCACTCAGTAAGGTCTAGTCAAGAGTGCTACATTTAGCAGGTTCCTTCCTTTTACC
>CM060336.1:12168471-12183471 GCA_030674155.1 Stramonita haemastoma
TACAAGCAACAAAAGTTGTTTTTTTTTTGTTCATATATTCAGTCAAAAATAGTTTATGCTTCCACACTTTGGGACCTAACAAGCAACAACTGAATTAAGTCTGTTATTAGAATCCATAAATGTGTTGTTAAATTTGTATGAAATAATCATTTTCATTAACGGGTGGTGACTATAGAGATAACAACATTGTTCTGTTAAATTCCAATTTACTCTTGAATAAAAGAGTTCTAACGCATACAATTTTTTTCATGGTATTGTCCCATCATCACTTAGAGACATGTTTACTAGAAATGAATTTAGACACTCCCACACGATTAATTAATCTCCCTTTGCCTAGAATCACAACTCTATAAATCAAATGTATCATATTCTGGAAGCTGGCTCTGGAACAGACTTTCTGTCTCTTCAAAAATTGGAAACAAACAACAGGAAAGACTTAAAAGATAACAGTTCTCTCCCATGCTGAAGTTGGTTGCAACTACCCCTACCCCTCCTCCTACTACAGGTTCGATTCCCGTTTTGAGGAGATTTTTCTCCTGGAGTTAACATCAGTGCCGACTCTACTCCCCCCCACAAGTCCTTCGGATGAGACTAAAGACCGAGGCCCCATGTGTGAACGCACGCAGAACATCTTGCGCACACGTTAAATCCTGTTCCGCTTTTCGTAAGAGTAGGCCGACGTGTGCCGGTGGGAACAGATCACATTTACAAAACTGCATACACACGGGGACTGGATGAAAAAAAAAGCATATGATTGCTTATTCCTTTATCCTCGATATAAAAAAAAATTATTTAAAAAAATGGTAATAAAAAGTTGGATGTGCTGGGCCCGACTTGTCGGGCGCTTAGTGGCAGTGCAACACATTTTTGGTCATATGACAGACAACAGTAGTTGCTGTCTGAGCGTTCGACAAAGAAGAAGAAGAAGAAGATATCTATGACAACAGCTGTTGCTATTAACTCTGCTGTATATTGAACACTATTGATAGTAACTTACTTTGATTTGTGACCTGTCCCTGAGTCATTGTGGTAGGGTAGTATGAATCATCATCGCTGACCATATATAGTTTTATCCGTTGCCTTCTTGTTTGGTTGGTTGTTTTGTTCGCCATTTTACCTTTGACTGCTTGATGAAAAGAAAAGGAAATATAAAACCTCCCAACATCAAAGGCTTTGTTTATCTATCTTATTTTATTTATCATTAATTTATTTATTCTTTTATTTTAATAATAAATATAATATTTGGGATTTTATATATAGCGCTGAATTTTGCAGAGTAGACAAATCAAAGATGGAATAAGCACTCATGTGCTTTTTTTTAAATATATTTTTTTACATCAAGTCTTCATGCGTATGCTGTTCTGTAAATTTTGTCGTCTGTCCCCACCGGCACATGATGGCCTACTCTTGTGAAAAGTGGAACAGGTTTTAACATAAGTGCAAGGTTTCCCTGTCAAAATGATTGAGTTATCCTTGCAAAATTGATGTTATTCCTGGCAAAATGATATGTATCCCTGGAAAATTGATGTTACTCCTGGCAAAATGATGTGTATCCCTGGAAAATCAATGTTTATTCCTGGCAAAATGATGTGTATCCCTGGAAAATCGATGTTATTTCCTGGCAAAACAATATGTTACCATGGTAGAATGATGCATTTTCCCTGGAAAAAGGTGGTGTCCCCGGAAAATCAATGTGTTATCCCTGGCAGAAGGATGTGGCAAACACCACTTTCGCAGGTAAAATATCATAAAGGTGTGCATAGAAGAAAAAACTGGCACTAAGCTGTGTCTACTCCCCCATCAGCGACAACAACCTCCCCCCAAAAAAAAACCCAGCATGCACACAGGTGTCGTGTTTAGACACCATCCCTGAGGGAAAAATTAAAAAAAAAAATAATGGGTAGGCGCTGCACTTGTGGCGACGTGCTCTCCCTGGGGAGAGAGAGCAGCCCGAATTTCACACAGAGAAATCTGCTGTGACATAAAGTGGTAATAAAATAAAATAAAATAAATTTTACACAAAACGTGTTGACCATTTCATGTACTACAAGACTACAACACTTTTTTTTAAGTACAATTCGCACCCCCCCCCCCCCCCCTCCCTCCTCTTCCATTCCTTTGCTAGGTCTCTGAGGTTCACTAATGGTGAGGTTTTGTGTGTGCAATCATTGTTAATTTAACCCACCATTAAGGTATAGTAACCATATTCGGACCTCGAGGATGGTGTCTAAATATGACACTTGTGTGCTTGCAGGGTTTCGTTTGTAGGGTTTTTGACATTTTCTTCTTTTTTTTTGTTTGTTATTGTCACTTTAGGAAAGGCGGAACAGGATTTAACGTGTGCGCAAGATGTTTTGAGTGCATTCGCACATGGGGCCTTGACTTATAGTCTTATTCACACATCCTTCGGATGAAACTGTAAACTGAGGCCCCGTGTGCGAACGCACGCAGAACATCTTGCGCACACGTTAAATCCTGTTCCGCTTTTCGTAAGAGTAGGCCATCGTGTGCCGGTGGGAACATATGACATTTACAAAATTGCATACACATGGGGACTGGATGTAAAAAAGCACATGAGCGCTTATTCCATTATCCTTGACATAAAAGAATAAATAAATAAATAAATCCAAAGGGTTTTTGAGGGAGTGGAGTCAGTACTGATGTTAACTCCTGGGGAAAATTTCCCTAAAATGGGGCCTTCGTGTTGGCTCGATCCCAGGCCATCACATCACAACACAACGTTCTAACCACTAGACCATTTTGCCTCTCCCCTTCACACCCCCCCCCCCCCCCCCCGAACCAACAAGAGTACAATTCAACACAAAGCAGTTTTTCTTTGGAAGGCAGCACACAACAACGCTATGTATAAATGCCATACAATCCAACATTTTTATTTATTTGTTATTTTTTCAAGTACAAAACACAACTCGGAACACGTGGAGCGATGCAATGCAATGTTAACGTAATACACCACTACAGTAAAACACAACACATCTCCCCATCTCCTCCTCCTCCCCCTTCTCCTACTCCCCTATCTCCTCCCCCTCCTACTCCCCCATCCCTCCTACTCCCCTCCCCCCTCCTACTCCCCTATCTTCTCTTCCTACTCCCCCATCCCCTTCCACTCCCCCATCCCCTTCTCCTACTCCCCCATTTTCTCCACCTACTCCCCCATCCCACTCCCCCACCCCCTCCTCCTACTCCCCTATCTTCTCCTACTCCCCCACCCCCTCCTCCTACTCCCCTATCTTCTCCTACTCCCCCACCCCCTCCCTCCCACTCCCCCCACCCCCTCCTCCTACCTCTCCCCCATCCTACTCCCCCACCCCCCCTCCTACTCCCCTATCTTCTCCTACTCCCCCACCCCCTCCTCCTACTCCCCCGTCCCCTCCCCTACTCCCCTATCTCTCCTCCTACTCCCCTATCTTCTCCCCCTCCTCCTGCTCCCCTATCTTCTCCCCCCCCTCCTCCTACCCTCCCCTTATCTTCTCCCTCCTCCTCCTACTCCCCTATCTTCTCCCCCTCCTCCTACTCCCCCACCCCCTCCTTCTCCCCCACACCCCCTCCTACTACTCCCCCTATCTTCTCTCCTACTCTCTCCCCACCCCTCCTCCTACTCCCTCTATCTTCTCCCCTCTCCTCTCTCCCCCACCCCCTCCTACTACTCCCCTATCTTCTCTTCCCTCTCCCCCATCCCCTCCCACTACTCCCCTATCTTCCCTCTCCTACTCCCCCTACCCCCCTCTACTCCCCTCCTCCTACTCCCCCATCCCCTCCTCCTACTCCCCCATCCCCTCCTCCTACTCCCCCATCCCCTCCTCCTACTCCCCCATCCCCCCCTCCTACTCCCCCATCCCCTCCTCCTACTCCCCCATCCCTCCTCCTACTCCCCCACCCCACTCCCTCCCTTACTCCCCCACCTCCCCTCCTCCACTCCATCCCCTCACCTCCCTACCCCCACCCCACCCCTCCTACTCCCCCATCCCCCCTCCTACTCCCCCATCCCCTCTACTCCCCCATCTGTGCCTACTCCCCCATCCCCTCCTCCTACTCCCCCACCCCTCCTACTCCCCTACTGGCAATTGACGACCCGGGTTCGAGTCCGGTCGAGGAAATTTTCTTCCTGGAGTTAACATCAGTGCTGACTCCACCCTCCCCAAAAGTCCTTCGGATGAGACTTTAAACCGAGGCCCCGTGTGCGAACGCACGCAGAACATCTTGCGCACACGTTAAATCCTGTTCCGCTTTTCGTAAGAGTAGGCCATCGTGTGCCGGTGGGAACAGATGACAAGATTTACAAAACTGCATACACACGGGGACCGGATGAAAAAAAGCACATGATTGCTTATTCTGTTATCCTCGATATAAAAGAATAATAAATAAATAATAAATAATAACTCCCCCATCTTTTCCTTCACACTCCTCTTATCTTCTCCTCCCACTCCCCCATCTCCTCCTCACCCCAATCCAATCAATACAATCATGTTGTTGTTTATAGCCCCCACCCCCGATTACACAGGCACATCGGGCTGTCACCTCGAAAGATTTTAAATCTCATATTAAACAGTGCGAGTATATACAGATTAAACCCCCTCCCACCCCCTCGCCCGCCCCCCAAAAAAACAAAAACAAAAAAACAAAAAACACCAACAACAAACACACACACACACACACACACACACACACACACACACACACACACACACACACACACACACACACACACACACACACACACACACACACACACACACACACACACACAAAACAACGAAAAAGAAAAAAAAAGTGACACAATATGGTCACACTGGGAAAAAGAAAATGACGGCGGCACCACACACACACACACACACACACACACACACACACACACACACACACACACACACACACACACACACACACACACACACACACACTGAGTCACTTCACTTCTCACAACTCAACTCTACTCTCTGCTGTTTCACACAGAAATACATGTTAGTTATGGTGAAAGACTTAACACCAGTAGTTCCTTCCACAGCCACAACTTAAAACCACATAATAATTGTGTTCGCTTTGATTGACAGACGGAGTACAAAACAACAACAAACAAACAAAAATAGAGAGAGGAGGAGGAGAGAGAGACAGAGGGGAGGGGGGGGGGGGGGGGGCGGATGAAACTGCACGAGCTGCAAATAGGCACAGAAAGTAAGGCAACAATGGGAAATGTCCACCACACAAAAAATATCAAGAAGTAAAAATTTTTTTTACGTATTATAACAGATCAACAAAATAATGCTTTTTCATTCAATGACCTTTCCATAACAGTAACGTGCACAGAGCTAAAAAAAAAAAAAAAAAAGACACGACATCATGAAAAGTGATGAAACAGATAAGGACTTCTCCAATAACTCTGAAAAAGAGTCCGTTGGGAGCACTGCTCTTAGATATTTCTGAAAGTGTATCGTGGAGAAGATGAACCTGGCGGAGCCCATCTCACTTCAGGATGCATGCTGGGTATGGTGGTGTTATCCATCCATCTGCCGGCCATAGCTGGCCTACTCTTCTGGGAAAGAGGTGATGGGATGTTAACATGATGTTCTGCAAGCACCCAACACACCACTCCTTGGTTTATAGTCTCGCGAAGGATTTTTGAGGGGAGTGGAGTTAGTACCAATGTTAACTCAAGTGAAAAATCCCATTGAATAGACATCTTAGCAAAAGCTTGAACCTGTGCCTGCACTTGCTATCAGATCACAGGTGCTAGGTTGTAACCACTTGGCTCAACACAACACACACACACACACACACACACACACATACACGGTGCGCGCGCGCACACACACACGCACATACACATATGTTATATACTATCCTATACCCATCCATACCTACCTACCTACCTACCTACCTACCTACCTACCTACACTACCTGCGTGCGTGACGTGACGTGCCCCAATGCGTGCGTAGCGTGACGATACAGCTACTACCACATCACGTACGTACATACTACATACATACATACATACAACTACATACATCATACATTCATACTTACATACATCATACACACATACATGCATACACTACATGCATCATTATACATACATACATACACATACATACATACATACATACATATACAAAAACACAACAACAACAGCACGCACGCACGCACGCACGACGCAGCACGCACGCAGCATGCATACATACACATACATACATACATACATACATACATCACACACACACACACACACACACACACACACACACCACACACACAACACAACACACACAACACACAACACAAAACACACAAAATACCACACACACACACACACACACACACACCATCACACAAAAACACACACACACCCCACACACACACACACACACACACACACACACATACATACAATACATACATACATACATACATACATACATACATACATACATACATACATACACATACCCATTTTAATTACCGAATCACTGAAAGAACTTAATACTCTGATAACCAAGCAGAGAAAGAAACGAAGGAGCAAAGAAACAATAGAAGAAAGAACATCAAAAATTAAAACAAAATGCTTTCAGATTCATAATTTCCAGCTTTTCCCTACAGGGATTTCACCTAGAAGGAATCGCTGTTCAACACTAATCTCTTTGTGCTTTTGCTGTTGCTATAGTGTCACAGCGGTTTCTGTCAGACCAACAAGGCATGGAAAGAAGACAACAACAAAAATACCGCAGTTTGCACAGGAAGTCTTCGGGAAGATTAAATTAAAGGCACCGACGCTTTTTTCTGATGTCCAACAATCCCTGATTGAGTATGAATATGTCCCTTGGTGTCTGCATAGTAGCCCAACTGAAGACATGGTGATTGGGGTCAACAAGGTCCTTACTGAAATGTGCGTGACTCAGTATGGGATAATACCGGTGGTTCAACCAGGTTCTTACCTAAAACCACCCCAACTCAAAACCTGATGATACGGGTGGTTCAATCATGTCCTTACCGAAATATACCCCAACTCAAGACCTGGTTATCTGGGTCAACCAGCGTTCTTACCTAAAAGAACCCCAACTCAAGACCTGGTTATCTGGGTTAGCCAGGGCTTTTGCCTAAAAGAACCCCAGCCCAAGGTCTTATGATATGGGTCATTCAAGTCCTTACCTAACAGCCCCCCACCGCCCCCCCCACCCCCCACCCCCAAACTCAAGAATTGACGAGAGGAGGAGGTCCGTGACACTGGTCCTTCTCCCACCAGCCATTAATGTCAGGGTACACTCGGGCCCAGCGGTCAGTGTTGTGCAGCCGCTTGCACAGCTCACAGAAGGAAAAGGGAATGGGTTCGATCACCCGGTGGTCCTGTTTCCAGGCCAGGTAGCTGGCGTACAGCGTCCTGTTCCTGGAGATCAGCTGGAGATGCTCAGCCAGAGCTTTCACTGTGGGAAACTTGGAAGCGTCCACGAAGGAATTTTCCGGGAGGAGGCGTGTGTAGTTGGAGCCCCCTCTCACCACAGGGACCACGTCCGCCGTTTTCATGATGTGGTACACCTTCTCCGTCAGGTAGTCGTTGCACAGCGAGTTCTCCAACGACAGGTAGAAAAAATAGTCCTTGGACAGCATGTTCAAACACTCGCCTTGCCCCGACCGGGCGCACTTGAGAGGGCCGCACTGCCCGTACACGTCCACCTGGACGAACTGTTTGAGAGCCTGCGCGAAGTCTTCGCGCTTGCTCTGCGTGTGGCAATTGGACACGAACCAAGCCACCAGCTTGGTCTTCCCGGCCACAGTGGCGCTCAGGTCCCTGGAGGGCGGAGGTGGGTGAGCTTTCACCACGTCCCCGTACCCGAAATAGAAGTCGGAATCCCTCCTGTAGGTCATAGTCCAGTTGAAAGTAGACAGCCACCCGGGCTGGCTGAAGAGAGCGTTCCTCCAGTTAATGGGGCTCTCCACAGCGAAGAACACCCACACCTGCTTCCAAGTCCGCCACGAGGGCGCCTGAGCTTTGAACCCGTGAGAGTACACGACCACGCAATCTACCACCTCGGCCATGTCAGAGTCCAGGGTGAGGAGGCAGGGATGCTGGCAGCCAGAGAAGGCTGAGGACCCGGACTTGAGCTCGTAGAAGTAAGGGAAGTTGTACATCAGCACCGCTTTGGTAGGGAGCGGGCCCCGGGCCTGTGCAGAAGCTGAGAAGGAAGCGTTGTGTGCCTCCTGCGGGCTGTTGTTCTCCTGACTCAGTGCCCGTAGCTTCTTCAGCTTGGCTCGCAGGTCGTTACCTGTGTGGGAGGAGGCTGGGGGGTACCTGTGCATCATCACCACCACGACCACCAGGCCGGTCAGGCCCAGCACTGCTAACACTTTCCCCCGGTCTCGCAACCGTCTCCTGCAACACACAGAGCCAGCCTAGTGGTCAGAACATTGCACTGGCAATTTCACGACCCAGGGTTCGATTCCCGGTCGAGGAGGTTTTTCTCCTGGAGTTAAACATCAGTGCTGACTCCATCCACACTTCCTCAAAAGTCTTTCGGATGAGACTTTAAAGCGAGGCCCCGTGTGCGCGAACGCACGCAGAACATCTTGCGCACATGTTAAATCCTGTTCCGCTTTTCGTAAGAGTAGGCCATCGTGTGCCGGTGGGAAGAGACGACATTTACGAAACTGCATACACACGGGGACTGGATGTAAAAAAGCGCACAAGAGTGCTTATTCCATTATCCTCGATAAAAAAAGAATAAATCAAAATAAATTAAATCAAACCCCGTTTGCCAGGATGACTTTTTAACATTTATTTTATTCTTGAGGTGATGAAGGAAGAGGAAGATTGTCGTGATGGTGGGTTGAGGCAATATTGGTAGAGATGACATGATGATGATGATGATGATGATGATGATGATGATGATGATGATGATGATGATGATGATGATGATGATGATGGTGGTGGTGGTGGTGGTGATGATGATAATGATGGTATGGTGGTGGTGGTGGTGGTGGTGGTTATGATGATGACGATGGTGACGATGATGATGACGATGATGACGACGACGACGACGATGACGACGACGACGACGACGACGACGACGATGATGATGATGATAATGATGACGACGACGACGATGGGAGGGTGATGGCGGTAGGGGTGATGGAATGTTAGCCTACTGTAAAAACTTCAACACCGGACACATTGACCGACACGACCCCTAACGAATCAAGGCCTGGCACCACACCGTCAGCAGTGCATTGGCGCATGTGAAGCTCCGCTGAAATTGGTTAATATTAAGGAAAGACAACTAATTGGCATTGCTACATTGCTATCGCCAGAGTTGTCTGACCATAGCTGTTCTTCAGGCGCTGTATTTATGTATTTATTTATTTATTTATTCTTTTATTTCGAGGATAATGGAATAAGCACTCATGTGCTTTTTTTTACACCCGGCCCCCGTGTATATGCAGTTTTGTAAATCTTGTCATCTGTTCCCACCGGCGCACGATGGCCTACTCTTACGAAAAGCGGAATAGGATTTAACATGTGCGCAAACTGTTCTGCGTGCGTTCGCAAATGCTGTACAGGAAGGCAGGCAGACGACAGGGTGGACAGAGCATCATGGTGAATGGGCACCAGGCCATCGTTGTTTTTTTTTTTTTTTTTTTTTTTCGGCTAAAGCTCTGAGATTCACCAATGATGAGAATTTGCCTATGCAACTGTTCATCCCCTATTACGGTAGCCGTATTTCGACTTAAGGGATGGTGTCGTAACACGACAGCAGTGTGCATGTTCTGTTTTTGTTTCTTTATTTTTTTGTAATTTTTTTTTTGTTATTTTAGTTTATTCTTATCATCCATTCTTATCGGTACAAAAATTGTCTACTCTTTCAAAAGGCGGAGCAGATTCGTAACTTTTGCACAAGATGTTGTGTGTAGGTTTGCACACAAGACCTCGGTTCATAGCCTCATCCAGAAGGACTTTCCCCCGGTCTGTCTATAACCTTAGTCTGTCTATATCCTTAATCTATGTTCTTTGTCTATAACCGTAGTTTGTCCTTTATGTGGAGTTGGTACTGGTGTTAAACCACAGGGGGGGGGGGGAGGGGGATCCCTTCAACAGGCGAGGTGGATTGAACCCTGGATGTCAGATGTGGAGCTCAATGCTCTACCACTGGGCTATCCTGCCCCCACCTGCAGAAGAAAAGGAATATCCCTGACCAGCACTTCTGACACAAGCCAGATGAATGCTGGCATTAGTGGACTAGTCTTTGTAGCCTATGTACAAGTGAGTGGTCCTATGGCTAACATTAACATGAGGGCAAAGGAAGTGAAGTGATAGATATCTCCTGAAGCCTTGGTGCATGGTTACTTAGACCAGCGGGGTTCGAATCAAGGATTTACGGAAGTGAGTTCTGAACAATGAGCTTCTCCACTGTAGGATGCGAATTTGGCACAAATGGCCTACTCTTCCGAAAAGCGGAACGAGTTTTAATGCGTGCGCAAGATGTTCTGCATGCGTTCGCACACGGGGCCTCGGTTTACAGTCTCATCCCGAATTTTTGGGAGGAGTGGAGTAGGCACTGATGTTAACTCCAGAGAAAAAATCCTTTTGAACGAGATAAACACTCATGTGCTTTTTTGTTCTACACGCAGTCCCTGTGTGCATGCAGTTTTTCCAATTTTGTCATATTTTCCCACCGGCACACAATGGACTAGGCCTTCTCTTCCAAAAACCGGAACCGGATTTAGGCCTAACGCGTGCGCAATACGTTCTGTGTACGTTCGCCTTCGCAATGCAGTGACAAGGAACAGCAAACAAGTCCAGGTCTGTACGGAATGGAGTTAACATCAGTGCTGACTCCATCCCCCCCCCCCCCCCACCAAAAGTCCTTCGGAAGAGACTATAAATTGAGGCCCCGTGTGCGAACGCACGCAGCAGAACATCTTGCGCACACGTTAAATCCTGTTCCGCTTTTCGTAAGAGTAGGCCATCGTGTGCCGGTGTGGGAACAGATGACAATATTGACAAAACTGCATACACATGGGGACTGGATTTTAAAAAACAAAAAAACCGCATGAGTGCTTATTCCATTATCTTCGATATAAAAGAATAAATGAAAATTTAAAAAATAAAAATAAATAAATATAGTATACCTGAGTCTGGTCATCATCTCGGAATCGTGTCTGGATGCTGCAGCAGCAGGTGCAGCAGCAGCAGAAGGTCTCTAGAGATCAATGCAGCAACATCCACATGGCTCAGGCAGATAGCCTGTTGCAGAAACGAGCTGTAGGCGTGACTGCGTCACAGAAACAGGCGTGTCCCCGCTATCATATGGCATCAGGTCTGAAACGAGAAACAGGATACACAGCCTGAGGCCTGACATACAAGTCTCGCGCGCGCACGCACGCACGCACGCACGCGCGCGCGCGCACACGCACGCACGCGCGCTTACAACCGCGCACAGAGAGAGAGAGAGAGAGAGAGAGAGAGAGAGAGAGAGAGAGAGAGAGAGAGAAGAGAGAGAGAGAGAGAGAGAGACAGACAGACAGACAGACAGACAGACAGACAGACAGACAGACAGACAGACAGACAGACAGAGACAGAGCGAGAGAGAGACACACAGAGAGAGAGAGAGAGAGAGAGAGAGAGAGAGAGAGAGAGAGAGAGAGAGAGAGAGAGAGAGAGAGAGAGAGAGAGAGAGAGAGAGAGAGAGAGAGAGAGAATATTCTTTATTTTTCGAGGGTAGCAGAGTAAGCATTTACTTTTTTTTTTTCATCCGGCGCGGGAGAGAGAGGAGAGAGAGAGAGAGAGAAGAGAGAGAGAGAGAGAGAGAGAGAGAGAGAGAGAGAGAGAGAGAGAGAGAGAGGAGAGAGACAGAGACAGAGACAGAGACAGAGACAGAGACAGAGACAGAGACAGAGACAGAGACAGACAGACAGACAGAAGAACAGACAGAGACAGAGAGAGACAGAGAGAGACAGAGAGAGACAGAGAGAGACAGAGACAGAGAGAGAGAGACAGAGAGAGAGAGACAGAGAGAGAGACAGAGAGAGACAGAGAATACGAATACGAATAGTTTATTCATAATAGGCATTGGCCCCTCATGAAGGGGGTGATGAACAAACAATTCATACATATGACAGTCAATAATCTCATGTTCCTCCGCTCCAAACAAAACAAAGAAAAGTCAGCTGATAACCACAAGAAACAAAACCTCTCTACGCTCCAGTCACAGATCGAACTTGGAAAGCCCCATACACTTTTTATACATTTTTCAACTATCTCAAATTTACTTACATTGATTAAAGAACTCACAATGTCTTTAAATTCCTTATTATGTTTCATCACGATGGCCGTGAACTTCCCTTTCGTTCCAAGCAATTTTCAACCTGTATGATGTGAAATGAAATATTCCTTGTGTTCAAATCATCACATAACGACACAAACACATCACCCTATGTCAACCTGCAATTCTTTCTGCATCAAAAACATTAACATGCATATCTTCCACACGCTTTAGCAAGAATGTAACGGGCTTATGATTAAACTCAAATGGCTCTCATACATTCTGTTTACATCCATCACTTTCTCTCAACAAACAAACAAAAAACAAAAACAAAAAACAAACAAAAAACCCCACAAAAAAACCCAATAACAACAAAACTCAAAACAAGACATCAAGAAATAATCACTCACACTGCAGCATTTCCACAACATATGTAAATGTGTAGCAATCGTGACGATCGCCATAACACATTTCATTATAAAATGCACAATCCAAAGCAGTACAAGTGTTTCGTAAAACTTCATCACAACTTTCCAAAGAAATATCACAAAAGCACCTACCGAACTTGCTAGATGTCTGGTATATTGACACTGTACAATATTGTCGCTATAACTTTCTGAAAATGATGTGAAACATTTGAATTCCTTGTGTTCAAATCATCACATAACAACACAGACACATCACCCTATGTCAACAGTTACTCAGTCAAGTATTCTTAAATGTAATTCAATCCAAACAATCAGGACATAAATAAAGCAGAAAACCCTCTGGAGGAGCACAACAAAATACAATGTATAATGTATCTGTCACAGTATCCAATAATACGCTTTTAAATTATAAGCACACAAAAATTTTACGAAGTACTGTGTACCTCTCTCAAGTATAACGTAAATTCCGTTTAATCAAAAAACACACAGCTACTCAATTGTCTCCCTTGCGTGGTAATTACAAAACATACACAGGTATAGTCAGAAAAGATATCAGGAATTAATTCTTCAATAAAAGTTTGAATAAAACACAAAACATCCTCGGAACTTATAAAATAGACAAGCCTGTACCTAATAACATTAAACATTATCCATGGACATCCCAAAACAAAAAGATGGATCACCATTTACTACCAACAACAACATTTACAATATCGTCATGATCTTACAATCTATCTTTAGACACACTCCTGTCACGCCCTCATTCTCACGAAAACCTCTTTACATATGACAAATAACATACACTCTCTGTCACACGTAATTCATGTGCAGCAACACTGACAGTTTTAGAAAGCAAAATAACTGGTGTAAGCATTCAAATTCACAACCCCTTGAAAAAATAGCCCCAGAGAAATTACAGGACTGCTAGGCTGTCTCTCTCTCTCCCTCTCTCTCTCTATCCCTCTCTCTATTCCATCTCTATTCCATCTCTATAAGCTGATTGTCATCATTTAAAGTGAGCTTTTTACTATCAACAAGTAGATAATCAAATATCATAGTGGCTCTCTTGCCATCTTGTCTGGCTTTTTTCAGATGTGGAGTTAGTCTCTTTCTAATGTCTCTAACACGTCTAGAAAAGTCTTCCCCAACAAAAACATTTGTACCCTTCAATTTCTTTTTTAGATTCAAAATTTTCCTTTTTTGTGTATAAAACACACATCGGGCCAGTACAGGAGAGTCAGGCTTGCGGTTGAGGCGATGAACTCTATCGAATTCCACCTTCTCCTCCAAGTCCAGCTTCTCTGAGCACAGATCCTGCAGCAGTCCTTCACAGTCACTGTTGGTCTCACCGTCTTCCCTAGGTATGCCGTAGAAAATCAGGTTGTTCTGTTTTGACCTTCCTTCAAGTTCATCAAGTCTGGCTTCATAGGCTGTCATTCTTTCACTCAGGTCACTGTTTTCTTGTTGTAGGTTCTGCTTCTCCGTCTTCAGGTCTTCAACTTCTTCCTTCAGCTCCCTCATTTCATTCTTCAGTGCAGAGTAGTCCTCCCGTAGATCACTGATCTGTTTCTTTACGTCGGTGAATTGAGCCGTCATATCATTCCTCAGAGCTTCAATGGAGGCCATGACATCAGTGATGGAGGGTTCTGGTGGTGCTGAAGCAGAAGCCTGAGGTTTGGCAGGTTTCTCAAAACTTACTCTTCGGGATGAGCTGGTACTAGAGAATCGAGTCTGCCTCATGTTGTCTTTGGCTGGTGGAGGGTTGGGACCTGGGTTCGATTCAATATCTCCACATTTTAATAAATTCCTACCCCAGAACAGATAGGGGAGCAGAAAACAAAACAAAACACCGCCCACTGAGCAGGTAAATTTGAAAATGGCCATACCGGCAGCCAACTTATTTTTGGCCCTTTCAGACATGAAACCAATGTCTACAGACAAAAAGCGGCCACACACAGTAGAGAGACAGAGAGAGACAGAGAGAGACAGAGAGACAGACGAGACAGAGACAGAGAGAGACAGAGACAGAAGAGAGACAGAGACAGACAGAAAGACAGACAGACAGACAAGACAGACAAGACAAGCAGGACAGACAGACAGACAGACAGACAGACAACAAGACAGACAAGACAGACAGACAGACAGACAGACAGACAGAACTTGAAAGATTTTTAAACTCTGCCGTTGGCCATACGTGAGGGGGATTGCTGATCAGCTCTCGAAATCAGGATAAGAATTATACGATACAGTACAGCTGTGACAAGCACAATGATTAACACGAACAAATCCAAAATGAGGCAGAAAAATA
>CM060336.1:12188471-12195971 GCA_030674155.1 Stramonita haemastoma
TCACACAACAGGCAAGACATAAATTAGACAGAGATACAATATTAAGGTAATGATATATATAAAAAAAAAGGCACTCATTCAGAAACGAAAGTAAGAAGTAAAAATCAATGATGATTTTGATTTGAAAAAAAGGGGGGGAAGGGAGGGAGAGTAGTACAGCTCGAGAGAGGGTTCTGAATCCTTCATTTCTTACCTCCTCCTAATCAGGATGCTAGTGGAAATATACGTTTGTACAGAAACAAGGCGAGTTTCTATGGAAACAGAAAAAGACTGTTGCAAAGAAGAAAGACAAAAAAAAAAAGAAAAAAAAAGAAAAGGGGGAAGATGTCAGAACCTCATCAAAAAGTATGATAGGAGGACTTCTTAATAACCATAATTATTGATTCGGTACCCTACCTCTGCCAATCTAGGACTGCACACACACACACACACAGCCCTGAGGATCCTGGCCTGATGGTCTGTACCTAGTGCATAACCAGAGACCTGCGTGGCGGTGACGGTGATGATGATGATGATGATGATGATGATGATGATGATGAGGAGGAGGAGGAGGAGGAGGAGGAGGAGGAGGAGGAGGAGGAAGAGGAGGAGGAGGATGAGGAGGAGGAGGAGGGGGAGGAGGAGGAGGAGGAGGAGGAGGAGGAGGAGGAGGAGGAGGAGCGTTCGCTGAAAGACATCAGTTTTCTTCCTGTCTTTCTCTTATCACTGACGGAGGGTAGATCAATGGGGCACGCCCATCATAAATACCCGCTAGAGAAAATTCGTATTGATTTATATTTGATATGTCTCGTACACCCTCCACCCCCGCCCTCCACCCCTCCCTCACTCCAACTCTATCCCTTTTATAGAAAGAATTGGCTTCTCCAGTAGGCCTAATACCATTATCTTGAAGAATAGTTTCGTGGGATGCTTGTTAATTTTGCTCGCTTGCAGGTTCGCTGATTTCTTTGAGTCAGAGTGGCTGGCTGCTTCCTTTGTTTAGTTCTCTCAGTTGCTGGCTGATTAATTACGAATACGAGATTTTTAATTTCTCAAAGTCCCGAGAAATTCATGTGGGTTGTTAATTAGTTGGCTGGTTGATTGGTTGGTTGATACCTTGACTGGTTGGTTGGCTGGCTAGTGAGTTGGTTGGTGGATTGAATTGCTTCTTTCTTTCTTTTTTGATTGGTTAGTTTGCTGGCTAGTAAGTCGGTAGGTATTCATAATTATGTTTCTTTCTCGGTTTGTTAACTGGCTTGCAAGTTAACTGGTTGGCTGACTCATTTGTTCTCTTTGCTGGTTGGCTGGATGGTTGTTTTTTCTAAATTTTTGTTTTGGCTGGTTCGTTTTCTAATTTGTTAGTGTGTTGGTCAGTCGGTAGATGAGTCGATGTTTTAAATAAAATAATACTCGTTTCTTGTTCTTTGCCTACGCATAAATTGGTATGACTTACTTTTGTTAATAGTACAGCTAGATCTACAGTTCTTTATAACCTGGGGTTTAGCTTGAAGGAAGGAAACAGCAAAGGTAAGAAAAAAAAGGAATCTGACTGTGACCATGACCACATTATTTTACTGTAGCCAGATGTTTATTTTTATTTTTTATTTATTATTTTATTTAATTCTCTTATACCGAGAATACTGGGATAAGCACTCTTGTGCTTTTTTACATCCAGTTCCCGTGTGTATGCAATTTTGTAAATGTCATCTGTTCCCACCGGCACAAGATGTCCTACTCTTACCAAAAGCGGAACAGGATTTAACGTGTGTGCAAGATGTTCTGCGTGCAGTCACACACGGGGCCTCGGTTTAAAGTCTCATCCAAAGGACTTTTGGGGAGAGTGGAGTCAGCACTGATGTTAACTCCAGGAGAAAAATCCCCTCCAACGGGAATCGAACTCGGGTCGTCAAATTGCGAGCGCAATGTTCTGACCACTAGGCTAACCTGGCCCTCCCAAGATGTTTGTGAGGCAAGCATACCAGCAGCACTGCCAAGTGTTTTAAGTGCCACTTCTTTAGGTAAAGGTAAGGGTGTCCCATAACCTATTCAGTTGTTAGGGAGCGAGGTGTCAGAGGTCTCAAATTTTTCAGGGGCCAGGATATTGAGGGTAACACCCATCTCCTCTCCCTCGCTGCTTTATCTTCCCTATCCCTAGAGAGTGAAGGTACTCATTTACAGCTAGGTGAACTGGGGGACTGTTTTGAAGTCAAGGTGCATAAACAGTGTCACCCATCCACTTGGTAAACACGCTCAATGCTGCTTAACCTTAGCTTGGGGAAAGCGAGTGTTCTGACCACTGAGCTATCCCGCCCACTTCTTTCAATAAACCAAAAATCAAGCACTTGCTAGGTAGAATTCAGGGTTCTTTAATCTTCTCTTTAACCGCTTTTTAAATTAAAAACAAATTATCTCGACTTTACCTTGTCATGTTGTCTAAATAATACACGTTTCCACTATTAACAGAAATGTTGTACTTCTTCCCTCCTTCTCCTTTTCCTTCAGGGGGACAGATAGCCTAGTGGTCAGAACATTGCGCTGGCAATTTGAAGACCCAGGTTCGAGTCCCGGTCGAGGGGATTTTTCTCCTGGAGTTAACATATGTGCGGACTCCACTCTCCCTCAAAGTCCTTCGGATGAGACTTTAAACCGAGGCCCCGTGTGCGAACGCACGCAGAACATCTTGCGCACACGTTAAATCCTGTTCCACTTTTCGTAAGAGTAGGCCATCGTGTGCCGGTGTGGAACAGATGACATTTACAAAACTGCATACACACGGGGACTGGATGTAAAAAAAAAAGCACAGGAATGCTTATTCCATTATCCTCGATATAAAAAAATAAAACATAAAAGAATTTTTTTTTAAATCAAACGTTCAGACAGCAACTATTGTTGTCTGTCATATGAGCGAAAATGCGTTGTGCTGTCGTTAAGCACCTGACAAGTCAGGCCCAGCGCATCCGACTTCGACGTGGGAGAGAATTTTTATCTTTTAAGTCTTTCTGGGGAAAAAAAGGCAGGAGAATGGCCCAAGAAGGCAGAGCATAGGCAAGAAGGAGATGACAGGAGGAAATGGAGGAACAAGGCAGAAACAAAGAGAGGGATAGAAAAGAGGGAATTCCTAGCACAGAATTTCCAGAAGGTTTGGATGCTGTTTCTACAGACAGGTCCTTGGCATCCCCATAAGGAGAGAGAGAGAGAGAGAGAGAGAGAGAGAGAGAGGAGAGAGAGAGAGAGAGAGAGAGAGAGAGAGAGAGAGAGAGAGAGAGAGAGAGGAGAGAGAGAGAGAGAGAGAGAGAGAGAGAGAAGGGGGGGGGGATAGTAAAATGAGCACAGCAGTGATTATGGCGCCAAAGAGAGACATCTCGCACTGCAAGAGAAGGTATGGTCAGATCTTTGGAGCACATAATAATACCACTCTAAGAAAATATCCTACAAAACCCCACTGTACTTCCTTTTATAATCGCAACCAACGGTCAGAGGCTACGTATTGCAAAAGCCTCCAGTGCTTGCAGTGAAAAGTCACTCTGGAACATTGACTTCTAAAACTGACCATAGAAGGAAAGTAAAATGGTTAAAATCACCCTTTCATAAAAGAATCCCCCCCCAACCACCCAGCCTCACATGCCCCCCTCCTTCTCCCCAAACACACACACACACACACACACACACACACACACACACACACACACACACACACTGTACCCTAGGAGTTAACATCAGTCAGTGCTGACCCCACTCTCCCCAAAGTCCTTCGGATGAGACTATAAACCGAGGCCCCGTGTGTGAACGCACGCAGAACATCTTGCGCACACGTTAAATCCTGTTCCGCTTTTCGTAAGAGTAGGCCATCGTGTGCCGGTGGGAACAGATGACAATATTTACACAACTGCATACACACGGGGACTGGATGAAAAAAAAGCACATGAGTGCTTATTCTATTATTCTCGATGTAAAAGAATAAAATAAAAATAAATAACACACACACTCTCTCTCTCACACACACACACACACACACACACACACACACACACACACACACACACACACACACACACACACACACACACACACACACACACACGCACACACACACTTTATCCTGGACAGAGGACAGAATTTTGTTTTTCGGACCTCTGCTAGAGCCCCGTGGTTCACCAATGGCAAACTTTTGCGTATGAGACCGTTTTTGCCCACCATGAAGGTAGCTGCATTCCGATTTCGGGGATGTATGCTGTTATGTTCGTGTTTCCGTAACCCACCAAACGCTTGACATAAATGACAGGATCTTTGATATACATAGTCTATCTTCTGCATGTGTATATATATACGAAGGGAATTAAGGCACTGGCGGGTATGCACTTGAAATTGACCAAGAAATTCGTAAAAATCCCCACCCTTAATTCACGAGACTCTGCAGAGATTCGAACCCACGACTTCATGGACCTATGGGGTTGAAGTCGAACAAGGCTAACCATTTGGCTGTAGCGTCTGTTATGGACAGAATAATTCAAATCGAAAGCAACGAATTGCAGGGGGGGGGGGGGGGTGTTAACTAATTCTTATCAGAATACCAAAAGATCTGAAACCTTTCTCAGAAAGTCAAACAGACTCCTGATACGAAACTTCAGTTTAAAATAAAAAAAAATCGGCGTATTTTATGACTATGCCCAGACTTACCTTTGGGAGTGAACATGAGGAAGGGAGGGAGGGAGTGGGGGGGAATCCCCTTCTTTCACCACGGCTGTAGCATTAGCGGCCACTAGTCAACAATCATCAGCAGTGCTTCACACTCCCGCTACGAGTCCAATTCCAGGGAATCACTGAGAATCGTCCATTCACTTCATAACCGTTTTTATTTTTCTCCACCCAAAACCTAGTAGCAGGAAGAAGTAACCTCTTGGTCGTTTTTGGTGATTGTTGACATCTCAAGACACAGTACTGAACTCTACAGCCCGCATGCATCCACCCTCACGCTATGTCAACACGAAAACTGTCACTAACAAACAAAATTTAAAAAATCTTCAAAATAATCACCACAAGAAGCTACCACTCCAACACACACCGTGTCTGATCTGTCACAATCTAAACAGTACTGATGATCCCGGTGGGGGAAAAAATATCGCATATTTCGAGTCCTTAACCCTCCCGACTCTCAAAGAGATAACATCACAATCCCAAGCAAATAAAAAACTTGTCCTCAGGACAATTGGACAGGTCGGTCTACTTTATAACCAAACCGGCACAACACACACACCACCATCAGGCAATGTTTTGGCTGGGCCTATAATAAAGATTTAGCCCGAGAGGAACACGCAGGCTTTAGGCCTAGGCTAGCAAGCGCTAAGCTTAGGCTAGGCTAGTAGCTGAAGCAAGCCAGAGTCAAACAGCCGATACCACTTCCTTTGCAATACGATACATATATCAACCCGGCACGACCCGCTAGCAGTATAATAGTGTGTGTGTGTGTGTGTGTGTGTGTGTGTGTGTGTGTGTGTGTGTGTGTGTGTGTGTGTGTGTGTGTGTGTGTGTGTGTGTGTGTGTTTGTGTGTGTGCGTGCGTGTGTTGTGTGTGTGTGTGTGTGTGTGTGTGTGTGTGTGTGTTGTGTATGTGTGTGTGTGTGTGTGCGTGCGTGCGTGCGTGTGTGTGTGTTTGTGTGTGTGCGTGCGTGCGTGCGTGCGTGTGTTTGTGTGTGTGCGTGCATGCGTGCGTGCGTGCGTGCGTGGGTCTTGCGGGGCTCAGATGCAGTGCTTTTAAGGGCAGAATCAATCAATATGTTCCTCGGTTTCCCGATACGGTTGCTGCTTTCGTGAAAACCTCGGCCTGGCGCCATTTCCATATGGTTCCCTCTGATCAATGGCGCTGTGTGGGTTCGTCAGAGAGAGAGAGAGAGCACTTTAGGAGCAGCAGCAGCAAGCCCGGCTATGCTGCACACAACTCCTCCTCAGGGACTGCCTAGTGTCTGGGAAGCTGGGGAAAGGACTCCCTCCCCAGTCATTTCAGTTCACTACAGGCGTTTAGAACCATTGGCGACAAACGTAGACATCGATTCATGTTTTGGCGTTTTTGAAACATTGGCAACAAAATTTGGAAAAAAAAATCAGTTCAACTCTGGTTTTTGAAACGTTTGTAACAAAATGTAAAAAAAAAAAAAAATCAGTTCAAATCTGGCGTTTGAAACATTTGTAACAAAATGTAAAAAAAAAAAAATCAGTTTAACTCTGGCGTTTGAAACATTTGTAACAAAATGTAAAAAAAAAAAAATCAGTTTAACTCTGGTGTTTGAAACATTTGTAACAAAATGTAAAAAAAAAAAAAAAATCAGTTTAACTCTGGCGTTTGAAACATTTGTAACAAAATGTAAAAAAAAAAAAAAAAAATCAGTTTAACTCTGGCGTTTGAAACATTTGTAACAAAATGTAAAAAAAAAAAAAATCAGTTCAATACTGACGTTTAGAAACATTTTCGACAAATGCAGAAATCGATTCAATTCTGGCGTTTGAAACATTTGCAACAAAATGTAAAAAAAAAAATAATAATAATTATTCAGTTCAACTCTGGCATTTGAAACATTTGCAACAAATGTAGAAATCAGTTCAGCACTGGCGTTTAAAAACATTTGCGACAAATTCAGAAATCGATTCAATTCTGGCGTTTGAAACATTTGCGACAAATGCAGAAATCAGTTCAGTACTGGCATTAGAAACGTTTGCATCAACTGTAGAAATCAATTTATCACTTTCGTTCAGAAACATCTGCAACACCTATCGAAATCAATTCAGTTCTGGCGATCTCCCCAGAAGTCTTTCGGATGAGACTGTAAACCGAGGCCCCGTGTGCGAGCGCACGCAAAACATCTTGCGCACACGTTAAATCCTGTTCCGCTTTTCGTAAGAGTAGGCCATTGTGTGCCGGTGGGAACAGATGACAATATTTACACAACTGCATACACACGGGGAGTGGATGAAAAAAAAAAGCACACGAGTGCTTATTCTATTATCCTCGATATAAAAGAATGAAATAAAAATAAAATAAAATAAAACTACAAACATGCTCATATTGACAAAGGTATTTACGGCACATGCGGGCCCAAACAACATATGACGCGGCAGACTTCAATAATCCATACCATGTTAATGGGGGTAAAAAAAAAAACACACACGATAAAAACAAGAAAAAAAAAAGATAGAGAGGGAGATTGGAAAGAATCAATTAATCAGTAAATAAATACATAGATCCATATTATAAATACAAAAATACGTCTCTACATACATATACACGTAAATTACGTAATTTTCTTGCACGATGATCTATGGTATTAGCATTCTTTCATTTTATGTCCATCCACATAAAGCATACAGGCCGGGAGTTGTGAGGAAAAAATAAATAAAAAGTGAAAAAACAACAAAAAACCCCCCAAACCCAAACCCCATAAACGCGCGTGCACGTGTATATGTGTGCGCGTGCTCGTTTTCTTGTGCAATGTGTGTGTGTGTGTGTGTGTGTGTGTGTGTGTGTGTGTGT
>CM060336.1:12200971-12203471 GCA_030674155.1 Stramonita haemastoma
CGTATGTACGTACGTACGTACGTACGTATGTATGTATGTATGTATGTATGTATGTATGTATGTATGTATGTATGTATGTATGTATGTATGTGTGTGTGTGTGCGTGCGTGCGCGCGCGCGTGTGTTTGTGTGTGTACGTGCGTGTGTGTATGTGTGTATTTCGTTCCTCGGCTATAGCTCCTCTGAAGTTCATCAATGCTAAGATTGAGGCATCTGTACTCCGACTTCGGGAATAAATGACTGGCAAAACTACACTTCATCCTAACTTCTCTGTCTGTCTGTCTGTCTGTCTGTCTGTCTGTCTGTCTGTCTGTCTGTCTGTCTGTCTGTCTCTGTTTGTCTGTCTGTCTCTCTCTCTCTGTCTCTCTCTTTCTCTCCCCTCTGTCTGTCTGTCTGTCTCTCTCTCTCTGTCTCTCTCTTTCTCTCCTCTCTGTCTGTCTGTCTGTCTGTCTCTGTCTGTCTGTCTGTCTGTCTGTCTGTCTGTCTCTGTCTGTCTGTCTGTCTGTCTGTCTGTCTCTCTCTCTCTCTCTCTCTCTCTCTCCTCTCTCTCTCTCTCTCTCTCTCTCTCCCTCTCCTCTCTCTCTCTCTCCTCTCTCTCTCTCTCTTTTAAAGTTAAAGTGTGTAGTTGTCGTGTTAGTATAATTAAATAGATAAGGTTATTAATTGTATGTAAGTTTCCAACTATTTGTTATTTTGACCTATAACGGGTTATTTGCAGTATAATGGCAAATAATTTCAAAGTGGAGAAGTGGTTGTCAAAATTTGGTTTCAAAGTAGGATACCTAAATATATGCCACCTCTTAAACAAACTATCTGACATACACCCCATTATTACTAACAAAAATGATTGCTTTCATGTTTTTGGTTTTTCTGAAACTAGATTGTCAGATAAAGTATCAAATAATATTGTATCAATTCCTGGATACAATATCATCAGAAGAGATGCTAAAGCCACTCTTCAAACAGGACAAATAGTATATGTACACCAATCAGTTAATTATAAACAGATTAGCCATTTTGATAAATATGGTATTGAGTGTATATGGATACAAATTAATTTAAAAGGGACTAAACCGATGTTAATTGGTTTCTTTTACAGAAACCCAGACGAACGAGTTGAATGGTTTCATCGTTTTGAACTCCTGATGGATGATGTATCAAGCCATTCAACAGAACTAATATTACTTGGTGACTTTAATATTGATTTACATAAACCCCATGACAAATGGAAAAGCCTCTATGAATCATATAGTCTATCACAATTAATTAACACCTCAACAAGAAAAGCGTCATCCTCTGAAACATTGATTGATCACATTTATGCAACTAATTCATCTAATATAATAGAAACATCTGTACCTATATTTGGGCTCAGTGATCATTTTCCGATTTGCTTAACTTGGTCCAAAAAGGGTTCTAAAATTCCCATTTGTAGGCACAAATGCATTTCTTTCCGAAGCTACAAATCATTTGATACAGACAAATTTATTTTTGATTTATGTATGGCCAATTTTTCAGAAGTTTACCAGTATAATGACCCTAAAGAGGCTCTTGATGTGTGGTACCAAACCTTTCTCTCAGTTTATAACAAACATGCACCACTCAAAACGAAACGTGTCAAATTCAAAGAAAAGCCTCCATGGCTTTCTGATGAAATTATTACAGCCATAGCTAAACGTGATTTCCTATTGAAATCAACAGGTAAGGATGACACCTTCAAAAAACAACGGAATAAGGTAACAGTATTAAAAAGAGCAGCAAAAAAGAAATATTTCAGTGAGCTCATTTCATCTAAAAAAGATGCAAAATCCCTTTGGAAAGCCATAAACCAGTTATCTGGTAAACCCTCAATATCTATAGCCCCATTATCAAATAACCTATCAGTTGAAGAAATGAATAAACATTTCTCTACTGTAGGAGAAAAAGTTGTTCCGGTTGATTATACTAATTATAACAATTTATTTCTGTTGCAGGATTTTTGCAATTCCAAACATTGTCAATCAAAGCTGAAATTTGGATTCATTGGTGTTCATGAGGTGTACAAGGAGCTGTGTTCATCAAAACAGTCAAAATCGCGGGGCTTGGATGACATTGACAGCAAAATTTTGAAAATTTCTGCACCCATAATTTCTGAACACATTGCTTATATTTATAACCTTTGTATTGAAAAATCAATCTTTCCTCAAGCATTTAAAGACGCTAAAGTACTACCACTTTATAAATCTGGTGATCCAAATGATCCCACAAACTACAGACCAATCTCAATCCTGTCAACGTTATCTAAGCCACTCGAAAAACATCTTAAACACCACCTCTTATCCCATTTTACTAATTATAACTTGTTTCATGCAAATCAAAGTGGATTCAGAAAAGATCATTCATGCCATACTTTACTCACGAATCTTATAGAACAGTGGCATGAAAACATCAATAATGATATGATTACTGGAACTATATTTGTTGATTTTGCTAAGGCTTTCGATACTATTGATCATGCTCT
>CM060336.1:12218471-12219826 GCA_030674155.1 Stramonita haemastoma
GAGAGAGAGAGAAGACAGACAGACAGGACAGACAGACAGACAGACAGACAGACAGACAGACAGACAGACAGGCAGACAGGCAGACAGACACAGACAGACAGACAGGCAGGCAGACACAGACAGACAGACAGGCAGGCAGACACATACAGACAGACAGACAGACAGATGGGAGAAAGGGGAAAGAAAGTGGGAAACAGGAGATTGGGGCCAGATGAAAGAAAGAGGCAGACAGTAACAGACATACGATACACACACACACACACACACACACACACACACAACACACACCACACACACACACACACACACACCAGATGCCAATATTTACAAAACTGCATACACACGAGGACCGGATGAAAAAAGGCACATGATTGCTTATTCTGTTATCCTCGATATAAAAGAATAAAATAAAATAAAAATACAAACACGCACACATACACACAGATCTCTCTCTCTCTCTCTCTCTCTGTCTCTCTCTCCTCTCTGTCTCTCTCTCTCTCTCTCTCTCTCTCTCTCTCTCTCTCTCTCTCTCTCTCTCTCTCTCTCTATATATATATATATATATATATATATATATTTCAGTTGTGTTCGACGATGACCTCCAAAACAGAACAGGAGGCAGTTGCTGTTTTGGAAATTGGGCAGAAATGTGATTATAGTGGAGGTGCCTTGCCAACAGCACACCCCCACTCTCTCGGCCAAGTCTTTCGGATGAGTGAGACTGTAAACCGAGGCCCCGTGTGCGAACGCACGCAGAACATCTTGCGCACACGTTAAAACCTGTTCCGCTTTTCGTAAGAGTAGGCCATTGTGTGCCGGTGGGAACAGATGACAAGATTTACAAACGTGCATACACACGGGGACTGGATGAAAAAAAGCACATGAGTGCTTATTCATTTATCCTCGATATAAAAGAATAAATAAATAAATAAGGGGGGCATAAGGACCGTCAGCGTTGGAGATGTTCTACAAAGGCTAACTAGCCCCCAGGGCTGCAGCATCACATAAGGACTGTGCAAGTCAAGCCTAGGGAGTCATAGTCGGTCACAAAAAGACTTAGCTGTAAAGTGGAATTACACACACACACACACACACACACACACACACACACACACACACACACACACACACACACACACACACACACACACACACTCACGCACACTCGCGCGCGCGGGCACAATCACCTACATGAATGCATGTACGCACGCAATCGTGTAAATGCACCCATGCACACACACCCCCGCGACACACACACACACACACACACACGCGCGCGCGCGCACACACACACACACACACACACGCACAAACACACACTTAAAAGCTACACACACGCGCGCGCACTTAAAAAA
>CM060336.1:12228865-12241365 GCA_030674155.1 Stramonita haemastoma
AGTGACGAAAATATATATTGTATTACACAAAATTAACAGAGCAAAGAAAAAATTGATACTGTAAGAGTATATATCAGAAAATTCTCACACGGAATAAAAATACCATGGTTTGTGAAAAAACAATAGGGAAACAAATACAATCGCATGCATGAAAAAGAAAAAAAATGGGTAAGCGTTGCACTTGTGGCGACGCACTCTACCCGGAGAGAGCACCCCGAATATCACGCAGAGAAATCTGCTGTGACATAAAGTGGTATAAAATAACAAAATACAACCTACAGGTTATTCTTTAAGATCAATGCACTGGAGTGCCCTCTGACTGACAGGACGACATGACAATTCCTTCTTCCTGTTGGTCTTGCTCATCCCATCAGACGAACCACAGGACACCTCCTGAGTTCAGATGCCAGTCTTTAGTTCCACAGAGTTCTTTAGTTCAGTGTGCCCACGAAAGTCCCTGCTGAAGATCTGCATTCCAACTGTACAGACGATGTTTAGTGTGCCCATAGTGCATGGATCCTAACTGGAGATCTACATTCCAACTGTACAGACGATGTTCAGTGTGCCCATAGTGCATAGATCCTAACTGAAGATCTACATTCCAAGTGCAAGCAGATTCTGTTGTAGTGCACAGTGAATCCGTGATAACAGACTGTGATTTCAGTTGTGTCTTCGTTTTTCTGTCTTGACATTCTCTAAACACATTCTGGAATACAATGCATGGCTACTTCTTCATTCCTTACTCAGTGTCACCATAAAAATCATTGTTCTTGAATACTTCTCTGACATTTATGTTTCGCCATCAAACAAACGTAAAACAGGGTTTTTTGTGACACTGATTAGAGCAGGTGCAGACTGTCTACTACAATCACTACAAAAGCTAACATCATCACCATACAAAAAAGGGTCAAACGTGGTCTGCACATACAGTCATGTCCAGCTCCTGTCAAACACATTGCTCAGTGTCTTTGGAATGGTCCTGCCATGCATGGGCATTTACCAGACATTGTTCAGTCATTTGAAATGATCACCATTCATGGATATTTCATCATTTAAAGACATTGTTCAATCATTTGAAATGATCCTACAACATATGAACATTTCATCATTTAAAGACATTGTTCAATCATTTGAAATGATCGTACAACAAATGAACATTTCATCATTTAAAGACATTGTTCAATCATTTGAAATGATCCTACATGGATATTTTATCATTTAAAGACATTGTTCAATCATTTGAAACGATCCTACAACACATGGACAATTCATCATTTAAAGACATTGCTTTGTCATTTGAAATGATCCTACAACACATGAACATTTCATCATTTAATGACATTGCTTTGTCAATTAAAACGATCCTACAAAACATGAACATTTCATCATTTAAAGACATTGCTTTGTCAATGAAAACGATCCTACAACACATGAACATTTCATCATTTAAAGACATTGCTTTGTCAATGAAAACGATCCTACAACACATGAACATTTCATCATTTAAAGACATTGCTTTGTCAATGAAAACGATCCTACCATACATGAACATTTCTTAAGACATTGCTTTGTCAATTGAAACGATCCTACCATACATGAATATTTCATCAAAGACATTGCTCAATCAATTGAAACGATTCTACAGAGACATCCATCAGACATCACTCAAGGTCACTGTTTTCATTCCTTCCGCTAGAGCTCCGAGTTTCATCAATGGGCGAAACTTTGTGTAAGCGACCGTTTTTATATCTATTTATTTTTACCCCCCACCATTTAGGTAGTGGAATTCAGACTGCAGGCATGGCGTCTACACATCTCCCCTGTGTGCATGCGGGTTTGTTGTCATCCAAACTACCAGCATACAATGGCCTGCTTCTCTGAAAGGCGGAACGGGTTTTAAATGAGTGGTCAAGATGTTCTGCATGTGTTCGCACACGGGACCTCCGTTTATAGTTTCATCCCAAGGACATTGATATTCATTTCTTTTTTGTTTTGGTCAAAGTGAGAAGAAAGGGCGAGGCTGGGAATTGAACCAAGAACTTTACGGATTACTAGTTGGCAGGCGAACGTCTTAACCATCCTGCTACCCTCTTTCTTGCTCAAGGTCATTTGAAATGATCGTACATTTACATGGATATATATTTTTTCCTTTTTTTGTTGGTTGCCTCCTCTATCAATCATAAAGAAGCGTAAATTTAAATGGTACGGGCATGTCACAAGATCAAAAGGACTTGCAAAAACAATACTGCAAGACACTGTCCAAGAAGGAAGAAAAAGAAACAGACCAAGGTACAGATGGGAGGACAACATCAGCGAATGGACAGGCCTGGAACTCAACAAAACCCTGAGAAAGGCAGAACAGAGAGAGAGGAATGGAGGGAACTGGTTGTCATGTCTTCATGGGTGCCCCCACGGTCGCCAGACTAGGGGATAGATATTTATTTATTTATTCTTTTATATCGAGGATAACAGAATAAGCAATCATGTGCTTTTTTTCATCCGGTTCCCGTGTGTATGCAGTTTTGTAAATATTGTCATCTGTTCCCACCGGCACACGATGGCCTACTCTTACGAAAAGCGGAACAGGATTTCACGTGTGCGCAAGATGTTCTGCGTGCGTTCGCACATGGGGCCTCGGTTTAAAGTCTCATCCGAAAGTCTCATCCGATAGATAGATAGATAGATAGATAGATAGATAGATAGATAGATAGATAGATAGATAAATAGATAGATAGAGAGAGATAGATAGATAGATAGATAGATAGATAGATAGATAGATAGATAGATAGATAGGTAGACAGAGAGATAGATAAAGAGATAGATAGACAGATAGATAGATAGCCTCATCTTGTGAGCCACAGAATCAGGGACAACTTTCTATAATTGCATAATGATCAATGACCACGAGGATGACGTTAATATGCTGCTGTGGGAGTGCATCTGCTTTGAGACTACGTGATAGAGCTGTACTCGACGCTTCCTATCATAATAATTATATCCCAGCATCAACCAGGCCCGAGAAATACAGACACCTGCAGTGTTGGTCAGGTGATTTGAGCAACACTCTCAAATTTGCATTGGTAAAGTGAATGAAGCTCGACTGTGTGGTCCCAGTCTACCCACTGAGCCCACAGCACACTCACTCCTGGTAGGTGCAGTCCGGAGTCCGAAAAGAACCCCTGTGACTCTTTTGGGATTTGAACCCGCGAACTTTTTGTCCATAACCCAAAGGGCTAAACACTGCGCCTGTGTGGCTGTTTATACACGGATATTTCATCAAAAGACATTGCTCAGAGTCATTTGAAAGGATCCTACAACACACGGACATTTCATCATTAAAAAAAAACCCATCAACAAAAACAAAACACGACACTAAACACTTTCAAATACAGACAAGGATTCAGGAGCATATACACCAAACTGAACCACATTTTAAACAGAGTAAATTGTTGTACATGAGAAGAAAACAACGATCCCTGACGTAAATCAGACAGGACAATCTGTATCGAAGGACAGTAAGCAAGTGTTTAAGGAGCATTGTTCTCATATACAGCCACACCAGGTTTGTTGTTCTAAATCTATTTTAATTTAAGGTGTGTGTGTGTGTGTGTGTGTGTGTGTGTGGTTGCAGAATCTTCAGTTGTGCCCCCACGGTCCACGTGACTACGGGACAGGTGAAGATGGAGATGGAGATGAAGGTGGTGTGTGTGTGTGTGTGTGTGTGTGTGTGTGTGTGTGTGTGTGTGTGTGTGTGTGTGTGTGTGTGTGTGTGTGTGTGTGAAGATAGGTCAGGAAGGAGGGAGGGGGCAGACGCTAGAGAGAATGATCTGACTAAACAATGACAGATATGAAAGAAGCAGCAAAAGTGTTAACAGTGCGCAGAAGGCGGAGAATTATTTCCCTTGTACACCGGAACTTAATTCCTTTCTAAATCGTAACGGAACACAGCACAACAAAACAACAAAACCAAAAACAAAAAAATTATTTGTGCTTTGTGTAGCAATTATTCTTGTTAGCTGGTTAAATGGAAATGGTGAAATGTCTGGACAAAAAGTCAATTTGTTTTCTTTTGTAATGCACATGCATGCCAATAAAAAAAAAGATAAAAAAAAAAGAAAACAAACAAAAAATCCAGCTCAAAGAAAATGAAGGTAGTAATGACAGCACAACATTTGTCAAACACTAAAGCGAACACAACATCTCGAGAAATACTAGTATATAGGCCTACACATATAAAAAGATGTACTAGAATTTCCTTTTAAAAATAGCTAATAGGTCATGGAGTAAAAAGCGGTGTCGGCAAACCACCGAAGGGAAACAGCATGGGAGTGCTATAACTGCACTGACAGGATCTCTATCTTATCTTCATCTATATTTGTACACCTATATCTTCATCTTTATGTACGTGTACCGACAACTCAAATTCAGAGATAAACAAGACTGTTGTTATTAGCGCTACCACCATTGTTGCTGTCGTTGCCCTTCTTGTTATTATTGCTGTTTTTACTGTTGTTGTTGTTGTTGCTATTGTCATCATTGCGGCTGTGGCTGCTGTTTTCATGTTCTCACTGCTGTCCACTTTGGTCATTTCTGCTACTGTTGTTGGTGCCATGCTGACGTTCCTGTTGTAACTGATACTGTGACTGCTGTTGTTGCTGATGCGGTTGCTGCCGCTACTGATGCCATTCAGCAACCGAAGATGCAGATGCCAAAGAGTCTGTGTCGGATGGATTGCAGACACCTGTGATGACAGAGTTGGCTCTGTTTTGCTGTCGACGCATGTCATTCAGTTGATGCATTATTTCGTGTAACTGCTGCTGTATAGTTACAGAGGGTGTCTCTGTATGAACGGTCAGTACTTGAGCACGCTCCCTCTCCATTTGTAACACCCTGTGTTCAAGATGTGTCAGCCTTGCAAGTGTGTCCACTTGTGACAGCCTGCGTTCAAGCTGATCCAGTCTGACACCCAGAATATCAGAACTCGCTTGAAGCTGGGGGCTGGTGCCGCTGATGTTGTCATGGCTGTTGTTGCTTAGGCTATCCCTGCTGCTGCTGCGATTGTTTAGGTTGTTGTTGTTTCTGCTGGTGGTGGTATTGTTTAGTCTCTTGTTATTATTGCTGTTGCTGCTGCTATCACTCAGGATGTCGCTGCTGCTAGCACTCAGGATGTCGCTGCTGCTAGCACTCAGGATGTCGCTGCTGTTATTGCTTAGAGTGTTGCTGCTCTTGTTGCTGGCAGTGGTGGTGATGGTAGCCACGGGGATGTCAAGAGGTTGGCCTTGATGTTCAGTGTCTGCACTGCTGAAGTCATTCCGCTCCCTTTCCTGTGCCTCTGCAGCACCAACTGCCTGTTGTGTCTGTGGCTGCGTTACACCGTAACAAAGGCGTTTGTTTTCCCGAGAGGGCAAGGCACTGGCACAGCGTTTATTTGATGGTGTGCGGCAGTGCGGAGACATCGCGGCACTGCGGTCTGCCCTGTGGGAGACTGCAAGTGAAGGTGTAGCTGAGTTTTCTGTCTGTAGAGCAGCGCGGGGATTCGTTTCCTCTCTGTCCTCTTCCAGTGCAGGTGGTGAAGGTGAGAGTGGAACCGTCTGCAGCAGTTGGCTCTTGTCGTGTGCTATCGGTGGCTGATGACCATGTTGGGCTGCTTCTCTATCTAACTCTGCCATCAGTATGCCTTTGGCTTTGTGAAAACACTGACAGTTTGCACTGATGACCAGGTGACCTGGCTCCAAGTGCCAGTCACACACAACACCTTCTGCATCCAGCCGTCTCTGGACACGCTGTCTGCTGTCAGACGTCTGCAGAATTTGAGAGGAGGCGGCTGTCAGCGGTATCTCCTGATGCGACAGACTGGCCAGGTATTTCCACAGTGCGGCCACAGTCTTGTCAACTGTGCGCTGCGGGGCTCTGATGTGACCGGCTCTCCTGTCTGAGTTGACGGTCAGGGTCTGCTGGAGCCCTTCTGGAAGGTGTCCTTTGCCATGAGCCAGGCTGAGAAAGTCCAGCTGCCAAGGTTGCGCTTCTGTGATGGGCACTGTCGTCTCCTGCTCCTGCAGGCTATGGTGTGACCTTGGCGCCTTCATGCCAATTGTCTGCCGGGACCTGCTCTGTGCCTCATTTGCCTTCGTCATCATGGCTGGTGGGTTTGTTAGTTGGTTAAACATATTTTTTAATGCTGTCTTCACAGCAGCATCTCTTCCAATTATTTCCAGTATCGCCTGGTCTGCATCAAAAGTTACTTGTAGCTCTGGGTGTGCTGTTTTAATCCATGTGAGAACTGTGTCATTGATGATGATGATGCCAGAAGACGATTTATCACTGCCTTTGATGTGTGCAACAGTCAGGCCGTCATCTGAGTCAGCTGATGACAGATCGTGTCCAGGTCTCCTGATGCACTGGGTACGGAAACTGGATAGCCCTGGCGTCTGCGTTGATGGCGACAAACCCTGAAAGGGAGACAGCAGTGATTCCAGTGTTTCCATGACGTGAACTCCCACTTCCCACCTCGTTGACGGGATCATACATATTACAACAATATGACCAAAGCTCAGAAAATAGAAACACTGAACACTAGATGCAACAACCTGCATTTTGTCAAAGAAACGTTTTCGCCACTGTCTGTCACGCCTGGTCCTGGCTACGATGTCATGATGCACCTTGAGAGTGACGAACACCGCCTTGATAGTGACCTGACAGTCGGAGACATCAGAAACAGTGACATGCTCCGGGAAACAGGGGCAGTTTTCTCTGTAGATACGTTCAATGCCCAACACCAGAGACACCAGATCTGGAAACAGACAGGTATATCAGCACCATAGTTATAACTCACAAACATTTTGATCACCACAGCAGTAAAGCCACTGACTGGAGAGAGAGAGAGAAAGAGAGAGAGAGAGAGAGAGAGAGAGAGAGAGAGAGAGAGAGAGGGGAGAGAGAGAGAGAGAGACAGAGACAGAGACAGAGACAGAGACAGAGACAGAGACAGAGACAGAGACATAGAGACAGACAGACAGACAGACAGACAGAGGTTCACTACATTCATAACAACAAGGGGGAAGATGTAGCCTGTAATCTAATCTCCACAAATACACGACACATTTCGACTGAATGTAGTTTTGAGGGTACTGAGTCTTAATCTCTGTGTCAGACTTGCAAACAGTATATGACCCAATGTTTTTTTTTAACAGAGAAATACCTGTATATTGACTCGATTGATTAATGTCCTTCGGATGAGACTTTAAACCGAGGCCCCGTGTGCGAACGCACGCAGAACATCTTGCGCAAACGTTAAATCCTGTTCCGCTTTTTGTAAGAGTAGGCCATCGTGTGCCGGTGGGAACAGATGACAATATTTACAAAACTGCATACACACGGGGACCGGATGAAAAAAAGCACATGATTGCTTATTCTGTTATCCTCGATATAAAAGAATAAACAAAAATTAAAAAAAATAAAAATAAATGTCTGGCACATCCTTTTGAATGGTGTGTATCATGGTACATGGTGCCAAACTGCTCCCAGCAAGTCTTCCAAATACAGCATCACTCTTGTAAGGACAGTAGAATATGTAGTTTGAAGGAACTTTGACTGTTCGGCCCCCTTCCCCCTTTTAGCAGTACGATCTGCCCATTCCTGTTCCAAAAGATAGACGCTATAGCCGGGTGGTTCAGTCCGATCCATGAAGTCTTGGTTTGAATCTCAGCGGCCTCTGGTGAATTCAGGGTGGGGATTTTTACGATCTCCCACGTTTTCAAGCTGCAGACATGCAGGGAAGGAAGGTGGCAGGATGGTTAAGACATTCGCCTGCAAATATGTAAACCGTGAGTTTCTGGGTTCGTACCCAGCTCGCCCTTTCTTCCCAGTTTGACGAAAAAATCGAACTGAATTTCAAAGTCATTCGGATTAGACAATAAACCGAGGCCCGGTGTGCGAACGCACGTTAAAACCCCGTTCCGCTTTTCAGAAGAGCAAGCCATCGTGTGCCGGTAGGAGCGGATGACAAAATTATTAAAAGAAACAAACCAGCATGCACGTAGGTGTCGTGTTTAGACACCATCCCTGAGGGAAAAAAATGGGTAGGCGCTGCACTTGTGGCGACGGGCTCGCCCCGGAGAGAGCAGCCCGAATTTCACGCAGAGAAATCTGATGTGACATAAAGTGGTATAAAATGAAATAAAATAAATGCAGACATGCCAGTGCCTTAACCTGAATTTCACGCAGAGAAATCTGCTGTGACATAAAGTGGTATAAAATAAAATAAAATTTAAAAAATGCAGACATGCCAGTGCCTTAATTCCTTTTGTGTACATACACATGGATAAGATAAAAATATGCACGTTAAAGACCCCGTAATTCATGTCAGTGTTTCAGGGCTGTATATGGCAACGTTCTGGTGGCTCCAGCAACGGCACCGGAACCATGCGTGTCGGCGATTGCCTTTCTCATGGACCATTCCAGCGACGAGAAGAGAGGGGGAGGGGGGGGGGGGGGCGTCTACTGTATGGGTAACAGCTAGCCCTCCATACTTACTTACCCAGGTTTTGCGCTCTACCAGCTAGAGCGCAACTCCATAGTCTTCCGAGACTGACGGATGCTTACTATGTGCTGCAAAAACATTAAAAATCGGAAAAAATCTATGAAAAGTTATTACAAATTGAAATGGTTGACTGTAGGAAGCGACAAAATGAGAAATGGACAAGTTGTGCATCATACCAGATGATCAGAATGAGGGCTTGGTTGATCTGAAACGTGTTTTTAAAGCAAAAGGAAACAAAATTACGCATTGATACTCCTGTACAAGTTAGAGGAAAGCTTATGGTTTTATAATCAGTCAAACTCTCGCAATCGACAACCTGACCCCACCTGCCTAAACTGGCCCTTAGGGGAAAAGTGGGTCAGGTGCAAAGCGACTCATTTCGTGGTGGAGCATCAGAAATTTGTTTGAATTTATGATTTATTTGGGATAGACGCCTGATTTTTCAAACAGACTAAACATGACACTTCCTCTCGATATTAGAAAAACCATCTAGCTTTTGATCTTTTAGCTTTTAGATAAAGAAAAAAAAGGAGAAAAAACCCCAAAGCTAAGACATTACCTCCATGGAAAATATAGGGATTTCTCTGCAGGATACCGTTTATTGTAACCCTATGAAATCTCCGTGTGCTGTCCACTCTGACATCCAGCAAACTGTCCCTACACTGCTTGTCAATGGCATTTTGAATTAATGCGACATCAGGCAGCGATCCATTGGCAGCGGCCACTAGATACCGTATCTGGAAGTCCGGACCACCCAGAGGCATGGTGACAATGTTGACCTGTAACACACCATATGGAGGATTAAATGACATCAGAATGGAATGCAAGCAACATTTACAGAGCCCGACTGAGTGATACGGCATGAATGACAGCTGTGACTTTGCACGTTGTGACCATAGAGACACATTTACCAGAAAACCTTGACGAAAACACACACACAAAATACCCCCAAAATAAAGCATACCCGTCTCATCCTATTTCTGTCACCTCTACAACATAATCATCACTTGACTTCTGCGACTGATAAACATACTACCCAAACTGGAAACAGCACGAAAACTTTATGGACAATAAACAGAAACTAAGATATGTAGGCCATGCTAGACCGAGGGAAAAAGAAAACAAACAACAAAAAAGGCAGACCACCAGCTTCTCTCATTGGCAACATCACCGAACCCTGTGGCATGAGAATCCATGATTCAGTCAGCTACAGGGCCAGCGAAGACCGGAGCACATGGAGAAGGAAGGAGGATCATGTCGGTGTCATTGGGTGCAGCGGCTAACACCGAACTCAGCGATGCCGACAGGTGACACAGAGGAGATTGTTTCGGCAACACTCACTCACTCACTCACTCAGTCCCATGTCCCAAAGGACGTAGGGGGGACATGAGAGAAGACGCAACAGAGATCTTTTTCCATGCTTCACGATCCTGTGTGGCTAGTAGGAGGTGTTGCAGGGGTTGGGCGGTCCAGTCTTTGATGTTGTCAACCCATGATTTCTTTTGGCGGCCTCTTCTTCTCTTGCCCTCGACTGTTCCTTGCAGGATGGTTTTTGCTAGGGTGTTGTGTCTTGTGGTGTGACCAAACCACATCAGCTTTCTCCTCTTTATGGTGGAGAGCAAAGGCTCTTGGGGGCCCACACGCTTTTTGATTTCTTCTTTCACATAGTTTTTGGTCTTGTGTTCTTTGTATGATATTTTGAGGAGACTTCTGTGGCACTTGTTCTCGAATGCTTGGATTCTCCTCTCTAACTCTGCTGTCAGAGTCCATAATTCACAGCCATACAGGAGGATAGATATCACGAGGGATTTGTAAAGGTGGTATTTGATGCAGAAGCTGATGTTGTTGCTTCTGATGATCTTCTCGAGTCTGACTAGAGCAGATGTTGCTGTTGCAATGCGAGCTTTCACTTCATTGTTTGATGTGCCATCTTTTGTTAGGATGGAGCCTAAGTATTTGAATTGGCTCACCTCTTCTAGTATTTCTCCATTCATCTTTATTTCCGTGCTGTCATTACTCGCGCTGTTGACCATGATCTTTGATTTCTCTGTACTGACCTCCATGCCGTATGTGCTCGCTCGATCTGTTAAATTGTCTGTGAGGATTTGCAGTTCTTGTTTGCTGCTGCCCATGAGGTCAATGTCATCTGCAAATCTGAGGTTGCAAAGGGGTCTTCCACCAATGGAGATGGAAGTGTGGTGGTTTTGCAGTGTCTCTGTCATGATGTTTTCGAGGAAGAGGTTGAAGAGTACAGGTGAGAGAAGGCAGCCCTGGCGAACCCCAACCGTGGTCTTGAAGAACTCGCCCACGTGATTGTTCATGAAAACTGCACTTTTTGCGTTCTCGTACAGAGCCTTGATGACTTCAATTAGGCAGCTGTCAATGTTGAAGTGCCTGAGTACTTGCCAGAGGCCGTCATGCCATACCCTGTCAAAGGCCTTTTTGAAGTCTATGAAATTGTGGTACAAGTCTTTTTGGCGTTGGAGATGCTTCTCTATCAGAATTCTCAGATTGAAAATTTGTTCCATTGTGCTGCGTTTTGGTCTAAAGCCCGCTTGTTCTTCTGCCAGGAGTTTTTCCGCTTGGTTTTTCAGTCTGTTGAGGACTACCTGCAGCATGATCTTGCTAGGATGACTTATGAGACTGATGGTTCTGTAGTTCTGGCATTGCTTGAGGTTTCCTTTCTTTGGCAGGGGTATTACAAGAGACTGTGTCCATTCTTTTGGCCATTCTTTGGTGTCGTGGATCTTCTGACAAAGTTCTGTGAATCGCCTTGCTGTTTCATTTCCTCCATTTTTTATGAGTTCAGCTGGGATGTTATCGATTCCAGGGGACTTCCCCTTCTTCAATTGTTTAATAGCTGCATCTACTTCACACCTTAGTATTGGTGGGTCTTTATCTTGGTGTTCAGGGGGTTTGTCAGAAACTATGTTGGTATCTGGGCGTAGTGGGTAGTTATACAATCCCTCACAGTATTCTGTCCAGCGTTGGAGGATGGCATTGTTTTCCGTTAAAAGATTTCCTTCTTTGTCTTCAATAACAGAGGCTTTAGGCTGTGTGGTTTTCGTTAGTGCTTTCAAAGTGTCGTAAGCTGTTTTGCTGTTTCCCTTGGCCATTCCAGCTTCGATGTTGTTGCATTGTTCTTCTATCTATGCTTCTTTGGCTTCTCTCATATTTTTCCTCACTTCTCTGTGGCTATCCATGTACTTCTTGTAAGCTTCTTGACTTGTGAACTTTTGTTTCTTAAGTTCTCTTCTTTTGTCGCAGAGGTCAAGAACCTCATTTGTCACCCAGGGTTGTTTCTTTGTTCTGCTTCTTCCTAATGTTTCTTCTGCTGCTGTCGTTAGCACTTCTTTGATGTTGTTGGCCAGTGTGTCCACATCATTGTCGATGGCTGTGAGTGCGGCGAACTTTCCTCCAATGTTGGCTTGGAAGATCTCAACCACTGTTGGGTCTTTGAGTTTTTCCAGGTCGAATCTTATGCGTGGGCTTTTTGGCTGTTGTTTTGCTTTCAGTTTCAGCCTGATGGTGGTAAGTACAAGGTCGTGGTCACTGCCAATGTCAGCTCCTGGGAATGTTCTTGTGTTTGCCTTGTTTATGCTGGATTTGAATCTTTGGGGTGACAGAATGTAATCAATTTGATTATGAATCAGACCATTTGGTGAGTGCCAGGTTGATGTTCTGGATGGCTTGTGAGGGTGGAGTGTGTTAGCCAAAGTTAGTTTGTGCTTCTTTGCGAATTCCAGCAGCCGCTGTCCTCTGTCATTTGTTTCTCCCAGTCCAAATCGTCCTGTGGTTCCTGCCCAGGTGTCATAGGCACCAGGTGTTTCGGCAACAACTGTTGCTTTTGCCGTAGCTGCTACTGTTGCTGCTGTTACCTCTATGACTCTTCATACTATTTCTACCGCTACTGCTGCCTCTGATGGTGCTGCTGTTGCTGCAACCGCTACTGCTGTTATCA
>CM060336.1:12248865-12251365 GCA_030674155.1 Stramonita haemastoma
TCAAGTTCGGTCTATAGATTCCCTTCAAATGCTCATCCCACAAAACATTGCAAGAACATACTATGCACGTATGGAAAACAAATTAGTGTTAGACAAATGCTCACTTGTTCTAGAATTAAAGAAAATTTACTTGTTTTTAGTATACCGAAAGATAAGTTTCTGTTATAGAATCATCAGTTACGCTTAAAGGCATTCTTGGTTATTGACGGACCTGCCAAGAGAGCCACAAACAACGCCAGGTTTCCTGTCGGTACCATTGACTAAAACACGAACCTCAAGTTCAATCCCCAAGCGAAACAGTTCTGGCACCAGAAGACATTGTAAGCTGCTGTAAGATGTGTCCGGATCTAATACACGCCTACGAGTGTGTATTGTGATATATTTTATTTAAAGGTATAATGTTTGAACAATAATAATTATGAAATGTAGCTGTCTTGTATCTTTTCATTATGATTCGTATCAATTTGCATGTCAGTATTGTAATCGCCCTTCTTCAGGGATGATTAAAAAGTGTTTTTGACTTGACTTGACTTGACTTGACTTGACTTGACTTGACTTGAAAGGGCACTTGACAGTGTTTCAGACCTTGCCATGTCTGATCATCCCCACCACTCTTTTTTTTTTTAAACCATTTTTATTCAGTTTTATCATGTTATACATTGTTGTATATCATGAAATGCGTTTTTTCATATACATGTAAAAAAAGCGAGCAAAATATTCACACATAGCATAATGAAATTATGATAAAGTATAAGAGAAATTAGGAAAATCAGAAAAAGAGAGAAAAACAAACAAACAAGCAAAAACAAACACACACACACACATACAACACACACACACACACACACACATACTCACACAAATATGTCCCCACCACTCTTTGTGTGCTGGTTTCCTGTTTGTTCTCAGGGGCTCCAGACGGTTTAGAGGCACGACTGTTACAAGCATCTCATTCGCTTTTGTGATTCTAACTTTGGTATTTTATTTGGTGGGGTTTTTACCTTATTTATTTTTATTTATTTATTCTTTTATATCGAGGATAACAGAATAAGCAACCATGTGCTTTTTTTCATCCGGTCCCCGTGTGTATGCAGTTTTGTAAATCTTGTCATCTGTTCCCACCGGCACACGATGGCCAACTCTTACGAAAAGCGGAACAGGATTTAACGTGTGCACAAGATGTTCTGCGTGCGTTCGCACACGGGGCCTCGGTTTAAAGTCTCATCCGAAGGACTTTTGGGGATAGTGGAGTCAGCACTGATGTTAACTCCAGGAAGAAAATTTCCTCGACCGGACTCTCTCTCTCTCTCTCTCTCTCTCTCTCTCTCTCTCTCTCTCTCTCTCTCTCTCTCTCTCTCTCTCTCTCTCTCTCTCTCTCTCTCTCCTCTCTCTCTCTCTCTCTCTCGAGAAGAGAGAGCACAAAATGTGACAGTGACTGTTTTGGTGACTAGTTTCAGTACTTTTCTGTTTGTCCAATGTTGAATTAAACTCGTAAAAGATTGTTACCAAAATATTACATTAAACATGCAAACACTTTGAAAACTAAAAATCATTATTCTTCACCAAAAAACAAGAAGACACAACTCAATGTACATAGTTAGAATGATAAATACTGTCAGAAAAACAAGAACATGTCAAGCATGTTAACAAAATTTGTTTTGTTGTTGTTCTAAGGTTTTGTGCTTGAATACCATGTTAAGTGGTACACGGCAACTAAGTTCTTTAGTTATGGTTTTGTTTCTTAATTTTATGTAGAAATCCTCAATATCCCTAAAATGAAGACAGGAATCCCTACACACCAAGCTGTATGGCTAGCGAGAGGAGCTGGAAAGGACATGCCATTATTTTTCCCAGATACATCTGACCGTGTAAAGCAAACGAGAGAAGAAGAAGAAGAATTTGAAGAAGAAGAATTTGAAGAAGATTTTGAAGAAGATTTTGAAGAAGAATTTGAAGAATTTGAAGAAGAATTTGAAGAATTTGAAGAAAGAAGAAGAAGAAGAAGAAGAAGAAGAAGAAGAAGAAGAAGAAGAAGAAGAAGAAGAAGAAGAAGAAGAAGAATTTGAAGAAGAAGAAGAAGAAGAAGAAGAAGAAGAAGAAGAAGAAGAAGAAGAAGAAGAAGAAGAAGAAAAAGAATAAGACAGGAATAAAGAATTTGAATTTTTGAACTTCTTTAGTTTCAAGTTTTTTCTTTTTTTTTTAATCTGCAAGGTACCAGAACGAACTGAGTAAACATTTCTTTGCTACACCATATCGCATTTGTCCAGTTTAAGCCACGGCAGAATTTTCTGCTTGAAATTTGGGCCACTCTCCCCAGGGAAAGCCCGTCGCCATAAGAACAGCACCACCAGCAGTTTTTCTCAATATCATGTTGCCAGGGACAACTTTGTTGGTGCTGTGAGGTCTTTCACGTGAGATAAATGAGTGTTGCACACCAGACCTCGGTTTATCGTCTCACTACAAATACTAGCACTTATTTTATTTTATTTTATTTTATTTT
>CM060336.1:12258865-12266365 GCA_030674155.1 Stramonita haemastoma
ACATGAACATTTCATCATTTAAAGACATTGCTCAGTCAATTGAAACGATCCTACCATACATGAACATTTCATAAGTCATTGCTCAATCAATTGAAAACGATCCTACCATACATGAACATTTCATAAGTCATTGCTCAATCAATTGAAACGATTCTACAGAGACATCCATCAGACATCACTCAAGGTCACTGTTTTCATTCCTTCCGCTAGAGCTCCGAGTTTCACCAATGGGGCGAAACTTTGTGTAAGCGACCGTTTTTTTTATCTATTTATTTTTACCCCCCACCATTTAGGTAGTGGGAATTCAGACTGCAGGGATGCATCTACACATCTCCCCTGTGTGCATGCGGGTTTGTTGTCATCCAAACTACCAGCATACAATGGCCTGCTTCTCTGAAAGGCGGAACGGGTTTTTAAATGAGTGGTCAAGATGTTCTGCGTGTGTTCGCACACGGGGCCTCCGTTTATAGTTTCATCCCAAGGACATTGATATTCATTTCTTTTTTGTTTTTGGTCAAAGTGAGAAGAAAGGGCGAGGCTGGGAATTGAACCAACGGGTTACTAGTTGGCAGGCGAACGTCTTAACCATCCTGCTACCCCCCTTCTTGCTCAAGGTCATTTGAAATGATCGTACATTTACATGGATATATATTTTTTCCTTTTTTGTTGGTTGCCTCCTCTATCAATCATAAAGAAGCGTAAAAATTTAAATGCTACGGGCATGTCACAAGATCAAAAGGACTTGCAAAAACAATATTGCAAGGCACTGTCCAAGGAGGAAGAAAAAGAGACAGACCAAGGTAGAGATGGGAGGACAACATCAGCGAATGGACAGGCCTAAAACTCAACAAAACCTCGAGAAAGGCAGAACAGAGAGAGGAATGGAGGGAACTGGTTGTCATGGTCTTCATGGATGCCCCCACGGTCGCCAGACTAGGGGATAGATAGATAGATAGATAGATAGATAGATAGATAGATAGGTAGATAGATAGATAGATAGATAGATAGATAGATATGTAGATAGATAGATAGATAGATAGATAGGTAGATAGATAGATAGATAGATAGATAGATAGATAGATAGGTAGAGATAGATAGATAGATAGATAGATAGATAGATAGATAGATAGATAGATAGATAGAGATAGATAGGTAGGTAGATAGATAGATTTGATAGATAGATAGATAGATAGATAGAGATAGATAGATAGATAGGTAGGTAGATAGAGATATAGATAGATAGATAGATAGATAGATAGATAGACAGAGAGATAGATAAAGAGATAGATAGACAGATAGATAGATAGCCTCATCTTGTGAGCCACAGAATCAGGACAACTTTCTTTAATTGCATAATGATCAATGACCATGAGGATGACGTTAATATGTGCTGTGGGAGTGCATCTGCTTTGAGATACGTGACAGGGCTGTACTCGACGCTTCCTATCATAATATATCCCGATATCAACCAGGCCGGGAAATACAGGACACCTGCAGTGTTGGTCAGGTAATTTGAGCAACACTCTCAAATTTGCTTTGGTAAAATGAATGAAGCTCGACTGTGTGGTCCCAGTTCTACCCACTGAGCCCACAGCACACTCACTCCTGGTAGGTTTGCAGTCCGGAGTCCGAAAAGAACCCCTGTGACTCTTTTGGGATTTGAACCCCGAACTTCCTGTCCATAACCCAAAGGGCTAAACACTGCGCCTGTGGCTGTTTATACACGGATATTACATCAAAAGACATTGCTCAGAGTCATTTGAAATGATCCTACAACACACGGACATTTCATCATTAAAAAAAACCATCAACAGAAACAAAACACGACACTTAACACTTTCAAATACAGAAAAGGATTCAGAAGCATATCCCACCAAACTGAACCACATTTTAAACAGAGTAAATTGTTGTACATGAGAAGAAAACAACAATCCCTAACGTAAATCGGACAGGACAATCTGTATCGAAGGACAGTAAGCAAGTGTTTAAGCAGCATTGTTCTCATATACAGCGACACCAGGTTTGTTGTTCTAAATCTATTTTACTTAAAGGTGTGTGTGTGTGTGTGTGTGTGTGTGTGTGTGTGTGTGTGTGTGTGTGTGGTGTGTGTGTGTGTGTGTGTGTGTGTGTGTGTGTGTGTGTGTGTGTGCAGAATCTTCAGTTGTGCCCCCACGGTCCACGGGACTACGGGACAGGTGAAGGTGAAGATGGAGATGAAGATGAAGGTGGTGTGTGTGTGTGTGTGTGTGTGTGTGTGTGTGTGTGTGTGTGTGTGTGTGTGTGTGTGTGTGTGTGTGTGTGTGTGTGTGTGTGAAGATAGGCCAGGAAGGAGGAAGGAGCGAGGAAGCAGACGCTGAAGAGAATGATCTGACTAAACAATGACAGATATGAAAGAAGCAGCAAAAGTGTTAACAGTGCGCAGAAGGCGGAGAATTATTTCCCTTGTACACCCGAACTTAATTCCTTTCTAAATCGTAACGGAACACAGCACAACAAAACAAAAAAACCAAAAAAAAAATTATTTGTGCTTTGTGTAGCAATTATTCTTGTTAGCCAGTTAAATGGAAATGGTGAAATGTTGGACAAAAAGTCAATTTGTTTTTCTTTTGTAATGCACATGCATGCCAAAAAAAAAGATCCAAAAAAAAAAGAAAACAAAAAAAAATCCATCTCAAAGAAAATGAAGGTAGCAATGACAGCACAACATTTGTCAAACAATAAGGCGAACACAACATCTCGAGAAATACTAGTATATAGGCCTACACATATACAAAGACGTACTAGAATTTCCTTTTAAAAAATAGCTAATAGGTCATGGAGTAAAAAGCGGTGTCGGCAAACCACTGAAGGGAAACAGCATGGGGAGTGCTATAACTGCACTGACAGGATCTCTGTCTTATCTTCATCTATATTTGTATATCTATATCTTCATCTTTATGTACGAGTACCGACAACTCAAATTCAGAGATAAAATAGACTGCTGTTATTAGCGCTACTAAACCCTTGTTGCTGTCGTTGCCCTTCTTGTTATTATTGCTGTTTTTACTGTTGTTGTTGTTGTTGCTATTGTCATCATTGCGGCTGCGGCTGCTGTTTTCATGTTCTCACTGCTGTCCACTTTGATCATTTCTGCTATGTTATTGGTGCCATGCTGACGTTCCTGTTGTAACTGCTACTGTGACTGCTGTTGTTGCTGATTTCGGTTGCGGCCGCTACTGATGCCATTCATTCAGCAACTGAAGATGCAGATGCCAAAGAGTCTGTGTCGGATGGATTGCAGACACCTGTGATGACAGAGTTGGCACTGTTTTGCTGTCGACGTATGTCATTCAGTTGATGCATTATTTGCGTAACTGCTGCTGTATAGTTACAGAGGGCGTCTCTGTATGAAACGGTCAGTACTTGAGCACGCTCCCTCTCCATTTGTGACACCCTGTGTTCAAGATGTGTCAGCCTTGCAAGTGTGTCCACTTGTGACAGCCTGCGTTCAAGCTGATCCAGTCTGACACCCAGAATATCAGAACTCGCTTGATGCTGGGGGTTGGTGCCGCTGATGTTGTCATGGCTGTTGTTGCTTAGGCTATCGCTGCTGCTGCTGCGATTGTTTAGGTTGTTGTTGTTGTTTCTGCTGGTGGTGGTATTGTTTAGTCTCTTGTTATTTATTGCTGTTGCTGCTGCTATCACTCAGGATGTTGCTGCTGATACTGCTCAGGCTGTTGCTGTTGCTATTGCTTAGAGTGTTGCTGCTCTTGTTACTGGCAGTGGCGGTGATGGTAGCCACGGGGATGTCAAGAGGTTGGGAAGAATCCTGCTGGCCTTCATGTTCAGTGTCTGCACTGCTGAAGTCATTCAGCTCCCTTTCCTGTGCCTCTGCAGCACCAACTGCCTGTTGTGTCTGTGGCTGCGTTACACCGCAACAAAAGCGTTTGTTTTCCCGAGAGGGCAAGGCACTGGCACAGCGTTTATTTGTTGGTGTGCGGCAGTGCGGAGACATCGCGGCACTGCGGTCTGCCCCGTGGGGGACTGCAAGTGAAGGTGGAGCTGAGTTTTCTGTCTGTAGAGCAGCGCAGGGACTCGTTTTCCTCTCTGTCCTCTTCCGCGCAGGTGGTGAAGGTGAGAGTGGAACCGTCTGCAGCAGTTGGCTCTTGTCGTGTACTATCGGTGGCTGATGACCATGTTGGGTTGCTTCTCTATCTAACTCTGCCATCAGTATGCCTTTGGCTTTGTGAAAACACTGACAGTTTGCACTGATGACCAGGTGACCTGGCTCCAAGTGCCAGTCACACACAACACCTTCTGCATCCAGCTCTCTCTGGACACGCTGTCTGCTGTCAGACGTCTGCAGAATTTGAGAGGAGGCGGCTGTCAGCGGTATCTTCTGATGCGACAGACTGGCCAGGTATTTCCACAGTGCGGCCACAGTCTTATCAACTGTGCGCTGCGGGGCTCTGATGTGACCGGTTCTCCTGTCTGAGTTGACGGTCAGGGTCTGCTGAAGCCCTTCTGGAAGGTGTCCTTTGCTTGAGCCGGGCTGAGAAAGTCCAGCTGCCAAGGCTGCGCTTCTGTGATGGGCACTGTCGTCTCCTGCTCCTGCAGGCTATGGTGTGACTTTGGCGCCTTCATGCCAATTGTCTGCCGGGACCTGTTCTGTGCCTCAGTCTCCGACGTCATCATGGCTGGTGTGTTTGTTAGTTGGATGTGGCGATTCGATTTAGTACACATATTTTTTGTTGCTGTCTCCACAGCAGCATCTTTCCAATTATTTCCAGTATCGCCTGGTCTGCATCAAAAGTTACTTGTAGCTCTGGGCATGTTGTTTTAATCCCTGTGAGAACTGTGTCATTGATGATGATGCCAGAAGACGATTTATCACTGCCTTTGATGTGTACAACAGTCAGGCCGTCATCTGAGTCAGCTGATGACAGATCGTGTCCAGGTCTCCTGATGCACTGGGCAGGGAAACTGGATAGCCCTGGTGTCTGCGTTGATGGCGACAAATCCTGAAAGGGAGGCAGCAGTGATTCCAGTGTTTCCATGACGTGAACTCCCGTTTCCCACCCCATTGACGGTTTATACATGCTACAATTATACGACCAATGCTCAGAAAATAAAAACACTGAGCACTAGATTTATCACACGACATGTTGTCAAAGAAACGTTCTCGCCATTGTCTGTCACGTCTGTTCCTGGCTATGATGTCATGATGCACTTTGAGAGTGACGCGCACCGCCTGGATAGTGACCTGACAGTCGATATGCGCCCGGACACCGACCAGTTTTCTATGTAGATACGTTCAAGGCCCAACACCAGAGACAGCAGATCTAGAAACAGACAGGTATATCAGCACCCTGGTTATAACTCACAAACATTTGATCACCACAGCAGTAAAGCCACTGACTGGAGAGAGAGAGAGAGAGAGAGAGGAGAGAGAGGAGAGAAGAGAGAGAGAGAGAGAGAGAGGAGAGAGGAGAGAGAGAGAGAGACAGAGACAGAGACAGAGACAGAGACAGAGAGACAGAGAGACAGAGAGAGACAGAGAGAGACAGAGAGACAGAGAGACAGAGACAGAGAGAGAGAGAGAGACAGACAGACAGACAGACAGACAGACAGACAGAGGTTCACTACATTCATAACAACAAGGGGGAAGATGTAGCCCGTAATCTAATCCCCACAAATACACGACACATTTCGACTGAATGTAGTTTTGAGGGTACTGAGTCTTAATCTCTGTATCAGACTTGCAAACAGTATATGACCCAGTGTTTTTTTTTAACAGAGAAATACCTGTATATTGACTCGATTGATTAATGTCCTTCGGGTGAGACTTTAAACCGAGGCCCCGTGTGCGAACGCACGCAGAACATCTTGCGCACACGTTAAATCCTGTTCCGCTTTTTGTAAGAGTAGGCCATCGTGTGCCGGTGGGAACAGATGCAATATTTACAAAACTGCATACACACGGGGACCGGATGAAAAAAAGCACATGATTGCTTATTCTGTTATCCTCGATATAAAAGAATAATAATAAAAAATAATTAAAAAAATAATAAATGTCTGGCACATCCTTTTGAATGGTGTGTATCATGGTACATGCTGCCAAACTGCTCCCAGCAAGTCTTCCAAATACAGCATCACTCTTGTAAGGACAGTAGAATATGTAGTTTGAAGGAACTTTGACTGTTCGGCCCCCTTCCCCTTTTAGCAGTACGATCTGCCCATTCCTGTTCCAAAAGATAGACGCTATAGCCGGGTGGTTCAGTCCGATCCATGAAGTCTTGGTTTGAATCTCAGCGGCCTCTGGTGAATTCAGGGTGAGGATTTTTACGATCTCCCACGTTTTCAAGCTGCAGACATGTAGGGGAAGGAAGGTGGCAGGATGGTTAAGACGTTCGCCTGCCAACTGTAAACCGTGAGTTTCTGGGTTCGTACCCACCCGCCCTTTCTTCCCAGTTTGACGAAAAAATCTAACTGAATGTCAAAGTCATTCGGATGAGACAATAAACCGAGGCCCGGTGTGCGAACGCACGCAGAACATCTTGCGCACACGTTAAAAACCCCGTTCCGCCCTTTTGGAAGAGCAGGCCATCGTGTGCCGGTAGGAGCGGATGACAAAATTATTAGAAAAACAAAACAAACCAGCATGCACATAGGTGTCGTGTTTAGACACCATCCCTAAGGGAAAAAAATGGGTAGGCGCTGCACTTGTGGCGACGCACTCGCCCCGGAGAGAGCAGCCCGAATTTCACGCAGAGAAATATGCTGTGACATAAAGTGGTATAAAATAAAATGAAATAAAATAAATGCAGACATGCCAGTGCCTTAATTCCTTTTGTGTACATACACATGCATGAGATAAATATGCACGTTAAAGACCCGTAATTCATGTCAGTGTTTCAGGGCTGTATGTGGCAACGTTCTGGTGGCTCCAGCAACGGCACCGGAACCATGCGTGTCGGCGATTACCTTTCTCATGGACCTTTCCAGCGACGAGAAGAGAGGGGGAGGGGGGGGGGGCGTCTACTGTATGGGTAACAGCTAGCCCCCCACACTTACTTACCCAGGCTTTGCGCTCTAGCCTACCAGCTAGAGCGCAACTCCATAGTCTTCCGAGACTGACGGATGCTTACTATGTGCTGCAAAAACATATCAAAAATCGGAAAAAATCTATGAAAAGTTATTACAAATTGAAATGGTTGACTGTAGGAAGCGACAAAATGAGAAATGGACAAGTTGTGCATCATACCAGATGATCAGAATGAGGGCTTGGTTGATCTGAAACGTGTTTTTAAAGCAAAAGGAAACAAAATTACGCATTGATACTCCAGTACAAGTTAGAGGAAAGCTTATGGTTTTATAATCAGTCAAACTCTCACAATCGACAACCTGACCCCACCTGCCTAAACTGGCCCTTAGGGGAAAAGTGGGTCAGGTGTAAAGCGACTCATTTCGTGGTGGAGCGTCAGATATTTGTTTGAATTTATGATTTATTTGGGATTGACG
>CM060336.1:12271365-12276365 GCA_030674155.1 Stramonita haemastoma
AGACAGACAGACAGACAGAGACAGACAGACAGACAGACTTATGGACAGACACACAGAGTAATGCAGGAATAGAAAGAGACAGAGAAAGACCAAAAATAGAACAGTTACAGATACACAAGATACAGAGAGACATGGCGAAAAGTATGCCTACTGTATTTGTGAAACAGCTAATATTAAAACATATTTGAAAACGTAAACAATAGCTTCACATGTTACCAGCGGACATATTTTGACAGTGTACCATGTACATAAGCAATGATATAATTTGAAATTACAAAATATGTATTATATCTTACCAGTTGCACCACGGAAACTAGGCTGTCTATGGCGGAGCAGGAAGTAAATGGTCTACTCAGCAGGTGACGAAAGAATGAGGTGGTTCTAACTGTATTTTCATGGGAGACAACTATACAGAATCCTAATTAGCTCCAGTTAACTCCCATCAATTTTGACCTCGATGTTGCCAGGATTTATTTATTTATTTATTTATTTATTTATTTATTCTTTTATATCAAGGATAATGGAATAAGCACTCTGTGCTTTTTTACATCCAGTCCCCGTGTGTATGCAGTTTTGTAAATGTCATCTGTTCCCACCGCCACACGATGGCCTACTCTTACGAAAAGCGGAACAGGATTTAACGTGTGCGCAAGATGTTCTGCGTGTGTTCGCACACGGGGCCTCGGTTTAAAGTCTCATACAAGGACTTTTGGGGAGAAAAATACAATAGGAGTATGTATATAGTTCAATCCTTACACATGAAATACTGTAAATACACCTTTCAGTTAAACAATGTGCACTTTACTGCTATAGGTATGATGAAACCGGTGGTTTCCTTTTGTTTGTACACATAATATACAGCAGGGTACAATTCCGGCACAAATTGTCTGCCGACCCATGTGGAAAAATAATCACCAAGTAAGCTTCTGACACCGGCAGACTGCCTCAATTTTCAAATACAAGCAAATGATTGGCTATTCACATATAAACTAACATGAAAATGAACAATCCTTTGTATGGCATTCTCCACAGTCAGTGTCTAGGACCTAGTTGACGAATTACCCAATCACGTTACATATTTATTTTTCTTAAATTTTATTTTATTCTTTTATATCAAAGATAATGAGATAAGCTCTCTTGTGCTTTTTTTAATTATTTTTTTTACATCCAGTCCCCTTGTGTATGCAGTTTTGTAAATGTAATCTATTCCCACCTGCACACGATGGCCTACTCTTACCAAAAGCGGAACAGGATTTAACGTGTTCTACATAGTTAGCTAGTTAAATCATCAGCAGAAAGTTTTAAGCGTTCGCCTTGTTGAAAATGTGATCAAAATCCTCCATTAAAAAAACAACAACCGAATAACACTATAAAGGAAATATCAAGAAAATTACAAGATTATTCACAACCCTCTCTTGCTCTAAGTAAAACGATAAAGCGTAATAAATATAGTTGACGAGGTAATAATCATCAATGACATTGTTCAATTAATAATCAAAACCCAGTAAAAAAAAAATGCTAAAGTTGAATCTTACATATATTGAAAGCCAATGAAACACTGTATTAAATATTGAAAGAAAGCTATGATATGAGAAACGTGAAAAGACCAAACAAAATTCACTCTTCATCCCGCAAAATGATACGAATATCTCTAAACAAATTAATGAGCGGGGAAACATTTAAAAGGAAAAGGAAATCATAAAACCTTTCAGAATTGTTCTTAAAAACGGAAATGATAAGTGTACTCTTGATAAGGAAACCATAAAACCTATCAGAATTGTTCTTAAAAACGGACATGATCAGTGTTCTCTTGATAAGGAAACTACAAAACCTATCAGAATTGTTCTTTAAAAACGGACATAATAAAAGTACTCTTGATAAGGAAACCATAAAACCTATCAGAATTGTTATTTAAAAACGGACATGATAAGTGTACTCTTGATAAAGAAACCATAAAACCTATCAGAATTGTTATTTAAAAACGGATATGATCAGTGTTCTCTTGATAAGGAAATCATAAAACCTATCAGAATTGTTATTTAAAAACGGACATGATCAGTGTACTCTAGATAACGAAACCATAAAACCTATCAGAATTGTTATTTCAAAACGGACATGATAAGTGTTCTCTTGATAAGGAAACCATAAAACCTATCAGAATTGTTATTTCAAAACGGACATGATCAGTGTACTCTAGATAGGAACCTATCGCAAAGAGAAGTGTGAAAAGGGGGTGAACATTATTTGAGAAATTAAGTAAAAGACAGGTCCAAATTAGGGAGAAAAATTACATTCACACATAGCATAATGAAATATGATAAAGTATAAGAGAAATTAGGAAAATCAGAAGAAGGGAGAAAAACAAACAAACAAACAAACAAACAAACAAACAAAACAAACAAACAAAACACACACACACACACACACACACACACACACACACACACACACACACACACACACACACACACACACTCACACAAATATGTCCCCACCACTCTTTGTGTGCTGGTTTCGCTGTTTGCTCTCGGGGGCTCCAGACGGTTTAGAGGCACGAATGTTACAAGGGCTAATCTTCCCTTCTATCTTATTCAGCTTTTGTGATTCTAACTTTGGTATTTTATTTCTACTGATTGGTGGGGTTTTTACCTTTGAGAGAGAGAGAGAGAGAGAGAGAGAGAGAGAGAGAGAGAGAGAGAGAGAGAGAGAGAGAGAGAGAGAGAGAGAGAGAGAGAGAGAGAGAGAGAGAGAGAGAGACTGCGCAAAATGTGACAGTAACTGTTTTGATGACTAGTTTCAGTACTTTTCTGTTTGTCCAATGTTGAATTAAACTCGTAAAAGATTGTTACCAAAATATTCCATTAAACATACAAACACTTAAAAAAAATAGAAAATCGTTTTTCCTCACCAAAAACAAGAAGACACAACTCAATGTAGTTAGAATGATAAACACTATCGGAAAAAAACAACAACATGTAAAGCATGTCAACAAAATCGAGATATGAGAACAAAAGGGGTTGTTTTGGTTCTAAGGTTTTGTGCTTGAATACCATGTTAAGTGGTACACAGCAGCTAAGTTCTTCAGTTATGGTTTTGTTTCTTAATTTTATGTAGAAATCCTCAATATCCCTAAAATGAAGACAGGAGTCCCTACAGACCAAGCTGTATGGCTATGCGCTAGCGAGAGGAGCTGGGAAGGACATGCCATTATTTTTCCCAGACACATCTGACGGTGTAAAGCAAACGAGAGAAGAAGAAGAAGAAGAATTTGAAGAAGAAGAATTTGAAGAAGAAGAAGAAGAAGAAGAAGAAGAAGAAGAAGAAGAAGAATTGCGAAGAAGAAGAAGAAGAAGAAGAAGAAGGAGAAGAAGAAGAATTTGAAGAAGAAGAAGAAGAAGAAGAAGAAGAAGAAGAAGAAGAAGAAGAAGAATTGTGAAGCATTTGAAGAAGAAGAATTTGAAGAATTTGAAGAATTTGAAGAAGAATTTGAAGAAGAATTTGAAGAAGAATTTGAAGAAGAATTTGAAGAAGAAGAAGAAGAAGAAGAATTTGAAGAATTTGAAGAATTTGAAGAATTTGAAGAAGAAGAATTTGAAGAAGAATTTGAAGAAGAATTTGAAGAAGAAGAAGAAGAAGAAGAAGAAGAAGAAGAAGAAGAAGAAGAAGAAGAGGCTAGCGAGTGATCTCCCTTGGTGATAGTCAGGAAAATTGTTTGCTGCGCAAAGTTTTGGTTAAAAGTACCAATTCACTCAGTACAATGCCAGTTGTTGGACTGCCAACAGCACTGGAAGCAACCCTGAGTGCCCTGCTGCAAGACAGTCACCTGACGTCCTGGCGAATTTGCGGAGAAGGGAGCAATACGACAGTAATACTTCGACTGAGGACAGACAGTGAGAATGTCAACATGGCTGGTCAACAAACATCTACCTGCCAGCATTTTCGCAGAAAGCCTCCCAGTCAAGTGAATCGTGACAGGAGACGAATAGAGGAGAGGAGACAGGCAGAGGAAAGGCGACAAACAGAGGAAAGAAGACAGACAGCAAAAAGGAAAGAAAATAATGAGGCAGGTGAGACCTTCACTTTTGAAAATTCGCCAACTTTATTTATGCCAACACCGCCAACAAGCCACGTTGTCTCACACACCAACACGCCCCTGTCTTCTAACAACACACCGCTGCACGTGATGTCTTCAGCACGGGAATTTCGCCCTGCGTCACGGGATGTCAACACGCTAGAAGCAGACACAGTCTCTGATCAGCAACACGAACTTGACCTTGCTGTGTGTAGTGCATCAGATACCACTGAAGACAGCTGCGACATTGCTCTACAGAAGGCGAAAGAGATCGACTGCAGTGTGGAGCTGATCAGGGACTACGTGGCACAGCTGACGGACAGATCGCTGCAGAGAAGACTGAGGGACACCCGTAGAAACCAGGAGTTTGGAAAAGTGTTTGTTTCTGACAGTACCCCTGACACTGTTATCTGTGAAAGTGACGACTTGGTGATCCAGTTTAAGTGGACAGATAGCTCCGATGAACCATCCGATTTCTACTGGTTTGTGAAAAAGAATATTAAACACCTGAATGAGGAAGAACGTGTCATTTTTTCTAGGTTACAGCTGTGGACTTTGGCAGATCGCAAAAAAATGAAAAAGAGGATTGATGCCAGTCTGAATATTCTACATGTGATCATGGGTGTTGTTCAATATCAGCTTGGATAATTGTGATTGTGACGGCATGTGTGGGAGTAAATGTGTGTGTGTGTGTGTGTGTGTGAGTGTGTGTGTGTGTGTGTGTGTGTGTGTGTGTGTGTGTGTGTGTGTGTGTGTGTGTGTGTGTGTGTGTAAGTGTGTGTTGTGTGCGCATGTGTGTGTATGCGTGTGTGTGTATGTGTGTGTGTGAGAGAGGGAGAGAGAGACAGAGAGAGAGAGTAATGGAACAGCAGCATACGTGTACTCCACCAGTTCAGTTCCACGGTGTTTTGTGTAAAATAATAGCAAG
>CM060336.1:12281365-12306365 GCA_030674155.1 Stramonita haemastoma
TTAACATTTACACAACTACACCAACAATTAAAGAGGTGTGTGTGTGTGTGTGTGTGTGTGTGTGTGTGTGTGTGTGTGTGTGTGTGTGTGTGGTGCGTGCGTGTGCGTGTGTGTGTGCATGCGCATGTGTGTTTGTGTGTGTGTGCGTGTGTATGCGTGTGTGTGTGCATGCGTATGTGTGTGTGTTGTGTGTGTGGCGTGCGTGTGTATGCGTGTGTGTGTATGTGTGTGTGTGTGTGTGTGCGCTTGCGTGCTTGTAATATATATATATATATATATATATAATATATGTATGTATGTATGTATGTGTGTGTTGTGTGCGTGCGTGCGTGCGTGCGTGCGTGCGTGCGTGTGTGTGTGTGTGTTGTGTGAGTGCGAGCGTATATGCTTGTATATATATATATATATATATATATATATATATATATATATATATATATATATATATATATATATATATATATATAAAACATATAACAAGGACTCTCAGAGAATCAACCAGGAGCTTGCCGAAAGTGGAAGTCTGATGATTACTTCCCTTACATTGCAAACTTTAAACAGATCTTTTTGTCTAAATGGTTTCAAATATTGAAAAAAAAAAACCAACAACTTTTCCCCCAGAATACTCGTGTTTAAATCATTTTTGCATTGAATCAACCAAGAATAGGGCATAGTTTTATGGGGTTTATTGTCAGGCAGCATATTTGTGTCATTTTATATCTTCATCATGATCGTTCTGTTTTCCTGAACTATGAACCATAAACCACGAACCCTGAACCGGCTAGTCTAAGTTATTTTTGTGTGGTATAGGGCAAGACTACTTCAATTCCTGAGAGTAATTTCTTCTCAATTATGAACTGTTTCAGTTCGTTGAAAGCAAGAAAAGTAAGCTACGCCAGTCAACACCACACGGCATATTTCCATTTCGGAAATCTAAACGGTATACTGGTGTAAAAGGGACACCCACTATACTGTGATGTTATGGCATTGTTCAGTCACGGGAAACAGCCACAGAGTTTGACCTCCAGTCAGAGAAATACTCAAACATGGACAACATAACCACCAAATAGAAAAAATAATTATATACATAATACATCATCATGTACAAAGAACCATTTGAAAATAAATGGTGCCAATTCCCAATCAGTTTTCAATTTTTGAGCAAAGAAAAATCAGCATAGCAATCAAATCAATCAAAAAAAACAAAAGTGACGGGAGTATAGTTACAAAATAATACGTATCAAAGAAAAAGAAGCGTGTGACAAAAATAGATATTGTATGGCACGAAATTATTAACAGAGCAAAGAAAAAATGGATACTGAAAGAGTATATCAGAAAATTCTCACACGGAATAAAAATACCATGGTTTGTGAAAAAACAATAGGGAAACAAATACAATCGCATGCATGAAAAAGAAAAAAAATGGGTAAGCGTTGCACTTGTGGCGACGCACTCTACCCGGAGAGAGCACCCCGAATATCACGCAGAGAAATCTGCTGTGACATAAAGTGGTATAAAATAACAAAATACAACCTACAGGTTATTCTTTAAGATCAATGCACTGGAGTGCCCTCTGACTGACAGGACGTCATGACAATTCCTTCTTCCTGTTGGTCTTGCTCATCCCATCAGACGAACCACAGGACACCTCCTGAGTTCAGATGCCAGTCTTTAGTTCCACAGAGTTCTTTAGTTCAGTGTGCCCACGACAGTCCCTGCTGAAGATCTGCATTCCAACTGTACAGACGATGTTCAGTGTGCCCATAGTGCATGGATCCTAACTGAAGACCTACATTCTCCGTCTGTTACAGACCGATGTTCAGTGTGCCCATAGTGTGGATGTATCCTAACATGAGAAGATCTACATTCCAACTGTACAGACGATGTTCTGTGTGCCCATAGTGCATAGATCCTAACTGAAGATCTACATTCCAAGTGCAAGCAGATTCTGTTGTAGTGCACGTGAATCCGTGATAACAGACTGTGATTACAGTTGTGTCTTCGTTTTTCTGTCTTGACATTCTCTAAACACATTCTGGAATACAATGCATGGCTACTTCTCATTCCTTACTCAGTGTCACCATAAAAACATTGTTCTTGAATACTTCTCTGACATTTATGTTTTGGCATCAAGCAAACGTAAAACAGGGTTTTTTGTGACACTGATTAGAGCAGGTGCAGACTGTCTACTACAATCACTACAAAAGCTAACATCATCCCCATACAAAGAAGGGTCAAACGTGGTCTGCAATACAGTCATGTCTAGCTCCTGTCAAACACATTGCTCAGTGTCTTTGGAATGGTCCTGCCATGCATGGGCATTTACCAGACATTGCTCAATCATTTAAAACTGATCACCATCATGGATATTTCATCATTTAAAGATATTGTTCAATCATTTGAAACGACCCTACGACACATGGAATTTCACATTTAAAGACATTGTCAATCATTTGAAATGATCCTACAACACATGAACATTTCATGATTTAAAGACATGCTTTTCATTTGAAACGATCCTACATACATGAACATTTCATAAGACATTGCTTTGTCAATGGAAAACGATCCTACACACATGAACATTTCATCATTTAAAGACATTGCTCATTCAATTTGAAAACGATCCTACAACACATGAACATTTCATCATTTAAAGACATTGCTTTGTCATTTGAAACGATCCTACCATAAATGAACATTTCATAAGACATTGCTTTGTCAATTGAAACGATCCTACCATACATGAAATTATATTAAAGACATGCATCATTGAAAGATCTACATATGAAATTCTAGTCTTCTCAATCAATTGAAACGATTCATACATGACATTTCATAAGTCATGCTCATCATTGACGATTTACGAGAATCATCAGCTCATCAGGTCACTGTTTTCATTCCTTCCGCTAGAGCTCCGAGTTTCACCAATGGGGCGAAACTTTGTGTAAGCGACCGTTTTTATATCTATTTATTTTTACCCCCACCATTTAGGTAGTGGAATTCAGACTGCAGGATGGCATCTACACATCTCCCCTGTGTGCATGCGGGTTTGTTGTCATCCAAACTACCAGCATACAATGGCCTGCTTCTCTGAAAGGCGGAACGGGTTTTAAATGAGTGGTCAAGATGTTCTGCATGTGTTCGCACACGGGGCCTCCGTTTATAGTTTCATCCCAAGGACATTGATATTCATTTCTTTTTTGTTTTGGTCAAAGTGAGAAGAAAGGGCGAGGCTGGGAATTGAACCAAACGGGTTACTAGTTGGCAGGCGAACGTCTTAACCATCCTGCTATCCCCCTTCTTGCTCAAGGTCATTTGAAATGATCGTACATTTACATGGATATATATTTTTTCCTTTTTTTGTTGGTGCCTCCTCTATCAATCATAAAGAAGCGTAAATTTAAATGCTACGGGCATGTCACAAGATCAAAAGGACTTGCAAAAACAATATTGCAAGGCACTGTCCAAGGAGGAAGAAAAAGAGACAGACCAAGGTAGAGATGGGAGGACAACATCAGCGAATGGACAGGCCTAAAACTCAACAAAACCTCGAGAAAGGCAGAACAGAGAGAGGAATGGAGGGAACTGGTTGTCATGTCTTCATGGATGCCCCACGGTCGCAGACTAGGGGATAGATAGATAGATAGATAGATAGATAGATAGATAGATAGTGATAGATAGATAGATAGATAGATAGATAATATGTAGATAGTAGATAGATAGATAGATAGGTAATAGAAGAAGATAGATAGATAGATAGATGTAGTAGATGATAGATAGATGAAGATAGATAGATAGATGATAGATATAGATAGAGATAGATAGGTAGGTAGATAGATAGATAGATAGATAGATAGATAGATAGTAGGATAGATAGATAGATAGGTAGTAGATAGGTATAGATAGATAGATAGATAGATAGATAGATAGACAGGATAGATAAAGAGATAGATAGACAGATAGATAGATAGCCTCATCTTGTGAGCCACAGAATCAGGGACAACTTTCTTTAATTGCATAATGATCAATGACCATGAGGATGACGTTAATATGCTGCTGTGGGAGTGCATCTGCTTTGAGACTACGTGACAGGGCTGTACTCGACGCTTCCTATCATAATATATCCCGATATCAACCAGGCCCGGGAAATACAGACACCTGCAGTGTTGGTCAGGTAATTTGAGCAACACTCTCAAATTTGCTTTGGTAAAGTGAATGAAGCTCGACTGTGTGGTCCCAGTCTATCCACTGAGCCCACAGCACACTCACTCCTGGTAGGTGCAGTCCGGAGTCCGAAAAGAATCCCTGTGACTCTTTTGGGATTTGAATCCACGAACTTCTTGTCCATAACCCAAAGGGCTAAACACTGCGCCTAGTGTGGCTGTTTATACACGGATATTACATCAAAAGACATTGCTCAGAGTCATTTGAAATGATCCTACAACACACGGACATTTCATCATTAAAAAAAACCATTCAACAAAAACAAAACACGACACTAAACACTTTCAAATACAGAAAAGGATTCAGAAAGCATATCCACCAAACTGAACCACATTTTAAACAGAGTAAATTGTTGTACATGAGAAGAAAACAACAATCCCTAACGTAAATCAGACAGGACAATCTGTATCGAAGGACAGTAAGCAAGTGTTTAAGCAGCATTGTTCTCATATACAGCGACACCAGGTTTGTTGTTCTAAATCTATTTTAATTAAAGGTGTGTGTGTGTGTGTGTGTGTGTGTGTGTGTGTGTGTGTGTGTGTGTGTGTGTGTGTGTGTGTGTGTGTGTGTGTGTGTGTGTGTGTGTGTGTGTGTGTGTTGCAGAATCTTCAATTGTGCCCCCACGGTCCACGGGACTACGGGACAGGTGAAGATGGAGATGGAGATGAAGGTGGTGTGTGTTGTGTGTGTGTGTGTGTGTGTGTGTGTGTGTGTGTGTGTGTGTGTGTGTGTGTGTGTGTGGTTGTGTGAAGATAGGTCAGGAAGGAGGGAAGGAGGGAGGGGGCAGACGCTGAGAGAATGATCTGACCAAACAATGACAGATATGAAAGAAGCAGCAAAAGTGTTAACAGTGCGCAGAAGGCGAAAATTATTTCCCTTGTACACCCGAACTTAATTCCTTTCTAAATCGTAACGGAAGCACAGCACAACAAAACAACAAAACCAAAAAACCCCCAAAAATTCATGGCTTGTGTAGCAATTATTCTTGTTAGCCGTTAAATGGAAATGGTGAAATGTCTGGACAAAAAGTCAATTTGTTTTCTTTTGTAATGTACATGCATGCCAATAAAAAAAAAGATCCAAAAAAAAAGAAAACAAACAAAAAATCCAGCTCAAAGAAAATGAAGGTAGTAATGACAGCACAACATTTGTCAAACACTAAAGCGAACACAACATCTCGAGAAATCCTAGTATATAGGCCTACACATATACAAAGAGTACTACAATTTCCTTTTAAAAATACTAATAGGTCATGGAGTAAAAAGCGGTGTCGGCAAACCACGAAGGGAAACAGCATGGGAGTGCTATAACTGCACTGACAGGATCTCTATCTTATCTTCATCTATATTTGTATATCTATATCTTCATCTTTATGTACGTGTACCGACAACTCAAATTCAGAGATAAACAGACTGTTGTTATTAGCGCTACCACCATTGTTGCTGTCGTTGCCCTTCTTGTTATTATTGCTGTTTTTACTGTTGTTGTTGTTGTTGTTGTTGCTATTGTCATCATTGCGGCTGTGGCTGCTGTTTTCATGTTCTCACTGCTGTCCACTTTGGTTATTTCTGCTACTGTTGTTGGTGCCATGCTGACGTTCCTGTTGTAACTGATACTGTGACTGCTGTTGTTGCTGATGCGGTTGCGCCGCTACTGATGCCATTCAGCAACCGAAGATGCAGATGCCAAAGAGTCTGTGTCGGATGGATTGCAGATACCTGTGATGACAGAGTTGGCACTGTTTTGCTGTCGACGCTATGTCATTCAGTTGATGCATTATTTCGTGTAACTGCTGCTGTATAGTTACAGAGGGTGTCTCTGTATGAACGGTCGGTACTTGAGCACGCTCCCTCTCCATTTTGACACACCTGTGTTCAAATGTGTCAGCCTTGCAAGTGTGTCCACTTGTGACAGCCTGCGTTCAATCTGATCCAGTCTGACACCCAGAATATCAGAACTCGCTTGAAGCTGGGGGTGGTGCCGCTGATGTTGTCATGGCTGTTGTTGTTAGGCTGTGTTGTTGTTGTTTAGGTTGTTGTTTGCTGCTGCTGCTTAGCTGCTGTTTCTGCGGTGGTGGTATTGTTTAGTCTCTTGTTATTATTGCTGTTGCTGCTGCTATCACTCAGGCTGTTGCTGCTGCTATCACTCAGGCTGTTGCTGCTGCTAGCACTTCAGGCTGTTGCTGCTGCTGCTATCACTCAGGCTGTTGCTGTTGCTGCGCTAGCACCAGGCAGTTGCTGCTGCTATCACTCAGGCGTTGCACTGCTGAATCACTCAGGCTGTTGCTGTTGCTGCTGCTAGCACTCAGGCTGTTGCTTGCTGCTATCACCCAGGCTGTTGTGCGAGCTATCACTCAGCGTTTGCTGTTGCTGCTAGCACTCAGGCTGTTGCTGTTGCTGCTAAGCACTTAGCTGTTGCTGTGCTGTTGCTGCTGCTAGCACTCAGGCTGTTGCTGCTGCTAGCACTCAGGTGTTGCTGTTGTTGCTGCTAGCACTCAGGCTGTTGCTTTGCTGCTGCTAGCACTCAGGCTGTTGCTGTTGCTTGCTGCTAGCACTCAGGCTGTTGCTGTTGCTGCTAGCACTCAGGCTGTTGCTGCTAGCACTCAGGCTGTTGCTGCTGGTACTGCTCAGGCTGTTGCTGCTGCTATTGCTTAGAGTGTTGCTGCTCTTGTTACTGGCAGTGGCGGTGATGGTAGCCACGGGGATGTCAAGAGGTTGGGAAGAATCCTGCTGGCCTTGATGTTCAGTGTCTGCACTGCTGAAGTCATTCAGTTCCCTTTCCTGTGCCTCTGCAGCACCAACTGCCTGTTGTGTCTGTGGCTGCGTTACACCGTAACAAAAGCGTTTGTTTTCCCGAGAGGGCAAGGCACTGGCACAGCGTTTATTTGATGGTGTGCGGCAGTGCGGAGACATCGCGGCACTGCGGTCTGCCCTGTGGGGGGCTGCAAGTGAAGGTGGAGCTGAGTTTTCTGTCTGTAGAGCAGTGCGGGGACTCGTTTCCTCTCTGTCCTCTTCCAGCGCAGGTGGTGAAGGTGAAAGTGGAACCGTCTGCAGCAGTTGGCTCTTGTCGTGTGCTATTGGTGGCTGATGACCATGTTGGGCTGCTTCTCTATCTAACTCTGCCATCAGTATGCCTTTGGCTTTGTGAAAACACTGACAGTTTGCACTGATGACCAGGTGACCTGGCTCCAAGTGCCAGTCACACACAACACCTTCTGCATCCAGCTCTCTCTGGACACGTTGTCTGCTGTCAGACGTCTGCAGAATTTGAGAGGAGGCGGCTGTCAGCGGTATCTTCTGATGCGACAGACTGGCCAGGTATTTCCACAGTGCGGCCACAGTCTTGTCAACTGTGCACTGCGGGGCTCTGATGTGACCGGTTCTCCTGTCTGAGTTGACGGTCAGGGTCTGCTGAAGCCCTTCTGGAAGGCGTCCTTTGCCTTGAGCCAGGCTGAGAAAGTCCAGCTGCCAAGGCTGCGCTTCTGTGATGGGCACTGTCGTCTCCTGCTCCTGCAGGCTATGGTGTGACCTTGGCGCCTTCATGCCAATTGTCTGCCGGGACCTGCTCTGTGCCTCAGTCTCCGACGTCATCATGGCTGGTGTGTTTGTTAGTTGGATGTGGCGAATCGATTTAATAAAGATATCTGTTGTTGCTGTCTGCACAGCAGCATCTCTTCCAATTATTTCCAGTATCGCCTGGTCTGCATCAAAAGTTACTTGTAGCTCTGGGCATGTTGTTTTAATCCCTGTGAGAAGTGTGTCATTGATGATGATGCCAGAAGACAATTCATCACTGCCTTTGATGTGTGCAACAGTCAGGCCGTCATCTGAGTCAGCTGATGACAGATCGTGTCCAGGTCTCCTGATGCACTGGGCAGGGAAACTGGATAGCCCTGGCGTCTGCGTTGATGGCGACAAACCCTGAAAGGGAGTCAGCAGTGATTCCAGTGTTTCCAGGACGCGAACTACCATTTCCCACCCCATTGACGGGTTTATACATGCTACAACAATATAACCAGCGCTCAGAAAAAAAGATAAACACTGAACACCAAATTTTGCCACACAGCATGCGTCAAACAAACGTTTTCGCCACTGTCTGTCACGTCTGGTCCTGGCTATGATGTCTTGATGCACTTTGAGAATGACGTGCACATCCATGATAATGACCTGACAGTCGATATGCGCCCGGACACCGGACCAGTTTGCTGTGTAGATACGTTCAAGGCCCAACACCAGAGACAGCAGATCTAGAAACAGATCTAGAAACAGACAGGTATATCAACACCATGGTTATAACTCACAAACATTTTGATCACCACAGCAGTAAAGCCACTGACTGGAGAGAAAGAGAGAGAGAGAGAGAGAGAGAGAGAGAGAGAGAGAGAGAGAGAGAGAGAGAGAGAGAGAGAGAGAGAGAGAGAGAGAGAGAGAGAGAGAAGAGAGAGAGAGAGAGAGAGACAGACAGACAGACAGACAGACAGACAGACAGACAGACAGACAGACAGACAGACAGACAGACAGACAGACAGACAGACAAACAGACAGACAGACAGACAGACAGACAGACAGACAGACAGAGGTTCACTACATTCATAACAACAAGGGGGAAGATGTAGCCTGTAATCTAATCCCCACAAATACACGACACATTTCGACTGAATGTAGTTTTGAGGGTACTGAGTCTTAATCTCTGTATCAGACTTGCAAACAGTATATGACCCAGTGTTTTTTTTTTAACAGAGAAATACCTGTATATTGACTCGATTGATTAATGTCCTTTGGGTGAGACTTTAAACCGAGGCCCCGTGTGCGAACGCACGCAGAACATCTTGCGCACACGTTAAATCCTGTTCCGCTTTTTGTAAGAGTAGGCCATCGTGTGCCGGTGGGAACAGATGACAATATTTACAAAACTGCATACACACGGGGACCGGATGAAAAAAGCACATGATTGCTTATTCTGTTATCCTCGATATAAAAGAATAATAATAAAAAAACAATAAAAAAAAAATGTCTGGCACATCCTTTTGAATGGTGTGTATCATGGTACATGCTGCCAAACTGCTCCCAGCAAGTCTTCCAAATACAGCATCACTCTTGTAAGGACAGTAGCATATGTAGTTTGAAGGAACTTTGACTGTTCGGCCCCCTTCCCCCTTTTAGCAGTACGATCTGCCCATTCATGTTCCAAAGGATAGACGCTATAGCCGGGTGGTTCAGTCCGATCCATGAAGTCTTGGTTTGAATCTCAGCGGCCTCTGGTGAATTCAGGGTGGGGATTTTTACGATCTCCCACGTTTTCAAGCTGCAGACATGCAGGGAAGGAAGGTGGCAGGATGGTTAAGGCGTTCGCCTGCCAATATGTAAACCGTGAGTTTCTGGGTTCGCACCCAGCTCGCCCTTTCTTCCCAGTTTGACGAAAAAATCGAACTGAATGTCAAAGTCATTCGGATGAGACAATAAGCCGAGGCCCGGTGTGCGAACACACGCAGAACATCTTGCGCACACGTTAAAACCCCGTTCCGCCTTTCAGAAGAGCAGGCCATCGTGTGCCGGTAAGAGCGATGACAAAATTATTAAAAAAAACAAACCAGCATGCACATAGGTGTCGTGTTAGACACATCCCTGAGGGAAAAATGGTAGGCGCTGCACTTGTGCGACGGCTTGCCGGGGAGAGCAGCCGAATTTCACGAGAGAAATCTGTATAAAGTGGTATAAAAAATAAAAAAATGCAGACTGCCAGTGCCTTAACCTGAATTTCACGCAGAGAATCGCTGTGACATAAAGTGGTATAAAATAAATGAAATAAAAAAATGCAGACATGCCAGTGCCTACTGAATTTCACGCAGAGAAATCTGCTGTGACATAAAGTGGTATAAAATAAAATGAAATAAAATAAATGCAGACATGCCAGTGCCTTAATTCCTTTTGTGTACATACACATGCATGAGATAAAATATGCACGTTAAAGACCCCATAATTCATGTCAGTGTTTCAGGGCTGTATATGGCAACGTTCTGGTGGCTCCAGCAACAGCACCGGAACCATGCGTGTCGGCGATTGCCTTTCTCATGGACCATTCCAGTGACGAGAAGAGAGGGGGAGGGGGGGGGGGGGGGGCGTCTACTGTATGGGTAACAGCTAGCCCTCCATACTTACTTACCCAGGCTTTGCGCTCTACCAGCTAGAGCGCAACTCCATAGTCTTCCGAGACTGACGGATGCTTACTATGTGCTGCAAAAACATTAAAAATCGGAAACAAATCTATGAAAAGTTATTACAAATTGAAATGGTTGACTGTAGGAAGCGACAAAATGAGAAATGGACAAGTTGTGCATCATACCAGATGATCAGAATGAGGGCTTGGTTGATCTGAAACGTGTTTTTAAAGCAAAAGGAAACAAAATTACGCATTGATACTCCAGTACAAGTTAGAGGAAAGCTGATGGTTTTATAATCAGTCAAACTCTCACAATCGACAACCTGACCCCACCTGCCTAAACTGGCCCATGGGGCAAAAGTGGGTCAGGTGTAAAGCGACTCATTTCGTGGTGGAGCGTCAGATATTTGTTTGAATTTATGATTTATTTGGGATTGACGCCTGATTTTTCAACAGACTAGACACGACACTTCCTGTCTGTGTTATAAAAAAAAACATATAGTTTTGCTCTTTTAGGAAATGGGAATTCAGCTTTTCGATGGAGTAAAAAAAAAAAAAAAAAAAGGATAAATGTATAAAGCTAAGACATTACCTCCATGTAAACATAGGAATCTTCCTGCTGGAAACCATTTATCATAAATCATGCCGTTCTTTGTGCTGTCCACTCTGACATCCAGCAATCTGTCCCTACACAGCTTGTCACTGGCATTTGAATTAATGCGACATCAGGCAGCGATCCGTTGGCAGCGGTCACTAGATACCGTATCTGGAAGTCCGGATTCCCCAGAGGCATGGTGACAATGTTGACCTGTAACACACCATATGGAGGATTAGATGACATCAGAATCGAATGCAAGCAACATTTACAGAGCCCGACTGAGTGATGCGGCATGGATGACAGCTGTGACATTGCACGTTGTGACCATAGAGACACATTTACCAGAAAACCTTGACGAAAACACACACACAAAATACCCCCAAAATAAGCATACCCGTCTCATCCTATTTCTGTCACCTCTACAACATAATCATCACTTTACTTCTGCGACTGATAAACATACTACCCAGACTGGAAACAGCAACAAAATTTTATGGTAAATAAACAGAAACTAAGATATGTAGGCCACGCTAGACCGAGGGAAAAAGAAAACAAACCAAAAAAAGGCAGACCACCAGCTTCTCTCATTGGCAACATCACCGAACCCTGTGGCATAAGAATCCATGAAGTCAGCTACAGGGCCAGCAAACACCGGAACAAATGGAGAAGGAAGGAGGATCATGTCGGTGTCATTGGGTGCAGCGGCTAACACCGAACTCAGCGATGCCGACAGGTGACACAGAGGAGATTGTTTCGGCAACAACCGTTGCTTTTGCCGTAGCTGCTACTGTTACTGCTGTTACCTCTATGACACTTCATACTACTTCTACCGCTACTGCTGCCTCTGATGGTGCTGCCGTTGCTGCAACCGTTACTGCTGTTATCAGCTGCGCTGCTACTGTCATCATGGCACCGCCACACCAACGCCTACTACTGCTACTACTACACTGACAACGTCAGCTACTACTACTTCTCTGGCAACGTCAGCTACTACTACTACTACTACTACTACTACTACTACTACTACTACTACTACTACTACTACTACTACTACTACTACTACTTTTTATGCTGCTGCTGCTGCTGCTGCTCCTCTTCCTCCTCCTCCTCCTCCTCCTCCTACTACTACAACTACTACTTTTTATGCTGCTGCTGCTACTACTACTACTATTACTCCTACTCCTACTCCTACTACTACTACTACTACTACTACTACCACCACCACTACCACCACTACTACTACTACCACTACTACCACCACCACCACCTCTACCACTACTACTACTACTACTACTACTACTACTACTACTACTACTACTACTACTACTACTACTACTACTACTACTACTACTACTACTACTACTACTACTACTACTACTACTACTACTACTACTACTACTACTATTACTACCACTACCACTACTACTACTACTACCACTACTACCACTACCACCACCACTACCACTACTACTACTACTACTGCTACTACTACCACTACCACTACCCACTACTACTACTACTACTACTACACTACTACTACTACTACCACTACCACTACCACTACTACTACTACTACTACTACTACTACTACTACTACCACTACTACTGCTACTACTGCTGCTGCTGCTGCTGCTTCTATGACTACTTCCACCGCACACACCCCTGCATGACCTCCATCATTACCAATACTTTCTCTGTTACTACTGTAGCTGCTACTTTCCACAACTGGTATTGAAGTAAAGGTCATCATCAACATCAACGGCAGTTATTCAAAACAGCAACAACAACTGCAATTAACAAGAATAAACGGCAGCAACAACAGTGACATCAGTAGCAGCAGAAGACAAAGATTTTATGTTTTATGATGAAACTGACATAGGTACATAGTTGACCAGTGCACGGGTCATAGTGCACACGTCATAGTTCACAAGCCATAGTGCACAAGCCATAGTGCACAAGCCACTGCACAGGTCATAGTGCACACGTCATAGTTCACAAGCCATAGTGCACAGCCACTGCACAGGCCCATAGTGCACACAGTCAATAGTTCACAAGCTATAGTGCACAAGCCACTGCACAGGCCATAGTGCACACGTCATAGTTCACAAGCCATAGTGCACAAGCCATAGTGCACAAGCCATAACGCACACATTATAGTGCACAGGCCATAGTGCACAAGCCATAGTGCACACGCCATAGTGCACACGTCATAGTTCACAAGCCATAGTGCACAAGACATAGTGCACATGCCATAGTGCACACGTCATAGTTCACAAGCCATAGTGCAAGGTCACCGTGCACAAGCCATAGTACACAAGCCATAGTGCACAGGTCATAGTGCACAGGCCATAGTGCACATGTTATAGTGCACAAGCCATAGTGCACAGGCCATAGTGCACAGGCCATAGTGCAACGTCATAGTGCACAGGTCATAGTGCACAGGTCATAGTGCACACGCCAAAGTGCACACCGCCAATAGTGCACAGTTGAAATTTTGATTTGATTTGATTTGATTTGATTTGACACATACACACACCACACACACACACACACACACACACACACACACACACGCATACACACACACACACACACACACACAACCACCACACACACACACACACACACACACACACACACACACACACACACAGAGGCTGTCTCCTGGGAAAGCAGTTGCAATGCCTTGCAGAGACATCTGGAGTTAAGTGTCCATACAGTGACGGCTGAATACAGAGCAGAGAGTGCAGGGCCTTTTCAGCCTCACCTGTTCACGTTCTTTCTTTCTTCTTCTTTCTTTCTTTCTTTTCTTTCTTTCTTTCTTTTATATTATTTATTATTTATTTATTTATCTATTCATTTATTTATCCGTTTATTTATTTATTATTTTATATGTGGATAATGGGGAACGGGATAGCCTAGTGGTCAGAACATTGCGCTGGCAATTTGTCGACTTCGATTCCTGTTTGAGGGGATTTTCCCCCTGGAGTTAACATCAGTGCTGACTCCACTCTCCCCAAAAGTCCTTCGGATGAGACTATAAACCGAGGCCCTGTGTGCAAACGCACACAGAACATCTTGCGCACACGTTAAATCCTGTTCCGCTTTTCGTAAGAGCAGGCCATTGTGTGCCGGTGAGATCAGATGACAAAATGGACAAAGCTGCATACACACAGGGACTAGATGTAAAAAAGCACATGATTGCTTATTCCATTCTCCACGCTGTAAAAGAATAAATATAAAAGAATAAATCTAGACAGCCGTGTCTGCAAACTTCCATAGCCTATGCGTTCCCATAGCCTAGGCATCAGGGACCTCAACTTCTCCAGGGGCCAAGGTATTGAGGACGCCTCTCATCTCCTATCCCTGGCTGTTTTACCTGCCCTATCCCTAAAGAAGGGCAGGCACCCACTGATAGCCTAGCTGAGAGAACTGGGGGACTGTGCTGAAGCCAAGGCGCAAGAACGGTCACCCATCCACGGGGTAAAAACGCTCAACAACGCTTCTTCAATCTTAGCTTCGGGTTGCTCTGACCACTGAGCCACCCCTGTCCCCTTAAAGAATCGTAGAGAAGTGTGATAGGAGTGGTATCTGAGCACTATGTTTTCCCTGGGTTTCCCGTGGGTCTACACATAGCAGGAAAATGTTTTGTTCAGCGCTGACCTAATCATGAGGTGTTGCTATTTTTAGTTTTCATGGGAGTGGAAAAAAAAGGTAAAATGATGACTAGACTCATAGTAATCATTATAGAGTTGGGAAAGGGAGGGGGGGGGGGGGGGCGGGGGGGGGAGGGATAGTGAAATACATATAAATTGTGGCATATTCAGAGAATGTGTGTTGTGTGTGTGTGTGTGTGTGTGTGTGTGTGTGTGGTGTGTGTGTGTGTGTGTGTGTGTGTGTGTGTGTGCCCAACTTAGTTAATATGTGATCAATTTTAACATCTTTTCACTCTAAGTGATACTAGGCTACCTTAAATCAGGAGACTGAATAGGATCTTATCTTTATCTTTATTTTCTAAGGGTTACAGAATGAGCATTCACATACTTTTTTTTTCATCCGGCACTTGCCCTGATTAGGGACTATCAACTAAACAAATAAAACATTTAAAAAACCCTCACTAAAAAAACCTGCAAAAAAGCCAAGAACAACAACAACAATAAGGGTTCAACCTACATTTAAAAGACAGAACATAACTGTGTATTCAACATCACATAATCCACGACTGACCTGAACAATAATGTCAAAACATATACATTGATTACAATCAATTTGAGGAAAGAGTTAAATATGTGTTCAATATAGTATAAACACATATTCCCCAACTGACTCGAACATTGATATTAAGACAAATACATTAATTATTATTAAGGACATGAGAGAGAGAGAGAGAGAGAGAGAGAGAGAGAGAGAGAGAGAGAGAGAGAGAGAGAGAGAGAGAGAGACAGAGACAGAGACAGAGACAGAGACAGAGAGACAGACAGACAGACAGAGACAGACAGACAGACAGACAGAGACAGACAGACAGACAGACAGACTTATGGACAGACACACAGAGTAATGCAGGAATAGAAAGAGACAGAGAAAGACCGAAAATAGAACAGTTACAGATACACAAGGACAGAGAGTCGTAGGCAGAAACAGAGAGACATGGCGAAAAGTATGCCTACTGTATTTGTGAAACAGCTAATATCAAAACATTTTGAAAACGGAAACAATAGCTTCACATGTTACCAGCGGACATATTTTGACAGTGTACCATGTACATAAGCAATGATATAATTTGAAATTACAAAATATGTATATCTTACCAGTTGCACCACGGAAACTAGGCTGTCTATGGCGGAGCAGGAAGTAAATGGTCTACTCAGCAGGTGACGAAAGAATGAGGTGGTTCTAACTGTATATTCATGGGAGATAACTATACAGAATCGTAATTATGTCCAGTTAACTCCCATCAATTTTGACCTCGACGTTGCCAGGATTGACGTAATTTTATATGGCTGTGAAGTCTGGGGTAATAGGAGTATGGATATAGCTGAATCTTTACACCTGAAATACTGTAAATACACCTTACCGGTTAAACGGTGTGCACTTTACTGCTATAGGTATGATGAAATGGGTCGTTTTCTTTTGTTTGTACACATATACAGCCGTAGGGTACAATTCCGGCACAAATTGTCTGCCGACCCAAGTGGAAAAATAATCACCAAGTAAACTTCTGACTCTGGTGTACTGTTTCAATTTTCAAATACAAACAAATGATTGGCTGTTTACTTGTGCACCTCTCCAATTGCCCTCTGTTCTTTTTCCCCACTTTGCACACGTAAGTTCATAATTATGTAAAAAAACCCAAACATATCCAGAGTCCAAACTTTTTTTTTGCATGATTATAGTTCCATTGTTAGTTAATTGCGAAGTTTCTGTTCTACGTGGTATTATTGACTGGTTGTAGATTTTGAATTATGTTCTTGATTTTTTTTATTTTTTTATATTTTTTTATTTACCGGTATAGTCCAGCATCATATCAACAACTGTTTCCCCCCTCAGTTCTCCTTAGTAGTGTGTGTCATAGGCTATTTGTTTTATTTATTTATTTATTTATTCATATTTTATGCCACTTTTTGTCACAGCAGATTTCTCTGCGTGAAATTTCGGCTGCTCTCCCTAGGGAGATCGAGAGCGCGTCGCCACAAGTGCAGCGCCTACCCATTATTTTTTTCCCCTCAGGGATGGTGTCTACACACGACACCTGTGTGCATGCTGGTTATTTTTATTATTTTTTTTTTTTTAATTTGTCATCCGCTCCTACTGGCACAAGATGGCCTGCTCTTCCGAAAGGCGGAACGGGGTTTTAACGTGTGCGCAAGATGTTCTGCGTGCGTTTACACACGGGCCTCGGTTTATGGTCTCATCCGAATGACTTTGACATTCAGTTCGACTTTTTCGGCAAACTTGAAAGAAAGGGCGAGCTGGGTACGAACCCAGAAACTCACGGTTTACTTATTGGCAGGCGAACGTCTTAACCATCCTGCCACCTTCCTCATTATTATATTGGCACACACACACACACACACACACACACACACACACACACACACACACACACACACACACACACACACACACACACATGCGCGGGCGCACGCACACGCATACACAGGCACATAGGCTTACCCATACGCGCGCGTGCGCGCGCGCGCGCGCACGCACACACACACACACACACACACACACACACACACACACACACACACACACACACACACGGGGGACGGAATAACCTGTTTGTTAGAGTGATGCGCTCGCGATCTGCTGACCTGGGTTCGAATCTCGTTGAAGAGGATTTTTCCTCAGGGGTTAACATCAGTGCCAACTCCACTCCCCCCAAAAGTCCATCGGATGGGACTATAAACCGAGGTCCCGTGTGCGAACGTACACAGAACACCTTGCGCACACGTTAAAACACGTTCCGCTTTTCGGAAGAGTAGGCCATTGTGTGCTGGTGGGAACGGATGACAAAATTTTACAAAATTGCATACACATGGGGACTGGATGTAAAAAAGCACACGACTGCTTATTTCATTATCCTCAAAATACAAAAAAATAAAATAAAAATTAAAACACACACGTCTGATATAGCTATTTAGTGGAAGGACATTAAACTGAAGTCTCTCTCTCTCTCGCTGGCAGTGAGAGTAAAATTAAAGGGCCGGATGAAAAAAAGTATGTAATGCTTACTTACTCTGTTACCCTTGAAAAATAAAGATTATTCATTCATTCATTCATTCTCTCTCTCTCTCTCTCTCTCTCTCTCTCTCTCTCTCTCTCTCTCTCTCTCTCTCTCTCCTCTCTCTCTCTCTCTCTCCTCTCTCTCTCTCTCTCTCTCTCTCTGATAGCCTAGTGGTCAGAACATTGCACTGGCAATTTGACGACCCGGGTTCGAGTCCGGTCGAGGAGATTTTTCTCCTGGAGTTAACATCAGTGCTGACTCCACTCTCCCCAAAAGTCCTTCGGATGAGACTTTAAACCGAGGCCCCGTGTGCGATCGCACGCAGAACATCTTGCGCACACGTTAAATCCTGTTCTGCTTTTCGTAAGAGTAGGCCATCGTGTGGCGGTGGGAACAGGTGACATTTACAAAACTGCATACACACGGGTACTGGACGTAAAAAAAGCACAAGAGTGCTTATTCCATTATCCTCGATATAAAAGAATAAAAGAATAAATCAGTCACACACACACACACACACACACACACACACACACCCTGAGTATTGTTCTTTCTCATGACAATTCAACTAAACGTAACATTCATTGATCGGCGTGATTGAAATGATGTGCATTCTATGTGATCTGAATTGATTTCTTTTTATTTGTCTTTTCTTTTTAAACAGGTTGTCTGTCTAGATTTGCTGTAGGCCCTATATATTTTATGTCTGTCCGATAAGAAAGATGAAATGTTCCGATTATTAAAAAAACATAAAAAAAGAGTAGGTTCCACCGAGATTTGAACTCGGATCGCTGGATTCAGAGTCCAGAGTGCTAACCATTACACCATGAAACCTCGCTGGCAGTGAGAGTAAAATTAAACTTATATATAATTAATTTATTCCTCGGATGACCGGGTGTGGATGCAGTGTGCTGTGATAAGTTAGAATAAGCATTTTCTTTAAAATAGTGGAGTTTGTATCCTAACTACTCTTTAGATACACTTTTTACAAAAAGACTCTTTAACTCTGCTAAAATGACATTTAAAACTTCGGCACTGAAGAGCGTTTTCCGTCCCGCCATTTGAAATCGCAAGTAGAGCTATTCCATGTGACTATGCAGAAGGAACGTAAAAAAAGAGTGTCTGTGACATTTGTCAGAGACGACGATGTTGTCCAACATATCCTTCATATTGAAGACAAGAAATCTGGTTTGTGTATTTTATTTTGTGCTTCTTTTGAGGTCCGATCCTGCTGTGATTTGACACGGGAAGGTCTTAGACAGAAGGCTCGGCATCTTACTCGATGGCTGGCCTAGGCCTAAATTAATGTATAGAATGTTCAGCAATAGTTGAGCACTGTCTGACACTGAGCCGTCAACAAAGAAGAACTATCTCTTGTATTAATAGTAACTATGCACCCAAAACACAACAACTCTAACAACAGAAACTAAAGCGAAATTTTGTTTCATTTTGTAATCCCACACTTGTGTACTTAAGACTTTTGGCCAGTTTTGCCACTTCATAATCATACCAGTAACCTATTATATATATACGTAGCTGTAGCCTAGCTCAAAACTGTATTTCTTTTTAGTGTACAGTTTACATGTATGTATTTTTCCCTCTTTCTTGGTCCGGACTTGCAAGAACTGATGCCTTGAACTAACTTATTTAGTACCCTCCCTCTTCCCCTTTATAATTTATTTATAATATATATATATATATATATATATTATATATATATATATATTTATATATATATGGAATTAAGTATTTTGCAATAGGCCTACCACATGTGATTGTCTAAATTTAATAAATCAGTCAGTAATGATTGATGGTGCCCCATTACATATAATATTTGTTTTACATTTCCAGATCCAGTAATTAGCCATTACTCGTTAGGCCTAACTTCACAACATTGGGAAAACAGCCATGTTATTTTTAATTATTATACTTAAATAGATCAATACAGTGTCAGTGTGAATCAGTCAGGTACAGGTACTTAGCATACAATGATGTGTATTATATATATCGATAGCCTTTAGAACAAGAATCAGAAAATGGTTGTGCATGGATTGGAAGCCTGACACTGTGTAATGAGAGCCTAAGTACTTGCAGGGTTCGCGATAACCGGTAATTGTCGGTATTTTACCGATTGTAAACAGGGAATACCGAAAATTTTCGAAGCAGCCGGTACTGCGTACCGATTCTGTTTGCCTGTGACCGATTAGATTTCCCTCTAAAAAAAAAGAGTCTGAAGTGACGTTTTCTGACAGTCTGTCATGCGCCTGTACTGTGCTTACCGCACCTACCCCTTTCCACCCCTTCCAACGAACATCTTTGGCGCCAGCCTCATTTAATTAGCCTAGCACGCAGAACAGCAAGCTTTACTGTGAAAGAATACAGCTTCGCGCTCTTCTCGGCATGACAGCGACTTCCATTCACAGTGAGTAAATGGGGCCTAGATTTATTTATTCTGTATTCTTTTAATCTTTTATATCAAGGATAATGGAATAAGCACTCCTGTGCTTTTTCACATCCAGTCCCCGTGTGTATGCAGTTTTGTAAATGTAATCCGTTCCCACCCGCACAGGATGGCCTGCTCTTACGAAAAGCGAAAAGCGGAGGGTCTTTGACTATGAATTTGCGCGTTGCTTTCAGAGAGAAGTGTCGAAAACTAAATCTAAATTGAACAAAGATCTAGATGAGCGCTAAGCATGGAAACAAGAAAGAAGAATATAAGTCACACGAATGATGCCATGCAAAACAACAGACTGACACAGACAGTGACACAGGTGCTAGAAAAAAAAACAACTATTTCCTTTGTGGCTTCGTGCCCAAGAAGCGAGTGGCAGCAAGCAGCACGGCAGTCTGAGAGATTCGCGTTCAATTTAGATTTTGTTTTGCTGCCCAACAATCCCCCCCTCCCCCACCCCCTCACTGAATAGTTTCGTTTTGTTCACAGTACGTACCGGATTTTATTTTCTGGGGACCGATTTTGGGGTCAAGATGTCTCTGAAATGGCAACTCGCAGTACCGGTTTTAAAAAATCCTAGCGCGAACCCTGTACTGTTAACAATACATTATATAATATATATAATATAATCCTGCGACGGTACTGGAACCATTCGTATCGGTCATTGCCTTTCCAATGGATCATTCCAGTGGTGTGGGGGGGAGGGGGGTCTGCTGCATGGGTAACAGCTTGCCCTCCATACTTACTTACCCAGGCTTTGCGCTCTAAAGACTAGAGACTGATGGGTGCCTACAATATATAATATATATGCCTATTTATCACACTATTGTTATCATCATCATCATCATCATGGTCATCCCACTGTCACCAGAGTGATGCTTCTCACTGATATCAGTTATCACGCTCCTCATTGCAGACAAGCAGCGGAGGGCAGCAAAACGGACGCTGAGCTATACTGCTGGTGTGGGTGTGAGCGGCAGCAGAAAGCCACGATGGGGGTCAGAGGCTGATGCCGACGTTGTCGAGGACAGCAGCGACGATGACAATTCCTCCCAGACTCTCTTCTCAGGTCACTGTCATGACTGATGCATAGACACACACATGCGCGTGTGCATGCATGCACTCACACACAACATGCGCACATGGATGCACGTATGCACGCACGCAAGCATGCACGCACGCACACACATTCACAAACACACACACACATTCACAAACACACAGACACAACACAACGCACACACACACACCACACATACACTTACACACACACACTCACACGCACAACACAACACAACACAACACAACACAACACACACACACACACACACACACACACACACACACACACACACACACACACACTACACATACACACTACACACACACACACACACACACACTACACACTACACATACACACACACACACACACCACACACACACACACATACACACCCACACACACACACACACACACACACACACACACACACACACACACACACACACACACACACACACACACACACACAAACAGTGGTGCTGTTGCTGTGTTTCAGCCTTAGGAAAGCAGGGGGAAGGCATGGCTGGCAGTGAGGTGTTTTCTTTCCGCACCCCCAAACGATCTGGACAGATGGCCGTCAGAGGTAACGTAGACCCGTGTCATACCGTAGTTTGGTAATCAGAGGTAGCAGAGACCCGCGTTATACTGTAGTTTGGTAGTCAGAGGTAACATAGACCCGTGTTATACTGTAGTTTGGTTGTCAGAGGTAACGTAGACCTGTGTTATACTGTAGTTTGGTTGTCAGAGGTAACGTAGACCTGTGTTATACTGTAGTTTGGTTGTCAGAGGTAACATAGACCCGTGTTATACTGTAGTTTGGTAATCAGAGGTAACAGAGATCCGTGTTATACCGTAGTTTGGTAATCAGAGGTAACATAGTCCAGTGTTTTACTATAGTTTGGTAATCAGATGTAACATAGACCGATATGTAGACAAATCAGATGTAACATATACCCATGTTTTACTATAGTTTGGTAATCAGATGTAACATAGACCCATGTTTTACTATAGTTTGGTAATTAATCAGATGTAACATAGACCCGTGTTATACTGTAGTTTGGTAGTCAGAGGTAACGTAGACCTATGTTATACTGTCGTTTGGTAATCAGAGGTAACGTAGACCCGTGTTATACTGTAGTTTGGTAGTCAGATATATAACATAGACCCATGTGTACTATAGCTTCGATGGTTAGAGGTAACATAGACCCATGTTATACCGTAGTTTGGTAATCAGAGGTAACGTGACCCATGTTATACTGTAGTTTGGTAATCAGAGGTAGCAGAGACCCGTGTTATACTGTAGTTTGGTAATCAGAGGTAACAGAGACCCGTGTTATACTGTAGTTTGGTAATCAGAGGTAACATAGACCCGTGTTATACCGTAGTTTGGTAGTCAGAGGTAACATAGACCCATGTTATACTGTAGTTTTGTAGTCAGAGGTAACAGAGACCCGTGTTAAACTATAGCTTCGATGGTTAGAGGTAACAGAGACCCGTGTTATACTGTAGTTTGGTAGTCAGAGGTAACATAGACCCGTGTTATACTGTAGTTTGGTAGTCAGAGGTAACATAGACCCGTGTTGTACTGTAGTTTGGTAGTCAGATATATAACATAGACCCATGTGTACTATAGCTTCGATGGTTAGATGTAACATAGACCCATGTTATACCGTAGTTTGGTAATCAGAGGTAACGTAGACCCGTGTTATACTGTAGTTTGGTAATCAGACCACACACCACACGTGCGTTTAGTTTGGTAATCAGATGTAACATAGACCCATGTTAACCCTCTTGCATTCGGATTCTCTGAACCCAAACTAGTTTTTCACCACTACAGGCGTGTATGTGATGGTACTTTTCCATAAACCTGTTGATGTAATGGTCATGCTTGGGCAGTGTCGATGGGGATCTCCTCCCTGTGCCCACAAATCTTCCCCCTCTGTTTTGAAATGCTGGCTCCACTTCCATTCACTCTGACCCACGTAGAGGCAGAAGGAGCAAAAAGAATTGGGGGTGGGGGAGAGGGGGTGAACTAGGGACAGTTTTGCCATAGAAAATCCAATTTATGTAAGAGAAATGTTGATGAACCCTGAAGTTTGATCGAGGAGAAAAAGAAGAGACCTTCAGGTGAGACGTTGTTCTTGATACCAATGTCTGTCTGTCTGTCTGTCTGTCTGTCTCTCTGTCTGTGTCTGTCTGTCTGTCTGTCTGTCTCAGCCTCTGAAGTTCGGGAGGGCCTGACACCTAGTACCCCAGCTAGCGGGAAACGCAAGAGCAAGAAAACCTTCACTCGGGTCAAGGTCAAGGTCAGCAGCCAGTGACCCCGCAACGAGAAAGACGGACAGCTGCAAAGGAAGGGAGAGCACCCAGACGACTACGCCCTATCGTCTGAGGAAACGAAACATTGCTGGTTTGTGTATCTTCTCTTTCTCTTCTCTTCTCTTCTCTCTCTTCTCTCTTCCTTTCCTCTCTCTTCTCTCTCTCCTCCTCTCTCTCTCTCCTTCTCCCCCTCCCTCCTCCCCTTCCTCTCCTCTCCTCTCCTCTCCTCCTCTCTCTCCTCTCTCTCCCTCCCTCCTCTCCCTCTCCTCTCTCCCTCTCCTCTCTCCTCCTCTCCCCTCTCCTCTCCCTCCCCTCCCTCCCCTCTCCCTCCCCTCTCCTCTCTCCTCCCTCCTCTCCTCCTCCTCTCCCTCTCCTCTCTCTCTCCTCTCCTCTCCTCTCCTCTCCTCCTCCCTCTCTCCTCTCCTCCTCTCCTCTCCTCCTCCCCTCCCCTCCCCTCCCCTCCCCTCCCCTCCCCTCTCCCTCTCCTCTCCCCCTCTCCTCTCCCCTCCCCTCCCGTATGGACTTAGAAGGAGGAAAAGGCGAGCGAGCATGTGTGCCTGACCTGATTTTGTGATGGAATGCGAAAATAGAGGCAGTTTGTGTTCAGAGAATCTGAATGCAAGAGGGTTAAGGTGATCAGTGAGATGATGAGAATCCCCTCACTGAAATCACCAGATAGCGCTTCCAAGATTCAAACCCGTGGCATCATGGATACGTAGGATGAAAGTCGCACGCTCTTACCTCCTGGACGACAGTGTCCGTCTTGTGTTGTGGTGGGGGCTTATGTTTCAGACACAGAGGAAGCCTGGTAGTTAGTTTGTGCATTGCCCAGCATGCTTTTTGAGCGAACACGTTAGGGGTATCTCATGAAAATTTCAAGGACAGGAAACTTAAAGTCGATTCTAAGCTTTCTTTTGTTTTTGGTTTTGTCTGTGTATTGACTGATTAAGTTAAAGTCTGTCCCGAGCCTAAGGCTCATCAGGCCGGTGCTTATCCCGGTTTCTGTGGCGTTAAGCAACTGAGAGTCATAGACTCCTCCCTGGATAGGACGCCAGTCTATCGCAGGGTTAACCCCCAACACAAGGTTGGTACCCCTTTTACATCTGGGTGGGGTGACAAAATAGCCGTAAAGTGCCTTTTCCAAGGTCACAACGCCATAGCCGAAAGCTGGGATCGAACCCGCAACTTTTAGATTACGAGTCCAACACCGTAATCACTAGACTACACGCGGCGGCGTATTGACTGATGCATAGTAGTTATGTTGACAGCAGAGGAATCATCAGATGAGGACAGTGTGGGTGAGGAGAGTGATGAGGACGACAGCGAGGAGGAGGAGGAGATGGAGACAGACGACAAGAAAAGTCTGGAAAGGCTAAAGGGGCTCTGGAACTGGTCAGTATTGCTTAAAAATTTTTTTTTTAATTCATTAAAATAAAAAAAAAACTTTTA
>CM060336.1:12311365-12331365 GCA_030674155.1 Stramonita haemastoma
GCCCTAGTATGACCTTCAGGGTTGGTGGAGCAGTAGATTGTATAATAATAATAATAATAATAATAATTATAATAATAATAATAATGATGATGATAATGAATAATGATAATAATGATGATAATGATGATAATAATAATAATAATAATAATAATAATAATAATAATAATAATAATATAATAATATAATGATGATGATGATGATAATAATAACAATAACAACAATAATAATAATAATTATACAACAACAGCAACAGCACATGGAGTTTATATAATGCTATATCTTGCAATAAAATGAAATGGAACTTTATACAAACTGTCATGTTTTGTTATCTCTGGTGTTTTTTATTCCATCTCTCGGATAGCAGCAAGTGCAGCAGCAAGTTTGTGATGTGTGTGTGTGTTGCTGAATTCATGTTTCATATTTTTATGATGACATGCGTCATCAAAAGTCTGTGACATTTGTTACCACATGTATGTATCTCTAACAATCACAGGTATAACAAAGATGATTTTGGTGGTAGAAATCACGTTTTTATACTACCATTTCATGTACTCTTTGTATTTATTATCAAAGGTATGGTTGTATCGTAGTGTGTACCATCTGTCTTTTCTCCGTGTGTCTGGACAGCAATGGGTTCAACATTCTGCTGTACGGAGTGGGTTCCAAGCATGACCTCATAGAGCAGTTCCGCAGCGAATATCTCCCGCAGTTCTCTCATCTTGTTGTCAACGGTTACTTCCCCAGCCTCACCATAAAGCAGGTCAGTCCTGTAGCGCAGGAAGAGGGATCGTTCGGTTGATGTTTTTTTGTCCCCCACTGTCCGATTGCGGCTAGCTACCTTGATGATGGGCAAAATGGTCACTTATGTGACACTCCACCAGGAAATGAGTCGCTTAGCACCTAATCCACTTTTCCGCTAGGAGCCATTAAAGGCAGGTGGGGGTGAGGTTGTTGATTTTGATTGATTATAAAACTATAGGTCTTATTAATAATAATAATAATAATAATAATAAAATAATACATGGAATTTGTATAGCGCTAAGTCTTGCAAAAACAAATCAAAGCGCTTGCATTCGACCTACACAACACACAATCAGCAACAATGTACAGTTTTGACAAATTCGAATGTACTCGCACGCGCGCACGCACGCACGCACGCACGCACGCACGCACGCACGCACGCACGCACGCACGCACGCACGCACGCACGCACGCACGACACACACACACACACACACACACACACACACACACACATCATTATTCTACCTTGTAGTGAAATATCAAGGCATCTCCAAGGCTGTGATTTTAACACTTATTTCTCCCAGACCAGTCCCTAGACGGGCAGAGTGCACTTCACCACTGGTGGACAAGGGAGCTGAAGGCTATAGTTTCCTAGGCAGCATGGACAGTGCTCCTGTAAAAAAAAAACAATTATGTGTGATGCACTTTCACTAAAGGTACATTAAGTGCCTTGTTATCATTTTTGCAGATTTTGAGAAAATGCAATCATTTAGCTTTACAATGGTGTACTTGTTTTTGCTGTAGCTCGACTGAAAGCAAAGTTACGGTAGTTTAAATTCACAAAGTGGTGAGGCGGCCATTTTGAGAAATTTGGGTTTTAAAGTTTCTTGAACTGTGTACTTTTAACCCTTTCTTTCCTGACCATGGATGCAGCCGTGGTTCAGTGGTCATCCCATAATTAACGGACTTGCTGTCTCATGATCATGTGTGCTGGTGGGAACAGATGACATTTACAAAACTGCATACAGTCGGGGTCTGGATGTAAAAAAGCACAAGAGTGCTTATTCCATTATCCTTGATATAAAAAAAGAAAAAAGAATGATCATGTTCACTTCCTTGCAAATGGCAGAGATGCCTTTCAGCATTTTTCAAGTGATTTCTCTGTGAGATTTTGGATGATATTGATGTGGGGATTTTCTTTTTTTTTCTTTTTTTGTTTGTTTTGTTTTGTTTTGAGGGGGGGGGGGGGTGTTTACATTTTGTAAAGCAAAAAGTTGTCTAGTATATCACTATGCTGGCCAGACAGTTTACTGTTGAAGAGGTGACAAAAAGTTCTATTTGAAATGCTAAACAAAAAAATGAAACGAGAAAAAAGCGATCAGTAACTTAACTGCACTTATTTGTTATACCCAATGCATTTGCACATATATTTCAATACCATTAGGTGGGTGGGTTGTTGTTTTTTGTTTGCGTTCGTAAAGCAAAAAGTTGTCTAGCATATCACTATGCTGGCCAGAAAGTTTACTGTTGAAGAGGTGACAGAGTTCTATTGAAATGCTACACACACAAAAATGAACTGCACTTAATTTGTTATACCCAATGCATTTGCAAATATTTCAATACCATTTTCATTCATAAGATACAGACTTAATTTTTACCTGTATCTTTTAAAAAAAGGTGTGATTTTCCCTTCATGTTTATATTTACATGATAGTAAGTTATCTCATACTGATAGCATTAAACAGATTTTTTTATATATAACAGCTACAACCACCAGTCATTTTCACTTCAATAAAACCCATATTTGTCATGTACTTTAGAGTAATGTGAAGTGAAGGGAAAGCACCGTTTTTTTAGACTTTTGGGGATTTTCTTTTTTTTTTTTTTTCCTGTGAGGGAGATGCTTTTCTGTCAAAATGTGCAAACAGTTCAGAGAGTGAAAGGGTTAATAATGCTGGTCAAATCGAATCAAATCAAATCAAATTTTTATTTTCAGACGGTACATTGAGTAAGCATTGATTTGCTTTTTTTCATCAAGCCATCTATCTAAAAAACAACAACAACAACAACAACAAAAAACAAAAGCAATCCCCCCACCACCCCCCCCCCCCCCTGAAAACCCCCTAACAAACAAGCAATAAACCCCAACAAATCCCCCCCTCCCCCAAAACCAAAAAAACCCAAACATTTCCCAACATCTAACTAACATGATTTCAACAGCCTTAAAAAATAAAATATGCTTATAGTTAATACAAGCAACAACAATAACAACAAAAACAACCAGAAAACTTGCCTGAGTCAAGCAAAGAAGCTCAAGACTCCACAGACTCCAAGACTGCTCTGACATCTCAGCTTGAGGAATGATGAGTGGCAAGTCCTCCCAGACGGGATAGCCTAGTGGTCAGAACGTTGCGCTCGCAATTTGACGACCCAGGTTCGATTCTCGTTCGAGGGGATTTTTCTCCTGGAGTTAACATCAGTGCTGACTCCACTCTCCTCAGAAGTCCTTCAAATGAGACTATAAACCGAGGCCCCACGTGCGAATGCACGCAGAACATCTTGTGCATATGTTAAATCCTGTTTCGCTTTTCGTAAGAGTAGGCCGTTGTGTGCTGGTGGGAACAGTATGCAGTTACAAAACTGCATACTCATGGGGACTGGATGAAAATAAAGCACATGAGTGCTTATTCCATTACCCTCGATATTAAAGGTAACAGGTAAAGGTGCCCCATAACCTATGTGGTCGTAGGGCATCAAGGCGTCAGAGACCTCAGCTTCTCTAGGGGCCAGCATGTTGAGGGCGGTGGTGCCCATCTCCTCTCCCTTGCTTCTTTACCTTCCCTGACCCTAAAGAGGGCAGGTACCCATTTACAGCTGGGGGAACTGTACTGTAGCCAAGGCGTGCAAATGGTCACCCATCCAATTGGCAACCACGCTCGACGCTGCTTAATTAACTTTGGCTGGGGGAAAGGGAGCGAGCGCTTTGACCACTGAGCTATCCGTCCCCGATCCTCAATATAAAAGAAATTTTAAAAAAAAGAAAAGGAAAAAGAAAAAAAAAAGAGCGCTGCTGTATGGGTGGTGTGTGTGTTGTGGTGTGGCAGGTTCTGGGCACCATCACACAGGACATCCTGAACCATGACGCCACGTTCCGATCCCCCCTGGACCATGTGGAATACATCCGCCAGCGATTTCAGAGTCAAGGTCAGACATTTGCCCTTGACATTGGTCACGGTCTCAGACATTTGTCCTTGACATTGGTTGCAGTCTCAGACATTTGCCCTTGACATTGGTCACTGTCTCAGACATTGCCCTTGACATTGGTGATGGTCTTAGACATTGCCCTTGACATTGGTCACAGTCTCAGACCTTGCCCTTGACATTGGTCAGTCTCAGACATTGCCCATGACATTGGTCGCAGTCTCAGACATTGCCCTTGACATTGGTGACGGTTCAGACATTGCCCTTGACGTTGGTCACAGTCTCAGACATTGCCCTTGACATTGGTCACAGTCAGACTGGTTATTTTCAAGCTTTGCATAAGGGGAAACCTTTCGGGGGGAAAACTTCTTTTTTAATTATTCAAGGTGTGAGAAGGAGAGGCAGGCAGAGAAAGAGATGGGAGGACAACATCTGAGAGTGGACAGGCCTCAGGCTGAGTGACACCCTGAGAAAGGTCGAGGACAGAGGGAAATGGAGAGAGCTGGTTGCGAGGTCTTCCGTAGTGCCCCTATGGCCTAAATAGACTACAGGATAGAAGAAGAAGGAGATTTATTATTTGATGTGTTTGGGTGTTGTTTGGATGGGACTGTAAACCTAGGCATCGTGTGTGAACACATGCAGAACATCTTGTGCACACTTAAAAACACGTCCACCTTTCGGAAGAGCAGGCTATTGTGTTCCGGTAGGTGTGGATGACAAAAAAACATAAACCCTGGCATGCACACAGGTGTCGTGTTTAAGACACCATCCCTGGGGAAAATTCAGGGAGTTGGAGTCCCTAGGGTGGTTCGGGGCAGTAGGCCTATATGGCAAGGTTCTGGTGGCTCCTGCAATGGCACTGGAACCATTTGTATTGGCGATTGCCTTTCCAATGGACCATTCCAGCAACATGGAGAGGGGGAGTCTGCTGCATTGGCAACAGCTTGCTCTCTGTACTTACTCAGGCTTTGCACTCTAGAGCCTACAGCGCAACACCATAATCTTTCGAAACTGACGGGTACCTACTATTGGGTTTTTGAAAAAAAAAAAGATCAGTTTACTTGTGAATTCTCTTTTGTTTTCGTTTGACGATTTATTCCTTGGTTACAGTTTGATTCGTTTGTTTGCTTTGAATTGCTTTGCTTTCATTCCTTCAATATTGTTGACTCGAATGTATTCATTCATTCATTCATTCATTCATTCAGTTCTTTATGCATGCTTTTATCCTTTGTTGATGTAGGTGTTTGTTGTTGATTTGATTGGATTTGATTTGATTTGATTTATTCTTTTATATCGGGGATAATGGAATAAGCACTCTTGTGCTTTTTTACATCCAGTCCCTGTGTGTATAATGCAGTTTTGTAAATGTCACCTGTTCCCACCGGCAAACAATGGCCTACTCTTACAAACGTGTGTGCCAGATGTTCCGCATGCATTCGCACACGGGGCCTCCTCAGTTTAAAAGTCTCATCGCGAAGGAGGACTTTTAGGGAGAGTGGTGGAGTCAGCACTGATGTGAAAAATCTCCTCGACCGGATTGAAACCCGGGTCGTCAAATTGTTGATGATGTTGTTGTTGTTGTTGTGGTGGTGGTGGTGGTGGTGGGAGCAGACTATGAGGACTTTTACCTGCTGGTACACAACATTGACGGGGCCATGCTGCGAGGGGAGAAGACGCAGAACGTCTTGAGTTTGCTGGCTCAGATCCCAGGTGTGCACATCGTGGCTTCGTGGATCACATCAATGCTCCGCTCAGTGAGTCTGTCTGTCTTGTCTTGTCTTGTCTTGTCTTGTCTGTCTTGTTTGTTTGTTTGTCGGTCGGTTGGTCTGTCTTGTCGGTCTGCCTGCCTGCCTGCCTGTCTGTCTGTCTGTCTGTGTCTGTTTGTCTCTTGTCTTGTCTTGTCTGTCGGTCGGTCGGTTGGTCTGTCTTGTCTGTCTCTCTGTCTGCCTGTCTGTCTGTGGCCTTGATTTGTCTTCTGTGTCAGTGAGTGTCTGCCTGTCTGTCTGTCTGTCTGCCTGCATGTCTGTCTTGTCTGTCTGTCTGTCTGCCTGCCTGTGTCTGTCTGTCTGTGGCCTTGATTTGTCTTGTCTTGTCTTGTCTGTCTGTCTGTTGTTTATTTATTTTATTTTATTCTTTTACGTCGAGGATAATGGGATAAGCACTCTTGTGCTTTTTTCCATCCAGTCTGTCTGTCTGTCTGTCTGTCTGCCTGTCTGTCTGTCTTGTCTGTCTGCCTGCGTCGGTCGGTCTGTCTGTCTGTCTGTCTTGTCTTGTCTGTCTGTCTTTGTCTGCCATGGCTGTCTTGTCTGTCTTGTCTTGTCGGTTGGTCTGCGGTCTGTCTGTCGGTCTGCCTGTCTTGTCTGCCTGCCTGCCTGCCTGTCTGTCTTGTCTGTCTCATCTAACTGTCTACCTGCCTGTCTGTCTGTCTCTCTCTCTGTCTGCCTGTCTGTCTGTGCCTGATTTGTCTTCTGTGTCAGTGATGTCTGCCTTCTGTTGTCTGTCCCGTCTGTCTGTGCCTGTCGTCTTAGTTTGTCTGTCTGTGATTTTGATTTTGATTTGTCCTCTGTCAGGCATAGCAGTGTCTGTCTGTGTTGTTGATTGCCAGTGTGTTAGTGATGCTGCCTGTCTGTCTGTCTGCCTGTCTGTCTGTCTGTCTGTCTCCTGTCTGTGGCCTTGATTTGTCCTCTGTGTTAGTGTCTGTCTGTCTGTCAGTCTGCGGTTGATTTTTCCTCTGTGTTAGTGTCTGTCTGTCTGTCTGTCTGTCTGTCTGTCTGTTGATTTGTCCTCTGTGTCAGTGAGTTCCTGCCTGTCTCTCTGTCTGTCTGTCTGTCTGTCTGTTGCCTGTTTGTCTGTCTGTGGCCTTGATTTGTCCTCAGTGTGTCAGTCATATTTGACACAAGGGGATGAGGGTGGGAGAATGATTTTCTCTCTTCTTTGCTTTCCCATATGGGTGGGGTGGGTAGTGCCTGGTCTTCTCCTTGGGTATATTTATTTATAACTAAGCTGGAGATGTGCCCTGCTGGCCTCAGCCAGTACATTCCGATACTTTCAGATAAGCTGTCATAATTTCTTTTTGTGCAAGCAAGCATGTCTTATGTTTATATATTCAAATGTTTCTTTGTAGTATCATGCTGGATGGCGCGGACATAGATTACAGGATTTTTAAAAGTACATGTTCGATTTCTTGTATGTGTTTTATATTATACTGAAAGGGAATTAAGGCATTGACAAGTCTGCACGTTCAGTTCATCTGGGAGATCATAAAAATCCCCACCCTTAATTCACCAGAAGTGCTGCCAAGATTCAAACCGCAACTTCATGGAGCCACAGGGTTCAAGTCAGACAGTCTTAACCACTTGGCTATAGCATCTGTCATTGAGGAATTTAAAGTGAGAGATAGGTTTTTAAATTTTTATTTAATTTTATTCTTTTATATCGAGGATAATGGAATAAACACACATGTGCTTTTTTTACATCCAGCCCCCTGTGTTATGCAGTTTTTGTAAATCTTGTCATCTGTTCCCACCGGCACACGATGGCCTACTCTTACGAAAAGCAGAACAGGATTTAACGTGCGTGCAAGATGTTCTGCGTGCGTTCGCACATGGGGCCTCGGTTTAAGTCTCATCCAAAGGTTGTGATACTGTGTGCAATAAAATTCTGATTGAAAACAGGGCAGAACAGCACTTTTGCAATAACACAGCAGAAAACTATAAACACGCCAGCAAATAATATAAAAAAAAACAGTTAAAAAAACAACAACCCAAACCACCTCTGAAAGCTGAACCTTCACAACTGTGAAGTGCGTTAAAGGTTACCATTAATCAAAATCAACACACGATATGAACAAAAATGACCATTAATCCTGACACTGATAATTTTTACAGTGATGCACATTTTATTTATTTTTATTTTATTTTATACCACTTTGTGTCACAGCAGATTTTTCTGCATGAAATTCGGGCTGCTCTCCCTGGGGAGAGTGCGTCGACCACAAGTGCAGCGCCTACCCATTATTATTTTTTTTTTCCCCCTGAAGGGATGGTGTCTAAACACGACAACCTTTGTGTGCATGCTGTTTTTAAAAAAAATTTTAAAATAATTTTGTCATCTGCTCCTACCGGCACACGATGGCCTGCTCTTCCAAAAGGCGGAACGGGATTTTAACGTGTGCGTAAGATGTTCTGCGTGCGTTCACATACGGGGCCTCGGTTTATAGTCTTATCTGAATGACTGACATGTATTTCTTTCAGTCTGGGACCAGACAAAGAGCAGCCGGTTTCGCTGGGTGTGGCAGGATGTGACGACCTATATATATAAAAAAAACAAAATGTACATAAGCCTGTCACACGGATTTAACTTTGTTTTTACATACGAACGCACGTCATGTGTTATTCATTCTTTCAGTCTGGGACCAGACAAGAGCAGCCGGTTTCGCTGGGTGTGGCAGGATGTGACGACCTATAGCCGCTACCTGGCGGAGACGTCGTACGAAAACTCGCTGCTTCTGCAGCAGTCTGGCGGTTTGGCGCTGCGCTCGCTAGCCCACGTCATGAGGAGTCTCACGCCCAACGCTCGCAAAATCTTTGAGCTTTTGGCCCACTACCAAGTGGAGAACGCGGATAACTCGGCTTTCATTGGTCAGTTTTCGTGTGTGGGTTAAGTGCTTTGTGTTTAAGTGGTTTTGTGTTGTTTTAACCTCTTTTTTTTTGGTTTGTTGGGTCTGTGTGTGTGTGTGTGTGTGTGTGTTTGTGTGTGTTAAGTCACTTGTGTTGGGCGTTGTGCTTTAGTCATTTTGGTTGGTCCGTTTGTGTGGTTAGCTGCTTTGTCATTGGTTATTTTGTGTGGTTAACTCTTTTGTCATTGGTCAGTTTATGCTGTTAGCTCATTTGTCATTGGTCATTTGTGTGGTTAACTCCTTTGTCATTGGTTATTTTGTGTGGTTAACTCCTTTGTCATTGGTTATTTTGTGTGGTTAACTCCTTTGTCATTGGTCTGTTTGTGCGGTTAATTCCTTAAAAAAAAAGTTTATTGTCATTTGTTATTAATCATCTGCATATAAAACGTGTATTCTATAAAGAACACCCCCCCTCTTGCCTCATTAAAAATCAGACAATTCAATGGAAAGTTATAGCAAATTGAAATGATACGAGACATTGATGAGTTTTCATTGTAATTGAAGGTCAGCCTTGCAGCTTTGATGTTTTGAAAGGCAGTTTTAACCTCTTTACTGCTCTGTTGATCAGGAAGCATCGTCAAAGCATCCGTACATCACTGATAGACAAAAGACGTCAGTGGAAAAAGCATGAGTCATTTTAATTCACTTTGTTGGGGATGGGTGGGAGTGAGGAGAGGGGACAAAGAATAAGAAAAAAGGAAGAAACACAAAAAGGTAAAGATGGGGGAAAAGATGACTTTTAAAACAGTCTGCACAAATTCTAGTGAAAGTGAGTATAGTCTCTTTGAAAAAAGCAGGGTGGGCATTTGCTAGGTAGTTACCCCTGTGCACAACTTTTGGCCCAAAGTGGGGGGTGGGCGTTTGCTAGATGGTGGGCTTATGCTAGGGATTTTACGGTATTTTATTTCTTTTTCCTGTCTGCAACTGTATTTGTTTCCCCATCAGAGTGGCTTTTTTCTACAGAATTTTGCCAGGGTCAACCCCCTTGTTGCCGTGGGTTCTTTTACGTGTGCTGAATAGTGATGTGTAGCACACTGGACCTCGGTTTATTATCTCATCTGAAAGACTAGCACCCAGACCACCACTCATGGTCTAATGGATGGGGGAAAAGTTTTGGGCCCAAACGGGGTACGAACCACCGCACACTCCGACCCGTACTTTTGGCTTTCTAGGCAAGGCGCATTACCACCTAGACCACCGATCCACTAATAATAATAATAATAATAATAATAAACAATAACCATCAATCCCTCAGACCACATATTTAAAAAGTTAGTTAAAAGTTAAATCTGTCCCGAGCCTAAGGCTCATCAGGCCGGTGCTTATCCCGGTTTCTGTGGCGTTAAGCGACTGAGAGTCATAGACTCCCCCCTGGATAGGACGCCAGTCTATCGCAGGGTTAACCCCCAACACAAGGTTGGTACCCCTTCTATACCTGGGTGGGGTGAGAAAATAGCCGTAAAGTGCCTTTTCCAAGGGCACAACGCCATAGGCGAAAGCTGGGATCGAACCCGCAACCTTTAGATTACGAGTCCAACGCCCTAACCACTAGACTACAGCGGCGGCGACCACAGATTTACTTTTAAAAAAATGTTTCCCAGAAAATGTCAGTGACTGTGGTGGTGGTGGTGGTTGCAGGCATGTCTTTCCAAGACCTGTACGTGCGATGTCGGGAGGCCTTTCTGGTCAACAGTGACCAGACCTTGCGAGCGCAGCTGGTGGAATTCCGTGACCACAAGCTGATTCGAGCCAAGAAGGTGAGATTTGATTTGATTTGATTTGATTTTTATTTGATTTATTCTTTTATATCGAGGATAATGGAACAAGCACTCCTTGTGCTTTTTTTTTACATCCAGTCCCCGTGTGTATGCAGTTTTGTATATGTTATCTGTTCCCACTGGCATGCGATGGCCAACTCTTACGAAAAGCGGAACAGGATTTAACGTGTGCGCAAGATGTTTTGTGTGCGTTCGCACAAGGGGGCTCGGTTTAAAGTCTCATCGAAGGACTTTTGGGGAGAGGGGAGTCAGCACTGATGTTAACTCCAGTGAGAGAAACTAAAGGCACACTGAATGGGCAGAACTGTGTGCCTTTTATTTTTATTTTATTTCATTTTATACCACTTCATGCCACAGCAGATTTCTCTGCGTGAAATTCAGGCTGCTCTCCCCGGGGAGAGCGCGTCCCCACAAGTGCAGCGCCTGCCCATTTTTTTTTTTTCTTTTTTTTGTCTGCAACTGTATTTGTTTCTCTATGAGAGTGGCTTTTTTCTACAGAATTTTGCCAAGGACAACCCCCTTGTTGCCATGGGTTCTTTTACGTACGCCAAATAAAGATGTGCAACACTCAGGACCTCGGCTTATTGTCTCATCTGAAAGACTAGCACCCAGACCACCACTCATGGTCTAATGGTTGGGGGAAAGTTTGAGACTGAACGGGATACGAACCACCGCATACTTCGACCTGTAATTTTCGCTTTCTAGGCAGGCGCGTTACCTCCTAGACCACTGATCCATCTGGACATTGGTTTTGTATTTTTGTTCACAAAAAAGGTATAATTTCTGGTTGAAATTATGGTGATTGTGCTGTGGGTTTTTTTTTTTTTTTTAGTGTCGGGAAAGACAGTTTTGTGGTCAATGAAATGGCACTGTGTTTGGTTTCCCTGTGGTGATGATGAGGGAGGTGGTTTTGTGGAGACTTTGTGCTCATCTTCTGCTTATTTATCTGCCAGTAAAAGTCTGCTTTTCTTTTTCCAACATTTTCTGATAATTGTGGGCCAGAAATTTATGCTTTTCTGTCCTCATCTTCTGTGCCAGAAATAATGCTTTTCTGTCCCTCATTTTTAGAAAATTTCGTGGCAGAAATTTACATCTCTCTCTCCCCATCTACTGGAAATTATGTTTCCATAAATTTCTGCTTTCCTTTTTTCTAAAAATTCTGAGTCAGAAATGTCAGCTTTTCTGTCCCTCATATTCTGGGAATTCCATGCCAGAAGTACCTGCTTTTCTGCTCTCCCGTTACTGGAAATTCTGTGCCAGAAATGTCAGTTTTTCTGTTCCTCTGTGTGGACTTTACCAGTCTGTTGTCTCATTCTTGGGCATTTCTGTTTCACCGTTCTGTTCACATGCATTTTATCCAGAGACTCTCTTCACTGATCTCCTTTCTTTGTGATTTCTTTTTGCATGGAGCAAGTGAGTAGCCCCATTTTGGCGCGTATATGGCTTTGATATGTCTGCGTTTGTTTCTGTATGTAATGTCTGGTTTGTAGCGTTATTTTTTATCATGACATGAAATTCAGGTTTCCTTTGCCAGGAGCTTAATAATAATAATAATAATAATAATAATAATAATAATAATAATAAAATGGAGGCCTATATAGCGCCCAAAATGGCTGTTCCTCACTCGGCTGTACTAAATTCAAATCATTTAATAGTTCACATTATGACATGATTAAAATTTACTATCTCAATATTTTAATGGCAGACAAATGATGCCCCCTTTTTACTAGATACAGCGCTGTATTATCTGGGCAGGTATAAATGAAAATTAAGGCATATCCTTCCAGAAACCAGCAACTGGTTTATCGGCAGAACCACACAATGTTGCTGCACAAACATTTCTTTCCTTTTTTTTTTTTTTTTTTTTTTTTTTTACTTTCTGTCGCTCTACATCCCTGGTACAGCTAAAAGTATTTGTATTTTTCAAAATCCACTGTAACTGAAGTGTTTGTAATAATGGAAACAAAAATAACGATATTGTGAATATTTGGATATATAAAACGATTTCAGAAACAACATGATACAACATGATAAAACTGTAAAAATAAAAAAAAATGATGATGATGAATTTTTTTGCTGCAGAACTACGATGGGGTGGAACACTTGTTGATACCGATTGAACCTTCAGCCCTGAAAGAGTTCCTAGAACAGGGAGACAAGTGATGGCAGTATAGTGGGGGGGGGAGGTATGTACTGGCTCTGTGTGTGTGTGTGGCGTTAACTCACTTGGGACGGCCAATTCTCTCCCTTGCTTTTCCCCACAAATGGCCCATTTGTAATGGGTAGGCGCTCACATGTGGTGACGCGCTCTCCCCAGGAGAGCAGCCCAATTTCACGCAGAGAAATCTGCTGTGACATAAGGTTGTACAAAATACAAAATAGGTAAAAAAAAAAAAAAAAAAAAAAATCATAAAAAATATAAAACACATAGTAAGAACATGGAAGTTTTCTGTACATATCAATAACTGCTGGGTTAGTACCTGTCAAAAGATTAAAGCTCTCACCTTAATATATTTGACCAGCATGAAGTGAATACTCTGAATTTTGTACTCCGTGTGGCTACTCCATGTCCGCTGCTCTCTGCAACCACGACAAAGAGTTCGGAACACACGGAATCACCCGACAACGCTCTACATTTGACCTTGGACAGGCTCAGGAAGCTATGTTTAGCTACACCAGTCATAACATCATGCGGCCGCTGCATAAAAAATCTGCAAACAGCAAAGCGGTCAGTTGTCCAAAACCGTTGCTTTACGCTGATCCGCTATAGCGGACGCCGTCCTCTGAGAGTTAAAGCAGGCATAAGCAGCCATACCTGCTCTGCTTATGTGACATTTCTTCATCTTGATCACTGATAGGAAGATGCTGATGATGGTGATAATGATGATGGTGAGGAGGAGGAGGATGGTGATGATGATGATGATGATATCTGCACAGAAAAGTGTGCAAAAGGAGGGAGGGAGGGGGAGAGAGAGAGAGAGAGAGAGAGAGGAAGGAGTGTTGAAGACAACAGTAATGATTTCACAGCAGTCTGTCAGAATCGTGTGGATGGAAGGTCAAGGATCAGACTTGTAACTTTCCAAGCCCAGTCTGTATAAACTTGAGGTCCCATGTATAAACGCCACAGAACACTTAGCACTCGCGTTTAAACCCATTCTGCCTTTCACAAGAGAAGGTCCTTGTGTGCTGGTGGGAATAGATGACAACATTTAAAAAACTGCATGCACTTTAGGAACTGAATGTAGAAAAGCACACCAGTGCTTATTTATTATCCTCAAAAGGAATTAAATATTTTGAAGAAATGTATTCATGTGCAACTGAAATTAATCTGAGACATTTGTTGGTCTACCAAATGTACCCATGCCCAACATGAGACACACTGAATGTATGGGTGTAAGTAACTAGAAAATGGTGTCAAATAATGCAATTAGCACCATATGTCATGAGGCTAGCTTTTAAGTAGTTGACATACTGTATCATAAAGGTAGAGTAGGTGCTAGTTTGCATTATCGAATTGTTTGGGTAGCAAAATAATTGTAGACTATTGTGCGGAGCTACAATTGTGTGTTTTGATATCATGTGTTGGTACAAAATTTGCCATTGTGTGGTGTGCAGGTTGCATGCAGTGTAATGTAGATTTAAAAAGTTGGAACGTTTGAGTGTACTTTTTTTGTTTTTGATATTGCGTTTAATATGATTTCTGTATCTTTGGTTACATCAAACCTTTAGTTCAGTGATCAGAACTGGAAAACACAGACCACCAGCGTCACTAGCAGATAGTGACGGATACAGCAGGGAAGGGCATGTTTGGGGAATTCTGTTGTTTTCATGGCAATAAACTGAAAAAAGAAAAAAAAAAAACAAAACCTTTGTCATACCTGTGGTTTGTATCTTTGTGACCTGTTGAGTGTGGATGTAGGCCTGATTATATCCACTGTACCCCCCCCCCCCCCCCAAACAAAAAAAAAAATCCACTGCAACCCCCTCCCCCCCAATAAAAAAAATCCACCGAAACCAAAAGGAAAATAAGTGGTCTGTAAATAAAAAGAAAAATCCAGTGTAACAGACCATTTGCATCACAACAGGAATTTTGGGCTAGAGCATGATGGAAAGTTTTTTTAATTTTTTATTGTGCTTTGTTTTCTTTCCTTTGGTTGGTGTTGTGTGTGTGTGTGTGTGTGTGTGTGTGTGTGTGTGTTGGTGGTCTTCAATTTACGTTCCAAAAAGTGAAATGTGTGTGTGTGAATATGTGTGTGTGTGATATGTGTGTGTGTGTGTGTTTCTCTATGTGTGTGTGTGTTTCTCTGTATGTATGTGTGTGTGTGTGGTAATGGAGTAAAAAAAAAAAAAAGGGTGTGGGGAGAGTGTAGAGTGAAGAAGAAAGAAAGGATGGCTACAGAGAGAAGTGATTCACAACAGTTCAGACGAGGGAGGGAAGGAAGAGGAAGGCAGTAGAAACCAGGTTCGGGGGACAGGACAGCCAGTCAGTGGTAAGAGCGTTCAGCTCCTGATCTAACAATGAGGGCTTGAACCGTCACCACTGCCCATAGGGTTTGAACCATTGCCCATAGGTTTGAACCACTGCCCATAGGGTTTGACCACTGCCCATAGGGTTTGAACACCACTGCCCATAGGGTTTGAGCCACTGCCCATAGGGTTTGAACAACCACTGCCCATAGGGTTTGAACCACCACTGCCCATAGGGTTTGAACACCACTGCCCATAGGGTTTGAACCATCCACCACTGCCCATAGGGTTTGAACACCACCACTGCCCATAGGGTTTGAACCACTCACCACTGCCCATAGGGTTTGAACCACTGCCCATAGAGTTTGAACCACCACCACTGCCCATTCAAGGGGATTTACCCCCTAAAGTTAACATCAGTACTAACTCTACGCCCCCAAAAGTCCTCCAGATCAGACTGACTATAAACCAAGGTCCCATATAAATTGCATGCCGAGCATGATCTTCAATTTTGGGCCCGTGTTAAAACCCACTCAGCCGTTCAGAAGAAAAAGCCATTGTGTTTTGGTTGGAAAGAAGAACTTGCTTATAGTCTTTCAGATGAGACTATAAACCGAGGCCCCGTGTGCGAATGCACGCAAGAACATCTTGCTCACACGTTAAATCCTGTTCCGCTTTTCGTAAGAGTAGGCCATCGTATGCCGTGGGAACAGATGACAAAATTTACAAAACTGCATACACATAGGGACTGGATGTAAAAAAGCACACGAGTGCTTATTCCATTATCCTTGATGAAAAAAAAAAACAAACGAACAGCAGCCACATCACCACCTGGGGACTTGGTTTCGACATTATCCCCCAAATCAAATCAGACCGCGGCTACCATATTGGAAGACAAACAAATAGCAATATAATTCTGCTAAAGGTTACCATGGGTGAAACTTGGAACTGTAGACAAAGAATGGTGGTTTGGAAGGGGAGGGGGGGGGGGGGAAAGTAGGGTCAGGCCCTGTTGTGGAGACAGAAATGTCTCCTCATTACATCATCAGCAGTAGCAGAAGCCAGGCATGGAATAACCCCCCTATACTGGTGAAGGAAAACGCCAGAAGCTGATCAACCAATTCCTCCCCCCCCCCCCCCCCCCCCCTCCAATGGTGAGATTTTTGAGTATTCAACATTTTATTTACCATTAAGCTGGCCACATTCTGCCTTTAACGGGTAAAATGCTGTACAATACATGCAATGCAGCTCAACACAATACCATGTAACACAACACAAACATCACAATACCGGGAAGTAGCTGCCCATATTTTATGTAGAGAAATCTGCTGTGACTGAAAGATGTATACAATAATCAGACACGAGATTTCTCTGCTTTTCGGCGAAATTCCGCCGTCAGTACTTCCATTTCCGCCCCTCCGCTATTTAGTATGTTTCTCCTGTCTACCGTCAGAACACAAATTCATTTCAACAGCAGTCAACACGATCAGAGAAAGGTTGGCTGCCAAAGCTGAGAACGTTGACCTACTTCTGACGTCACTCTAGAAATACCAGACACTCTCTGAGTGCAAACAGGAAATTTTTTAAACCAGTCAGAAATCCCTTCAGAGGTCAAAGTCGACAGTTTCCCTGAGGAGTCCACGAGGTCCCCTTTGACTGTTATGGGCAGAAGCAACTGTTATACTGAAATTACTCACCATGTCGGATAGTTCATGGTTCATGCAAGGTATTGGGCAAAACCTGCGAAATGAGAGTGACAGCATGCTCCTCACCACACATACTTTGGACCCTCCTCTACTATACTGGCATGGGAAACACCATATTGGCCATCTTTTCCCCACAGACCTTGATACATAGAGATATAATTATGGTCTACTTATTATAAAAGGTAAAGGTGTCCCGTAACCTGTGTGGTCGTAGGGGAGCCAGGCGTTAGAGACCTCAGCTTCTCTAGGGGGCAACATGTTGAAGGCGGCGCCCATCTCCTCTCTCTCCTCTCTTCTCCTCCATCTCTCCTCTCTCTCTCGCTGCTTTACCTTCCCTGACCCTAAAGAGGGCAGGTACCCATTACAGTTGGGGAACTGTACTGGTAGCCAAGGCGCGCAAACGGTCACCCATCCAATTGGCAACCACGCTCGACTGTTACTTGACTGGGGAAAGCGAAGCTCTGACCACTGAGCTAACCCGTCCCCTTCAATTATTATAGACCATGACAAACATAACCTTCCCCGCCCTCTCAACTTAACCACAACCCCTTTCCCCAGCAACCTCCCCCTCCCCCATAACCTATCCCCCTCCTCCTATCCCCCACCCTCCCCTATCCCCCTCCCCCAACTTAACCCTTTCCCCATCTATCCCGCCCCCTCCCCCTCTATCCCATCCCTGAACGATGTGTAACACACGGGACCTCGATTTATGGTCCCATCCGAAAGACTAGCACCCAGACCACCACTCCTGATCCAATGGATGGGAGAAAAGTTTTGAGCCCAAACTGGATTCGAACCACCGCGCATTTTCCGACCCGGACTTTTCGCTTTCTAGGCAGGCGCGTTACCTCTAAACCACCATCCCTTTCCTCTTTCTTATTTATTTACAGACCTCAACATCGGACATTACTTAACAACAGAAAAAGGAGAAAAAAAAACAAACCTCTTCAAAATCTGGTGGTAGACTCAACAGGATATCTAGCCCCCCCCCCCCCCCCCCCCCCCCCCCTCTTCCTCTCTCTCCGGCTTTCTCTGTATCTCACAATGATAATGAACTTGCCTGCCCAGAACCATTGCAGCCGACATGTTTGATATTGACAAACAGATAAAGCCATCTGTGACCGGTGTCCGCCTTGTGCTGTTCTCAGCATTATTGCTGAGGGCGTAGATCAGCGGTACTGATGTACCAAAGAACTGAAGCCCACTTTCCCTATCCTCTGTTAGGGCGGGATAGCTCAGTGGTCAAAGCACTCGCTTTCCCCCCCCAGTCAAGTTAACCAGCGTCGAGCGTGGTTACCAGTTGGATGGGTGACCGTTTGCTGCGCGCCTTGGCTTCAGTACAGTTCCCCCAGTTCACCCAGCTGTAAAATAATGGGTACCTGCCCTCTTTAGGGTCAGGGAGGGTAAATCAGCGAAGGAGAGGAGATGGGCACCGCCCTCAATATGCTGGCCCCCTAGAGAAGCTGAGGTCTCTGATGCCTCGCTCCTCTACGACCGCCTAGGTTATGGGGACACCTTCACCTTATCTGTTATAATGATATCTGGTTTCTTCTGTCCACTCCGACTTTTCCTTTTCCCTGAGCTGTGTTGTGTTGTGGTGTGATGTGATGTGTAATATTGAGCTGTCTGATGTGTGAGGGGTTTTTGCATTGCTACGTGCCGTGTTATTTTGTTGTAGCGTTGTGATGTTCCACATTCTAAGATGGTTCTTGGTGTTGTGTAATGTCATTGTGTTGTCTTGTTATTGTAATCTATCTAGTCACAAATGGTTTGCCCCGTGATTCTTGGACCCTGCCCCCTCCCTTCCCCTCGAAGAGAGTGGATCTCTCTTTTCCATCGCCTCCTCATCCTTGTTTCCTTTTTTTCCCATGAGATGCCATCACACAGCTAAAAGAAGGTAAATCCTCTGGAATAGGCAACACACCAAGTGAGCTTTTGAAGATGACAAGATTTAGAAAAAATGCATACACAAGGGAGCTGGATGTAAAAAAAAAAAAAACCCTCACACTAGTGCTTATTCCATTATCCTCGATATAAAAAAATAAATAAAAATAAAAAGAACTCGGGGCCCTTCCCGTTTTACAGCTTGACATCAAAAGAATTTGAGAGACCTGCCAATGGCCCCAGCCAGTAGAAGTTACACGCAAACGTCATGCTCCACAAGGGCGGGGATACTTATTTATTTATTCTTTTATTTATTCTTTTATATGGAGGATAACAGAATAAGCAATCATGTGCTTTTTTCATCGGTCCCCGTGTGTATGCAGTTTTGTAATTATTGTCATCTGTTCCCACCGGCACACGATGGCCTACTCTTACGAAAATCGGAACAGGATTTAACGTATGCGCAAGGTGTTCTGCGTGCGTTCGCACACGGGGCCTCGGTTTAAAGTCTTATCCGAAGGACTTTTGGGGAGAGTGGAGTCAACACTGATGTTAACTCCAGGAGAAAAATCTCCTCGACCGGACTCGAACCCGGGTCGTCAAATTGCCAGCGCAATGTTCTGACCACTGGGCTATCCGTCCCCCTACACACTGTGGAAACTACAGAACAATCGCCTTGATATAAACCACACAAGCAAATTTCTCCTGCTACTCCTTCTCAGCAGAATGAACCAGTTAAAGTAGAAAGCGAGATATCTGATGGTCATACTGAATGTAGACGTGGAAGAGAAATAACAGACAATAAAAAATATGCTTTTTTGTGTGTGCTTCAGATAGGGCCTACGTTAGAGAAAAAGTATAAACACTGAAAATGAGGCATTCTTAACCCTCAAAGACTACAGTAAGGCTTTTGACAATGTCAGCATCACCATCTGTTTATTACAATGTTCGAAATAGGCCTCCCAAAACATCTTGATTCCGCGTATAGCAAATTTGTATTCAGAGCATAAGGCAACCATGCACTAAAAAGCAAGCACTGCGAGGTCTTTAATACAAAACAAAAGAGTCTAACATGGCTGCATACCATCCCCGTATCTTTTCAGCATATTTGTTTTAATATATACAGAAATGATCACGAGACATGCAGATAGATATAGATGACGTCGACATTAAAACAATAATATGAAGAAAAAGGGAGAAAAAAAACCTAACTAGAAACAATTAACAGCATACAAACAATACGAATTTTTAAGAAAGCAACAACATTATGATGTTATGCCCAAACATAACATTCATTTTTTCTAGTCGTGTTCAAGAACATGAATTCAAAAAGTCCAAAATAACATACAAGTGAGGGGGAAAAAACAGCAAAGAGGGAAAAAAAGACCCAAGCAGCCAACCAACCAACCCAAACAAAACCACAGCCCGTCCTCATTTAGAGGACAAGAATACAATTTCAAATTTAACATAAGAACCAAAACATTCCCATCTCATGATAAGTTTAGGATATAATACGAGAAGGTGGGAAATAGAAAGGAAGGG
>CM060336.1:12333865-12336365 GCA_030674155.1 Stramonita haemastoma
GTGTGTGTGTGTGCGTGTGCGTGTGCGTGTGTGTGTGTGTGTGTGTGTGTGTGTGTGTGTGTGTGTGTGAACTAAAATGTCAGTTTTCTGATGATATCATCAACCATATCGCTTTACCAACAGCTTTGATTATCATTGTTTAACTGTTACAAAAAGTCACTCTTGCTTCGTGTTTTGTGTTAGTTAAATGCCATATGTAACACTTTCGAGTACGGCTACTTGGTTTTCATATACATAAACTCTGCCTTGCCTTGCCTTGCCTTGTCTGTCTTGCCTGTCTTGCCTTGCCTTGCCTTGCCTTGCCTTGCCTTGGCTTGTCTTGCCTTGGCTTGTCTTGCCTTGCCTTGCCTTGGCATACCTTTTCTGTCTTGTCTTGCCTTGGCTTGTCTTGCCTTGCCTTGCCTTGGCATACCTTTTCTGTCTTGTCTTGCCTTGGCTTGTCTTGCCTTGCCTTGCCTTGCCTTGCCTTGGCTTGCCTTGTCTTGGGTTGCCTTGCCTTGCCTTGGCTTGCCTTGTCTTGGGTTGCCTTGTCTTGGGTTGCCTTGCCTTGCCTTGGCTTGGCTTGCCTTGTCTTGGGTTGCCTTGTCTTGGGTTGCCTTGCCTTGCCTTGGCTTGCCTTGCCTTGCCTTGGCTTGGCTTGCCTTGTCTTGGGTTGCCTTGTCTTGGGTTGCCTTGTCTTGGGTTGCCTTGCCTTGCCTTGGCTTGGCTTGCCTTGTCTTGGGTTGCCTTGTCTTGGGTTGCCTTGCCTTGCCTTGGCTTGCCTTGCCTTGCCTTGGCTTGGCTTGCCTTGTCTTGGGTTGCCTTGTCTTGGGTTGCCTTGTCTTGGGTTGCCTTGCCTTGCCTTGGCTTGGCTTGCCTTGTCTTGGGTTGCCTTGTCTTGGCTTGCCTTGTCTTGGGTTGCCTTGCCTTGCCTTGCCTTGGCTTGGCTTGCCTTGTCTTGGGTTGCCTTGTCTTGGGTTGCCTTGTCTTGGGTTGCCTTGCCTTGCCTTGCCTTGGCTTGGCTTGCCTTGTCTTGGGTTGCCTTGTCTTGGGTTGCCTTGCCTTGCCTTGCCTTGGCTTGCCTTGGCTTGGCTTGCCTTGTCTTGGGTTGCCTTGTCTTGGGTTGCCTTGTCTTGGTTGCCTTGTCTTGGGTTGCCTTGTCTTGGGTTGCCTTGTCTTGGGTTGCTTGTCTTGGGTTGCCTTGCCTTGGCTTGTCTTGCCTTGCTTTGCCTTGCCTTGCTACGTAAGATTTAGTCAGTCTCAAGCCTTCTATTTTACAATTGAGTTTTCTAGATATTGCCAAGAAGTGATGACCAGTTATATGTCCTCGTTCTGGCAGACAAGATTTAAAAGCTTAATAAGGAAGTTGCGAGCCAACTCCGCACAACATGATGAACAGATTGATGATCACTTCACTTAATTGTCTTTGTCGTTACCTCTTCATCATATTTTGCCTGTTTGTTTTTGGAAAGCCAATTTTTTTAATAGTTTTTATTATTATTATTATTATTATAAAAAAAAACTTTCCCCGTTTCTCGGCTTAGGCTCAAAAGCGTTTATTTACCAATGGTGAGATTTTGCATATGCGACCGTTTTTTTTACCCACCATTAAGATAGCCACATTCCGACTTCGGGATTAGAGTTTAAACATAAAAACCTGTGTGCATGCTTTGAAAAAAAAATTGTCATCCGTTCCCACCAGCACAAAATGGCCTACTCTTCCGAAAAGCGGAATGGGTTTTTAATGAGTGCATAAGTTGTTCTGCGTGCGTTCATACACGGGGTTTTCGGTTCATAGTTTCGAACGAAGGAGTTTTGGGGGAGTGGAGTCAGTGCTGATGTTAACTCCAGGGGAAAAATTTATAAAACGGGCGCCTCCTTGGTGGCTCGATCCCGCGCCGTCAGATGCTGTAGTCACTATTATTATTACTGTTACTATACCACTTTATGTCACAGTAGATTTCTCTCTGTGAAATTCGGGCTGCTCTCCCCGGGGATAGCACGTCGCCACAAGTGCAGCGCCTATCCATTATTTTTTTTCTTTGTCCTGTCTGCAACTGTATTTGATTCCTTATCAGAGTGCTTTTTTATACAGAATTTTGCCAGGGACAGCCCTCTTGTTGGCGTGGGTTCTTTTACGTGCGCTAAATAACGATGTGTAACACACGGGACCTCGTTTATCGTCTTATCCGAAAGACTAGCGCCCAGACCACTACTCATGGTCTAATGGATGGGGGAAAAGTTTTGGGCCCAAACGGGATTCAAACCACCGCACACTCCGACCCGGACTTTTCGCTTTCTAGGCAGATGTGTTACCTCTAGACCACCGATCACTAAGTGCTCGCACAAACACGGATATAGATGTATCGTTGTTATTATCGTTGGTTATGTGTTCATGTGAGCAAGCCTGCTGGCTTATAATATGCTTGCTGACCTGCGTGCACTCGCATGCATGCTTGTCTGTCTGTATGTCTATCTGTCTGCCTGTGTGTACATACGTAGGCATGTACCTGTGTACGCA
>CM060336.1:12343865-12366365 GCA_030674155.1 Stramonita haemastoma
CATCTAAACTAAAAGCAAAGGGCTCCCAGATAATTTTATTTCTACTTTTTAAACAATCTGGAGCACAAGAAGCAGTAACGTACAGATGGGAGCTACGTATTCTAGTTCAAGAGCACTTGAAATGGGTTTACCCCAAGGATCAGTAATAGCTCCTGTGACATATGATATTTCATAACAATTTCCTGATGTGTATCTATTGAGTGGCTGTTGCTCTGCACACAGTCGATATGTGTAGAAAACTAAAACAATGAAGTGAAGGACTTCCAATATGTAAGAATTTGGTAAGGCAAAAATGGACAAGGTTTATCAATTACTTTGAAAAAGGATCAACAGCAGTGTTCCCAATGAAAAGAAATAATTCCACGAATCATATTCTTTGATATAGTAGCAATGTGGAAAAGCTTTCCTCTTTTAGATAAGACAGTATCGGCAGAATGCAAAATGTCTTTGTATTTGAATTCCATCCTAGCATACATGGAATTTACGCACCAAATATGCAAGTACTGCAGGCAGAACAGACTGAACTTTCTCAAAATATTCAGAATACCTAATTGAGGGGAAAAAAGAAAGAAAGACAGAAAACAGATAGACAGATAGACAGAAAGAAGAAAGAAAGAAAAGGAGAAAGAAAAAAGTAGAAAATATGCAAGGATAAAAAAGAAGAATAAAGGACAGGAAGAAAGGAAAAGAAAGAGGGGGAAGATTCTATATTGCCTCTCCACTCAACAAGTAGAAATAAAAAACAAACAAATGAACAGACATAACACAGACAGCAGAACACACAGAAACAACACACACACACACACACACACACACACACACACACACACACACACACACACACACACACCACACACACACACAACACAAACACACATCACACACACAACACACACACACACACACACAACACCCCGTCCACACACACACACACAACACACACAACACACACACACACACACACACACACACACACCACACACACACACACACAACAACACACACACACACACACAAACACCCCCCACCCCCCCCACACACAAGCAAGAAACATCATCACACACAGAGAAATCTTCCTTTCCCACATCATATCTACTGCCTAATCCCAATACAAGATCTCTGATGCAAAACCACAGTTCATAATCACCACGATCATAATATAGAGCGACACAATCAGCACGGCCAACGAATAGCACCTGGACAAGTTATGGCATAGAAGACACACCTTCAAAGTAGCTGACCCATCGATTTTCTGACGTCTGTGAAAGACTGGGCATTTAGGTACGGGGGAAAGAAAAGGGGGACAGATGGTGTGGCCATGTGCCTTTGATCGCCTAGGGAGTGACTTGACAACCCTATTTAATGATTTGGCAAAGAAAAAAAAAAGGAGCGCCCTGCCTGTACAGAGAATAAGGTGGACAGGGCCGGGAAAGCCGAACCCACTCTCCGATCTGTTCCGATAATTATTGATCACTTTTGCGCAGCAGCGTGTCGGCATTATTGTTTTCTGTTTTTTGTTTTGTCCAGTGTTTCTTTTGTTTCTCCGTTTTTGTCTGTTTGTTTATGTATGTCTCTTTTTTTCTCTCTCTCTTTGTGTGTCTGTGTGTCTGTGTGTCTGTGTGTCTGTCTGCTCTCAAATAATGAATGGATAAAAATATACAAATAAATAATAAATAATAATAACTTATCTTTCTCTGTTTCTTCTGTCTCCTGTCTGTCTCTTTGTCTCTCTGTTTGTCTCTCTTTATCTCTCTTTGTATCTCTGTCTGTTGTCTGGTCTGTCAATCTGTCTGTCTGTATGTCTCTGTCTGTATGTCTGTTTCTGTCTGTCTATTTTTTTGTCTCTGTCTGTCTCTGTTTTTTTCTTTGTGAACTTTATTACTTTACCCCCCCCCCCCCCCCCCGTATGGAGATGTCGAGGGCCCGTCAGTATAAATAACATTTAAACCGTGAAACTCTCTGCAAGAATTTCCCTCTTTTCTATCCCTCTCTTTATTTCTGCCTTGTTCTTTTTCTTTCCGGTCACCTTCATGTCTATTTTGTGCCTTCTTGGTATATTCTCCTAGCTGTTTGTCAGGAAGACTTAAAATGATCATAACATTTCTTTCTTTCTTTCTTTCTTTCTTTCTTTCTTCTTCTCTTTCTTTCTTTCTTTCTTTATGCCACCTTAATGTTACAGCAGATTTCTCTGCGTGAAATTCGGGCTGCTCTCCCCTGGGAGAACGCGTCGCCACAAGTGCAGCGCCTATCCATAATTATCATTTTTTCCCTCAGGGATGGTGTCTAAACACGACACCTGTGTACATGCTGGTTTTTTATAACTTTCATCCGCTCCTACCGGCACACGATGGCCTGCTCTTCCGAAAGGCGGAACGGGGTTTTAACGTGTGCGCAAGATGTTCTGCGTGCGTTCGCACACGGGGCCGTGTGCGAAATCTCATCCGAATTTCTCTCCCCACGCCGTAGTCGGATGTGCTGGGCCTGACTGTTTGCGCGCCTTGGCTTACAGTACAGTCCCCCAGTTCACCCAGCTGTAAATGGGTACCTGCCCTCTTTAGGGTCAGGGAAGGTGAAGCAGCGAGGGAGAGGAGATGGGCGCCGCCCTCAATATGCTGGCCACTAGAGAAGCTGAGGTCTCTGACGCCTCGCTCCCTCGACCACCTAGGTTATGGGACACCTTTACCTTTTTACCTTTACTGTATTGTTGCGGTGGTTAGCAAGATTTAAGAATTGGTTGTTTAAAGCCTTGCTTTTCAGGAAGGGATAAAATCTTCAGGGAATCGGGAAAAAAAAAGAACCGCGACAGAAACGAACACAGGATTAAGCAGTCATATCTTCCACATTTTCTGTATCTTCTTTTAAAGTGTAAAAAAATCTCACATGCTTCATATTATTATAAACTTATCAGTTTATCTAGATGCGAATAAAATTAGTCTTGTTTCTGTCTGTCAAACAGTCTCTGTTCTCTTTTGTTTTTGTCTGTCTGCATCTCCCTCTCTGTCTCTCTCTGTGTCTCTGTCTATTTGTCTCTGTTTCTGTCCTGTCTCTTCTTCTGTCTCTCTCTCTCTCTCTCTCTTCTCTCTCTCTCTTCTCTCTCATCTCTCTCTCTTCTTCTCTCTCTTCTCTTTCTCCTCATGTTTGTGTGTTGTGTGTGTGTGTGTGTGTTGGTGTGTGTGTGTGTGTGTGTCGTGCGCGCGGCGCGTGCGCGTGCGCGTGCTTCCTCTCATGTCATCCTTTGTACAAACATTAATTTCTAGTAAAGGCTAATTATCAATACACGTATGTATATAGTTATCAGTGCACAGTGGGTTGAATGTATGTAGCATCCTCCAGTTTCCACGCTTGACCCACTGTCATTCTCCATCCATCTACCAGTTATGACTGTCTTTGGCCATTCCATAAATCATGGGAGCTTTTCTGGGGCAACGACCACATCACAATACACAGCAGCCACACTGACTCAACAGCATGGTGTAAGCCTCTATATACAGAAAGCTGTACATTCTTTTACTGATTCAATAGCATAGTGTTGCCAGTATAAGTGGCTGAGCACTAGTTTGTGCTGGCTCTAGTTTGAATATCTTCTCCCCTCAGTCCCGTAAGACACTAGCCTATAGCCCACTGGTAAGCGTTTGACCTCAAACACTGCCGTCACTGAAATCGTGGGTTCATCATTATATCGGCAGCAACATCTGGTGGGGATTTTTTTTCACTAACTTCGGATCAACTCTCAGTAGTTTAGATCTCTTCATGTTTAAACACATGCAGAAGATCAAATATGCATGTACAGGATCCCATTTTCATACTGAAAAGTGTATACCCAATAGAGTGAATTTGCTGTAGGGTTATTGGGAAGACTGAGACAAGAAGAGTCCAACTTTATCCACTTTGCGGAAACAATTTTGAGTGCTGCTCAAATTGCCTGACCAATCCTGCAGGTGTCTGTATCTCTCGGGGCTGGTTGACGCCAGGACCTATTTTGATAGAAAGTGTAGAGTACACCCTTTCAATAGTTCCAAAGCACACACACTTCCGTAGCAGGATCAGTTCAGCATCCTCATCACCATTGATTATCATGCAAAAAAAAAAGAAGAAGAAAAACTATTTGATTCCGTGGCCCCGGTTGCTGTGGTCACATAACCAGTTTCAGTTTCCTATACACTTCTGTGACAGTGGAAGTTTGTGTCGAAGCCTTGGGGAGTTGAGATCACGGAGAAGGTTGTTGTGATCACCTTCCCAGGGTGGGCGTCTCACTTAGTCCTGCTCCACCATTGAGCCGTTGGTGTCGCCAGAATGGGGATTAGAAGGCAGTGTCCTGCGTATGTTAAAACAGGCGATACGGAACAGCACCATAGTGACCCAGCAGCTAGCAGTGCAAGGCCCTTCTGGCTGGTGACCCCACGGCACACTGACATAGATAGCCTTCCTGTGCTCTTCTGATACTGATGATGCGACAGATCAATTCTGAGTATGGCTGTGACGGAGAAATAAGAATGACGACATGGGAATAGCAGGACAAGTACGTTATTTATTTATTTTATTATTTATTTATTTCTTCTTTTACATAGAGGATAATGGAATGTGCTTTTTTTTTTTTACATCCAGTCCCGTGTATATGCAGTTTTGAAAATCTTGTCATCTGTTCCCACCGGCACACAGTGGCCTACTCTTAGGAAAAGCGGTACAGGGTTTAACGTGTGCGCAAGATGTTCTTCCTGCTTTCGCACACGGGGCCTCAGTTTAAAGTCTCATCCGAAGGACTTTTGGGGAGAGTGGAGTCAGCACTGATGTTAACTCCAGTGGAAAGATCCCCTCACACGGGAATCGAACCCGGGTTGTCAAATTGCAAGCGCAATGTTCTGACCACTAGGCTATCCCGTACCCCCATAGATAGGCCCCCTGTGCTCTTCTGATACTGAGGATGCGACAGAACGATTCTGAGTATGGCTGTGGCGGAGAAATCAAAATGATGGCAAAGGAACAGCGGTATGTTGCAGAAGATGAGGCAGTAAACAAGAAAATGAAAGAGACCATCTGATTTTGAATCATTTAACATCATTAAAAATGTCCAAGGTTGTGGCCTTTTTCTTCTTCGACAATAATCATAACAGTGACAATTCTGGCCAATGATACAGTTCATGATACAAAGTAACCATAAGAACTGAAACTAGCTGGATTTTATTTTTTATAGCACATTAGGCCTATCGTCTTATCACCCCCCCCCCAAAAAAAAAAAAAAAAAAAAACCAACAAAAAACAAAAAAACAACACACAAAAAAAACAAACAAAAACAATAACCAAAACTTGCACACAGACCACAACTCGAGGTTACAGGGAGGGTGGTGGTGGGGCGGGAAATTTCAAGCAGAAACGCGGATCGTAAACCCCGCCCCCCCTCACTTCCTATTTCTCCCCCATTTTAAGCAGATGTTTATTTAACCTCTGAGCCACCGATGGACTAATAAAGACAGCCAGGGACTCTGACGCAGACAGCAGATTTAACATGCGTGACTGGGTCTGGGGGTGTGTCAGTGACTGTGTGAGACAGCCCAGCTGTAGCCAGCCTATCACGTCAGCTAATGGGGGACGTACGGGATAGCCTAGTGGTCAGAACACTGCGCTCGCAATCTGACGACCCCGCGTTCGATTCCCGTTCGAGAGGATTTTTTCCCCCTTTGGAGTTAACATCAGTGCTGACTCCACTCTTCCAAAAGTCTTTCGGATGAGACTATAAACCGAGGCCCCGTGTGCGAACGCACGCAGAACATTTTGCGCACATGTTAAATCCTGTTCCGCGTTTCTTAAAGAGAGGCCCTTGTGTGCCGGTGGGAACAGATGACAAGATTGACAAAATTGCATACATACGGGACTGGATGTAAAAAAAGCACATGAGTGCTTATTCCATTGCCCTAGAAGAGAGAGAGAGAGAGAGAGAGAGAGAGAGAGAGAGAGAGAGAGAGAGAGAGGAGAGAGAGAGAGAGAGAGAGAGAGAGAGAGAGAGTCAGACAGACAGACAGACAGAGAGACAGAGAGACAGAGACAGAGGGAAATCAGACATAAAAAAGTCTTTTTTTCCCTTGATACCGTACTGAATGTGTGTGATACATAAGACCTCAGATAATCATCTTAACCGAAAGACTAGCACCAGACCACCATCCAAAGTGAATGGATGGTGGACCGTCTCGGGTTCAACAGGGATCAAACTCGGGACTTCCCGCTTTCCAGACGGACGCGTTATAACCTCAAGACCACCGATCCACCCTGTGATGTGAACCAAATGTGCAGCGATGCGCAGAACAGACAAAGAACAGTGAAAACATGCCCAGCTGCCCCCCCCCCCCCTACATCCCCCCACCTCACCCCCCCCCCCCGGGCCCCTACTTTCCCCAAGTCTCCTCACTATGATGGACCAATGACCCAACGCGAAGCGCCGGTATACAAAGCAAGAGACCCTGAATTCAAATGCCGCTGAAAAAGAAGAACAACAATAAAAAGCGTCCACTATTCTTCAGACTTGAAGGAATAGCCACTACATACGAGTACTGTTCTCTATTCTTTTGGGATAGATGATGAAGCGAGGTTTTGTCCCCAGGATGAATATAGATCTAGCGCGTGTGAACAAAACAACCCCACGGCAATGGGAGAGTCGTCCCTGGTGAAAGACAGTATGTGAAAGCAACAACAAACAAAGAAACAAAAAATCAAATTAATAAAAAAAAAAGGATTGCCAATGTTACAAATATATGCATAACAAAAAAAAAAACCAGGAAGAAAGTAGAGAAAGAAGAAACAACACACACACACACACACACACACAGAGATACACACACACAGAGATGCATACACACGTACACACAGATGCACACACACAACGCGCGCGCGCGCGCGCGCGCTCACACACACACACTCACACACACACATGCACGAACACACACACACACACACACACACACACACACACACACACACACACACACACACACACACACACCACACACTCACACACATATACACGAACACACACAAACACACAAAAACACACACACTACACACACACACACACACACACACACACACACACACACACACACACACACACACACACACACCACACACACACACACACACACACACACACATACACACACACACACACACACAATGGCACTACATTGTAGTGGTGTGCACTCCCCGGGGAGAGCAGCCTGAACTCCCGGCGGAGAAATCAGCTGTGAATAGGACTTGTATGCTCTACAATATAATATAATACAATACGATAAGGTACAATACAATTCAGTACGGGGACGGGATAGCACAGTGGTCAGAGTACTCACTTTCCACCAGCCAGGTTAAGCAGCGTCGAGCGTGGTTGCCAATTGGATGGGTGACCGTTTGCGCGCCTTGGCTACAGTACAGTCCCCCCAGTTCACCCAGCTGTAAATGGGTACCTGCCCTCTTTAGGGTCAGGGAAGGTAAAGCAGCGAGGGAGATGAGATGGGCGCCGCCCTTAACGTGCTGGCCCCTAGAGAAGCTGAGGTCTCTGACGCCTCGCTACCCTACGACCACACAGGTTATGGGACACTTACAATTTAGTTCAATACAACACAATAGTACACAATTCAATACAACAGAATGCAATGCAACAAAACACAACACATACAACTCAACACAATACAACGCGATACAACACAAATAAGACAATACAACACGATGCAATACGGTACGATATAATTCAATACAATAAAATGCAACACAACACAACACAATACAATACAATTGAATCAAATACGATACCATACAATGCAACACAATAGATTAGAATGCAATACAACACAATGCAATTCAATACAGTTCAATTCAATTCTATATAATACAATACAATGCAACACATTAGAATGCAATATAATACAATACAATTTAATAAATACATGTATGATTCAATACAATACAACACAAAACAGCACAATACAATTCAATGCAACTTAAAACAACACAATACAGTACAATACAATACAACACAAAATAGTACAATACAGTACAGTTCAATACAATACAAACGACCCAATACAGTACAATGCAACACAATGCAATACAATACAGTACAATACAATACAACACAATACAATACAATACAACACAACACAATATAATGAAGTACAGTACCGTACAGTACAATACAAGAGAATACAACGCAATACAGTACAATACAGTACAATATCTATACAATACAATAAAGTCCAATACAATACAACACAACACACCGCAATAGAATACAGTACACTACAATCCAGTACAATACAATACAATATAACAGAATACAACACAATACAATACAGTATAATAAAATCAATGCAGTACAATACAATGCAATACAGTATAATACAAAATAACAGAATACAACACAATACATTACAATGCAACACATTACAACACACCACAAATACAATACAACACAATACAGTATAACAGAATACAACACAATACAACACAGTACAACTCAACACAATACAGTACAATACAATAATACAATACAATAGAGTACAATACAATACAAAACACCACAGTACATTACAATACCAAGCATCTAAAAAAAAATACAACAAACCACACCAACCACACCACACCACCACACACCACACCACACCACACCACACCACACCACAAACACACTACAAACAACACAATAATCCTCCAGTCTCCTCCCTTTCCGCTTTCTCGCTCCGCTGCTTCCTTCTCCCCTCCCCCCTCCCCTCTCCCCTCCCCATCCCCCCTTTTCATGAGGCTAGAACTTTGTTTGCTTCTGGTCATTCTTCGCTGGCATCTGCAGGTGTCTGCACAAAGAGGGCTGGGCTGGAAGCAGGCTCTTATGAAGCTTGTGTGTGTGTGGTAGGGGGGGTAGAGGCTTTGTTGCATAGTACTCAGGAATTGGGGTCAGTCCTGTATGGCTATGGCTCGCCGTCTGTAGGCCTACTACACAAGAGTCCGCTCGTCCGCCGATATTATTATAAAAGAGGAGAGAACAATGGACAGGGCCGCAGAGTTGTTGTTCTTGCCGTCTCCATAAAAAAACTGCAGAATGGACAGGGGAACAATCCACTTGTGTGATGATGAAGTAGGACAAAAGGGAGATGAGATTGCTTTGAAAAAGTGGGCGATGTGTTTTTGTGTATCTGTTTTTTTTTTATGTTATATATAAAGGAGAGGGTAGAGGATGAAGGGGGGAAAATTGATGATGGATGGTGATGATGATGGATGGTGGTGTGGTAGTGATGGTGATGATGATGATGGATGATGATGATGATGGTGGTGGTGGTAGTGATGGTGATGATGATGATGGTGATGATGATGATGTGGTGGTAGTGGTGGTGGTGATGATGATGTGATGATGATGATGATGATGATGATGACGACGCGACGATGATGATGCTGCTGCGTGGTGCTGCTGCTGCTGATGATGATGATGATGATTACAACGGCAAAAATGGTACTGACGATGATAATAATGATCTGTATTTCTAAGGGTAGCTACAAAAAGTATGGATATATAAATGCTTTATGCAACCAACTTTTACCCAAACTTTAGTTTTACTATAATAATGTGCTACAGTAAGCAACAAGTAGACAAAATAAGGGCACAGGAAAAAAAGTACACGCACACTTTAAGATATCATTTTTTAATCTAACGTTAAAGACAATAAAACAATTACACAAAAGTACAAAGCCATAAAGCAACAACGTAAAAAGACCCGCTGCAATACTCAATAGGAACAATATCATGCAATACAAAGGTTGATATTGGAAACGAATGTCCATGTGAGATAAAAGCATCAGTAATAACGTATAAAAAAACAAAAACAAACTTCAACAAACACAATCCCGTCTATTCTTTTGTACAACAGTGAATAAATAAATTGAAAACGGAACCAAACATACATACAGAGTGATTGATTGAGTGAGTGAGTGAATGAGTGAAAGAGAGAGACAGAGAGACAGAGGAGAGAGAGAGAATAGACAGAGACAGAGAGACAGAGAGACAGAGAGACAGACAGGCAGACAGACAGTCAGACAGACAGACCAGAGTGTGTACAATCCGCATGCTAATGATATTGTGGTTATTTGACAATAGAAAATGACGAAAGCAAATAACCTTGCATACTATATCAGCTATAAATCTCTAGTAGAGGCATATTCAATATGAGGGTTCAATATCATTTGCAAATATATAATAAACAATACTATAACATAGTGGGTAAAGACAGAAAGGAAGACAAAATTAAACGAGAGAGAGAGAGAGAAGAGAGAGAAGAGACAGAGAGAGAGACAGAGAGACAGAGAGACAGAGAGACAGAGAAGAGACAGAGAGACAGAGAGAAGAGAGACAGAGACAGACAGAGAGAGACAAAAGAGAGAGACAAGAGAGATGACAGAGGAGACAGAGACAGAGACAGAGACAGAGAGAGAGAGAGAGAGAGAGACGACAGACAGACAGACAGAAGAGAGAGAAGAGAGAGAGAGAGAGAGAGAGAGAGAGAAGAGAGGAGGGAGGAGAGAGAGAGAGAGACAGAGACAGAGACAGAGAGAGATAAAGAGAGAGAGAGAATGAATGAATGAATGAATGAATGAATGAATGAATGAGATGAATGAATGAATGAATGATCTTTATTTTTCAAGGGTTACAGAGTTACAGAGTAAGCATTACATACTTTTTTTTTCATCCGGCCCTTGCCCAAGAGAGAGAGAGAGAGAGAGAGAGAGAGAGAGAGAGAGAGAGAGAGAAGAGAGAGAGAGAGAGAGAGAGAGAGGAGAGAGAGAGAGAGAGAGAGAGAGAGAGAGAGAGAGAGAGAGAGAGAGAGAGAGAGATCAAAACAGGGTTTATAACCAGCTCTACTTTCATTCTTTGTATCAACTCCCTGGCCAATCATAAGGGTCAACCCAGGACGATCACTGCGCTGTGGGAGAAACCACATCAACCACACATAAACTGAAATAAAACCAATACCCGAATCCTCAAAATCAACCTTGTTCATAGTAACCAACTGTAACATGTTAACTCATATTAAACAGAACATGCCTGATTTTCTCAGAAAGTTAAAAACGTCTGGTGGAATATCGCGAAAAAGGATCTTTAGGGAGGCTGCAATATTTTTGGTCTATTTTATTTTTTATTCTTTTATATCGAGGATAATGGAATAAACACTCATGTGCCTTTTTTTTTACATCCAGTCCCGTGTGTATGCAGTTTTGTAAGTCTTGTCAATCTGTGCCTAATATCTTGGACATCTTGACACTCCAGAAGCAGATGCTTGATGGCTACTTGCACATCATAAGTCACACACCATGGGGTTCCCTCTCTGTGAGCAAATAGATGTGAATCATGTAAGAGGTGACCGATGTTGTTTTGATATTTTTTAAAATCTATTTTATTCTTTTATATCGAGGATAATGGAATGAGCACTCGCGTTCTTTTTTCATCCAGTCCCCATGCGTATGCAGTTTTGTAAATATTGTCATCTGTTCCCATCCATGTGTGTCATGATGAGCGCCTTTCTTCCCTTCCCTATCCACAGTCCCTTTAAAAAAACACGTTTTGGTCTGTAATGAAACATATTCAGATTTTTTAAAATCTTCGTCAAGAAGGCAAGCCCCCCAAGAAAACAACAATAACAACAACAACAACCCCCCCCAAACAAAAAACAAACACAACAACAAAACAAAAAAAACCCAACAAAAAACAAACCCAAGACTCAAACACAAAAAAAGTTTTAAAAATTGAAAGAGAAATTCCAAATAAACAGGCAAATAAACCATAATACTAAGAAACATACCCGAAAACAAAAACAAAAGCACACTAATATGTTCCCCTCCCCCCCTCCCCCCCTGTTGTTATTGGTGTACTAATTAACCATTATTTAGTAGTTGTTGGCAGTGTATGCAGTAAGGTTCAGGTTGAAGCCCCAGAAACCCACTAAGCTCAGCTGACAGACGTGGCCATGGTAAGACAAGCATGTCATTGTCAGTGATAGAGAGGAGAGTGGCTCTGTTGTCACTGCACACACAGTCACACCATAGCATAGGGAACGACAAGATAACCTATTGATTGATTGATGGAGCCATGGGCCTACACACTGTACTGCTGCTGAAGCATGAGCAACGTCTTCACCATTCTCTCTGTCGTTCCCCCAGACTCAGGCTATAAATCAGGTGGTAGACTAGACGTGAGTCTTCAGCCTTCAGTTTCCCTTTTCTGTCTGTCTGTCTGTCTGAGTGTCTGTCTGTCTGGCTTTATGATTGTATTGTATGTCTTTGTGACTGACTCTGTCTGTCTGTCTGTCTGTCTGTCTGTCTGTCTGTCTGTCTATATGATGGTCTGTCTTTGTGTCTATATGATGGTCTGTCTTTGTGTCTATGATTGTCTGTCTGTATATATGATGGTCTGTCTGTGTGTCTATGATTGTCTGTCTGTATATATGATAGTCTGTCTATGTGTCTGTCTGACTAACTGACTGTCTGTATATATGATAGTCTGTCTATGTGTCTGTCTGACTAACTGACTGTCTGTATATATGATAGTCTGTCTATGTGTCTGTCTGACTAACTGACTGTCTGTATATATGATAGTCTGTCTATGTGTCTGTCTGACTAACTGACTGTCTGTATATATGATGGTCTGTCTGTCTGACTAACTGTCTATATAATAAGATGGTCTGTCTGTCTGACTCACTCACTCACTCACTCAGTCCCATGTCCCAAAGGACGTAGGGGGGACATGAGAGAAGACACAACAGAGATCTTTTTCCATGCTTCACGATCCTGTGTGGCTAGTAGGAGGCGTTGCAGGGGTTGGGCAGTCCAGTCTTTGATGTTGTCAACCCATGATTTCTTTTGGCGGCCTCTTCTTCTCTTGCCCTCGACTGTTCCTTGCAAGATGGTTTTTGCTAGGGTGTTGTGTCTTGTGGTGTGACCAAACCACATCAGCTTTCTCCTCTTTATGGTGGAGAGCAAAGACTAACTGACTGTATATATGATTGTCTGTCTGTCTGACTAACTGACTGTATATATGACTGTCTGTCTGTCTCACTAACTGACTGTCTGTATATATGATGGTCTGTCTGTCTGACTAACTGTCTATATAATAAGATGGTCTGTCTGTCTGACTAACTGACTGTATATATGATTGTCTGTCTGTCTGACTAACTGACTGTATATATGATTGTCTGTCTGAGTGTCTGACTGACTGACTGTCTGTTTATCTGTCTGTTTGTCTGTCTATATGCTAGTCTGTGTGTCCGTCTGACTGACTGTCTGTCTGTCTGACTGTCTGTCCGTCTGAATAAGTGGATTGGTGCAGTGGTCTAGAGGTAACGCGCCTGACTAGAAAGCGAACAGTCCGGGTCGGAAGTGTGCGATGGTTTGAATCCCGTTTGGGTCCAAAACTTTTCCCCCATCCATTAGACCATAAGTGGTGGTCTGGGTGCTAGTCTCTCGGATGAGACGATAAACCGTGGTCCCGTGTGGTAGACACAATTATCCAGCGCACGTAAAAGAACCCACAGCAACAAGAGGGCTATCCCTGGCAAAATCCTGTAGAAAAAAGCCACTCTGATAGGGAAACAAATACAGTTGCAGACAGGAAAAGAAAAAAGAAATGGGTGACGCTGCACTTGTGGCGACGCGCTCTCCCCGGGGAGAGCAGCCCGAATTGCACGCAGAGAAATCTGCTGTGACATAAAGTGGTATGAAATAAAAATAAAAATAAAATATCTGATTGTCTGTCTGTCTGTCTGTCTGTCTGTCTGTCTGTCTGTCTGTCTGTCTGTCTGTCTGTCTGTCTGTCTGTCTGTCTGTCACAGTGTGTCAATGATAGAGATGCTGAACAGTGGAGATAGAAGGGGAGAGGAAGGAGGGTGGGATATGGCATTGTATTGTATTGTATTGTTTCGTATCATACTGTATTGTGCTTGTTGATTTTTGTTGTATCAAGTTGTATTTCATTGTATTGTGTCATACCTGGATGGGTGTATAAGAAAAAATGCCATCATGTGTCATCATTCTTTTCCCTGAATAAAAAGTTTCAAAGTTTCCAGTTTGAAATCTCAATCTCTCTCTGTGATGGAAATGTTGAAGATGATGGGGAAGTAAATGCTGAAGATAATGGTGATGTAAATGTTGAGGAAAAAGGTGATGATGATGTAAATGCTGAAGATGTTGGTAATGTAAATGTTGAAGATGATGGTGATGCAAATGTTGAAGATGATGGTAATTGTGATATAAAGGCTGAGGATGATGGTGATGTAAATGTTGAGGATGATGGTGATGGTGATGTAAATGTTGAAGGTGATGGTTATGTGGATGTGAGGATGATGGTGATGGTGATGTAAATGCTGAAGATGATGTTTATGGTGATGTAAATGCTGAAGGTGATGATTGTGGAGGAGGATGTAGATGGTAGAACTGCTGAAAGAGGTGCTGGTTAGGATGATGTGAATTCTAATGTGATGATGATGGTAATGATGATGTGATCACTAATGGTGATGATGGGTATGATGATGTGATTACTAAAGGTGATGATGGTAACGTTGGTGTAGGTGTTGAAAGTGATAGTGGTAACGAAGACTATGACGAAGAAGTTAAAGATGACGATGGAAACAGTGATGAAGACGAGGATTGTGATCGTGACTATTGTGTAGAGACATTGAAGATGATGATCGTGACGTTGATAATTATATAGGTTGAAGAGGTGGATGATAGTGCAGATGATGAAGAGAATGAGTTTGATGATGAAGACGTAGATAATGAAAGTAATGATGGTGATGGTGATATACTTGCTGCAGATATAGATAATGAAGATGCTGATGGCAGTGATTATGCAAATGATAAAAAGGTTAACCGGGTCGATGATAACTAGAAGGCATTGAATGTGACTTTGTGTGTTTGCGGAATTGGAAATGTGGAATGGATAGAAATGTTTTACGCTGTGATGTTTATCTTCCCCCTGCCTTAATCATGTTTTGTATAGTGGCCTAAGGCCGATGTACAATAAAACTTTTCAGTGTTCAGTGTTCAGTGTTCAGTGTTCTTCTCTCTCTCTCTCTCTCTCTCCTCTCTCTCTCTCTCTCTCTCTCTCTCTCTCTTCAAGTTTCAAATCTCCTCTCTCTCTCTCTCTCTCTCTCTCTTCTCTCTCTCTCTCTCTCTCTCTCTCTCTCTCTCTCTCTCTCTCTCTCTCTCTCTCTCTCTCTCGATAGACATAGGGAGGGACACGCCCTGCCAAGGTCCATTTGCCACAGAGACATGTCCTGAAAATGAATGGCAGTGTCCCCCCCAAAACAAATGCTTACTTATGTCTCTATGCTTTTATACGTCTTGTTTACGTTTATGTGATGCATACTCTATTCATTTTTGAAAACTTTTATTTCGAGAACAATGGAATAAGCACTTGTGTGCTTTTTTTTATTTATTGATTTTATTTTATTCATTTAGTCCCGTGTGTATGCAGTTTTGCAAATTTTGTCATCTGTTCCTACCGGCACACAATGGCCTCCTACTCTTTCAAAAACGCAGCAGGTTTTAACTTGTGCGCAAGATACACTGCTTGCGTTCCTACACGGGACCTCGGTTTATAGTCTCATTCGAAGGACTTTTGGGGGGAGGCAGAGTCGGCACTGATGTTAACTCCAGGGGGAAATATCCCCGTGAACAGGATTCGAACCCGGGTCAGCAGATAGGAGCGCAATGTACAACGCTTTAACCAACAGGACTATCCTGTCCCCCTTGTAGTGTGTGCTTGTGTGTGGTGTTAGATGGTTCCCCCCCCCCTTGACAGAAAATGTAAAAATCACAATGAATATGCAGTACTGAGAGCGGGAAAGTAATTCATGTCTGCCAAAGTGTTCTCCATAGTGACCTGGCATTGTTTGTCATAAAAATAAACATTTCATTATCGTGAATGTATGGATTAAATTTCTTATTTTATTGCGATTCTTACCCAATTCTGAAAAAAAAGAAAATCTGAAATAAAAATTGGCTGTAGAATGGAAGTTTCTTTCCTTGAACGAGTGGCGAGAAAAACATGAAAGGAAGACAGAGAAACAGACAGTGCACTGTTGGGACTGGAAGGCAGGAAGGGAAATAAGCAGAAAGGGAGAGAACTCATTATCACGGCAAGAACTTCTGTCACTAATATTTACTCTTCCGACTTCAGCTGATAAAGACTAAAAAAAATAACCCCAAAATGGTTTGCATAATTATCACATCCTCACATCGTTTTGCCTTGCAGACTATATATCATGCTTGATAATTATAACCTTACTGGAAAGCAGCAGACGAAACAGAAATGGTGGAAAAAAGTCCACACGTTTGTTCTTTGCCAACTTCCAGAGAAGCTCAGATAATTGATACGGTTAAGTATAGACCAGATAGAATATTTCCTAGTAGAGATAGGACAACGAGGAATATCAGAGTAAATGGTGGTGCAGGCATGAGCAGCAGCCAGACATGTATTTATCAGTGAAACCAGCACAACAGCCCAGTGCAAAAGAAGGCGGGCTTCTAAACCTAGGGGGTTTCAAAGTCGTGGGTCGTGATGTTGAATCCCAATGATGATGGGTGTAAAGACAGTGGTGATTTTGACGATTTCCTACATCAGCTTATGTCCGTGCCTGCAAGTGCTGATGTTTTTTTTTGTTTTTTTTAATGAATACAGCCATGCATAAGTTCAATTATGTGAGTAAAATAGCCTAATATTTAAATCAATATTTGATGTGCTGAGGAAACTCAAAAAGTAGCCAAAGTGTATTTGAGATTTTACTATTACGTTGGTATTGTTGTGGGTTAAGCCCCTGCTGATTATTTATATAATGCTTTTATATAACGATTCATATAATACTATTATATGAGTCGTTATATAAATGCATTTGAAAGTTTATATAATTCTAGATGTAGTGTGGCTGTCAAAAAGATATCACACACATATTAAAAAACATTCTTTGTAAAAACAGAAAGAGAAATGGAATGAATGCGTGGGGTGATCCAGTGCATCACAGTGTGAACCACTGAATAAGTACGAAACAGACAATGATAATGACAGAAAAAAAAGCGAAACGAAGGCGGAGGAGAGGGAGAGGAGGGTGGGGTATGTGTCGAGCAGGTGTAAATTGGAGAGTGGACAGATGATGAAGATAGAGATCGATACATGGCAGGGCCAGACACTGCGGCATTTAAGTAAAACACTGCCCTCCACTCTCCCTCATTTGGCAGGCCAGTTTGCAGCGAGAGCAGGTAAACGCAGCTCTTCACACCTTCATACATAACTTTGATGGGGTAGGTTTAACATGTGTTACCTAACTGTTCGATAGTTTCGATTAGTTAACCGATTATGCCTGCTTGAAAGTGGTCTTGATCATTGATGAGCTAACAGGCCTAAAGACATTAGTTAGATAGAGAAGTAGGTAGATCAGTGGAGAGGGGAGTGTGGTTGACTATTACCGTAGATTCATCCATTACTTTCGTGTTGTGGTTAGAAAGAAGACTTGTAGCTGGTAGGTTGTAGGTTTAATTATCATCTGAGATCTACATTCCTCGCAGATTTGTTGTTGCTCCAATCGGGTTCTATTAAGAGTTTGGTATATTGTAGGTTTGATGAGGGGACAAGTGCCATAGAGATAGAGGTAAGCGTCGCCCACTTTACGTGTAGGAGATGCCAAGGAGTCTCCGGAAGCATCTCATCTCTACTGCCTGTACTCTTCTCTCCAAATCTGTTGTCAAGGTCCATGATTCACAGGCATACAGGAATGTGGATATGACAAGGGAGCGCATTAATTTGATATTGGACTTGAGTGAGATATTTTTTTTATCTTTCCAGATGGTGTTCAGTTCATGGTCAAGGATGGATAATGTCATTCAATCATCCTGCTGTGGTGAACACAGCTGCCTACCTTCGTTGTCCCTTTGTTGCCTGAAACAGTCCTCCTTTCATGCGGTGGCTGTGCACCTCTTTTTTCTTTTCTTTATTCTTTTATATCGAGGATAATGGAATAAGCACTCATGCGCATTTTTTACATCCAGTCCCCGTGTATATGCAGTTTTGTAAATGTTGTCATCTGTTCCCACCTGCACACAATGGCTTACTCTTACGAAAAGCGGAACAGGATTTAACGTGTGCGCAAGATGTTCTGCGTGCGTTCGCACACGGGGCCTCGGTTTATTGTCTCACCCGAAGGACTTTTGGGGAGGGTGGAGTCAGTCTTTGACCCTCCAGCCTGGTGAAGGACTCTCAGTGAGTCAACCATCATCAGCAGGCTGCATTCCTGTTGATGGTCTCAGGTTCTGGTGCTGACTTCCTGACCTCTCTGATCATGCAGTGTGACCGATTCTGCCCCCCCCCCCCTTACCCAGGCAAAGATAGACCGGCCGTAGTGCAGTGCCCTATGCTGTCTTTGGCTTGTCTGTAACCACAGTTCCTTTCTTCACCTTCACCTATCCCCGTAGTCTTGTAGACCTTTGGGACAACACTGAAGATTTTGCAACCAGGTTTTACTAATCCTAGCAGTTTTCAGCTTTACGTAACGAGTCGTTCCACTCAAGGCCGGTTCAATCTCTGATGATGTCATTCTAACGTTTTCTCTGTCTGCTTCTTCATCTCCTTCCTTGTACTGTTCCCTGTAGAACAGACCTGGCCAGTCCAGATTTTCGTGTGACGTGTCTGTGCCACTTCAGTTTGCTTTCTTCAGTCAGAAACGCTCCATATGGCCTGATGGCGTTTTAATCTCTGGATTTCACTGATATACAGGTCACAGTGTAAACCAGAATTGTAACCAGAGTGCGGTCCATTAAAAACTCGTGGCCTCTGCATCCAAGTTCGTTCCTGCAAAATCACGCACCCTTGTTCTAGATTTTGGTTTCGGCTTCCAATGGCTGTGAAGAACCTCACCCTTTGGTCATTGCTCATTGTTATAATTAAATAAAGTAATTCTTATTTTTGCATTGGGTGGTTTTTAAAAGAATGTATATTTATGCTATGCTTTAGTCATGAATAGTTGACCTTGGACTACTGTGACCCCCATGGGGATGCCGGAGCGTGTCAGTATAAATAACGTCCCCACATTCTGGAAATTTTGTGCGAGGAATTCCCTCTTTTCCATCCCTCTCTCTGCTTCTGCTTTGTTCCTTTTCTTCCTGTCACCTTCCCCTTGTCTACTTTCTTCATTCTTGGTCTATTCTTCTGCTCCTTTTCCAGATTGACTTAAAACATAAAAAATGTATCTCTCATGCCGAAGTCAAATGCACTTGGTGTGACATATCAGGCGAGTAAGGGCAGTGCAGCACGTTTTCGCTCATATGACAGACAACAAAAGTTTCTGTCTGAGAAGAAGAAGAAGATGATGATGATGATGAAGGGCTGCTTTGAAGTGTCTGTTGCATTGTATCATAATCCTACCCTTGTCAGCCATGGCAGATTCATGTTCATGAAACACTGGCTGCTCTCTCTTGGCATGAGCGTGTCGCCGTGAGAGCAGCGCCGTCCATTTGTAGGGGGTTCAAATTTTCAGTCTGCATAATACAGCTTTGTAACTACGAGAGTGATCCTGTTTATTCGTACATAATTTTTCCAGAGACAACTCTTTCGTTGCCATGGTTTCTTTTGAGTGTAACTGTGTATCGCGCACAGGATTTCAGCTTATCGTCTCCTTCAAAACTCCAGCACTTAAAGTGTGGTGGATGAGATCAAACAGGGATCAAACCCACGACTTGTAGTATAGTAGCCATTGTAATCTGTTGTAGTATAATGCATTGTAGTATTTTGATGTTGCAGCATTACATTGCATTATATTTATTTTACAGCGCATTGCAATATATTATATATTGCATTGTTCTGTTTTGAACTGTATTGTGTTTCATTGTATCGTTACAACAGACTTTTCTACATGAAATTGTTATTACTATTCTGATTATTTTGATTCGAGAGTAATGAACAAGCACTCATGTGAGGTTGGTTTTATTTTTTACATCCAGTCCTATACACATGCAACTTTGTAGCTTCTATCATCCTTTTCTATTGCCACACAATGGCCCTACACTTCCGAAGGACGAAACAGGATTTAACGTGTGCGTAAGAGGTTCTGCGTGAGTTCGCACACAAGGCCTCGATTAAAGGTCTCATCCAAAGAAAAGTTCGGGAAACAGTCTTAGTGGAAACTTCGTAGCCAGTGCACAGCACCAGCTTTTCTTTTTCTCCCTGTATGTGTCTTTGGTTGCTGTGTGGCCGCTTACACAAAGCAGCTGGTAAGGGATGAGTTTCTTGTTGCTTTGAGATCTTTCACGCGCGTTAAATCCATGTATAATGCCACCTCAGTTCTTATCCAAAAAAGCTAGTACTCCGGCCAACTTTCAAAATCTGGTGGAATGCAGAAAATCCATTTTGGGAATGATTCAGAATGTTGGATCTCTCAATTCTTGATGGGGGCATTAACCTTCAGGACAGCAAACCATGGGAGGTAACTTTGCCTTTCAGCGTTTCGTGTAAGCAGTATGACACTGACTTCGTGCAGGGATGTCACACAGAAAGAAAGGGGCGATTGTACTGATGCAAAAGTACATTATGCACGTCCATATGTCCTGTTATCTGAGCGATTGTATTGAAGCAAAGGTATCGTATATGTTTATTTTTCTAATTATCCTAGCGATTGTATTGAAGCAATGGTATCGTATGTGTTTATTTTTCTAATTACCTGAGCGATTGTATTGAAGCAATGGTATCGTATATGTCTATTTTTCTAATTATCCTAGCGATTGTATTGAAGCAATGGTATCGTATATGTTTATTTTTCTAATTATCCTAGCGATTGTATTGAAGCAATGGTATCGTATGTGTTTATTTTTCTAATTATCCTAGCGATTGCATTGGAGCAAGAATATTGTGCATTGCTTATATTTATCCTAATTTGAGTGATTGTATTGAAGCAAAGGTATCGTACACAGGATTATATTTCTTATTATTAGAGTCATTGTCTTGGAGCAAAGATATCTATCTATGTACACATGTTTACTTCATCATTATTTGAGCATTAGCATTGGAACAGATGTATTGTGCACGTTGATAAATCGTATTATCTGAGCAGTTGTATTGAAGCAAAAGCATTTTACACGCTATATTTCTCATCATTTGAGCGATAATATTGGAGCAAAGGTATTACACACAATATATTTCTCATTATTTGAGCAATGATATCGGAGCAAAGGCATTATACATGTTTATGTTTCTCATTTGAGCGATTGTATTGAAGCGAAAGCATTTACACGCTATATTTCTCATTATTTGAGCGATAATATAGGAGCAAAGGTATTACACACACTACATTTCTCATTATTTGAGCAATTATATTGGAGCAAAAGGCATTATACACGTTTATATTTCTCATTATCTGAGCGATTGTACCGGGGTGAAGGTATTGTACACGTTTATATTTCTTATCATCTGATGATAGTATTAGAGGTAGTAATCATATGCACAGTTTATACTTTTCATAATCTGAATACTTTCATAATCTATCTATCTATCTATCTATCTATCTATCTATCTATCTATCTATCTATCTATCTATCTATCTATCTATCTATCTGTCTATCTATCTATCTATCTATCTATCTATCTATCTATCTATCTATCTATCTATCTATCTATCTATCTATCTATCTATCTATCTATCTATCTATCTATCTATCTCTATCTCTCTATCTCTATTTATGTTTATCTCTCTATCTCTCTCTATCTCTCTCTATCTCTTTATCTATCTCTTTATCTATCTATCTATCTATCTATATCTCGCTCTCTCTCTATATATATATCTATCTATCTCTCTGTCTCTCTGTCTCTCTATCTCTCTATCTCTCTATCTATCTATCTATCTATCTATCTATCTATCTATCTATCTATCTATCTATCTATCTATCTATCTATCTATCTATCTATCTATCTATCTATCTATCTATCTAAGAATGTTGTTTTAAGAAGGATTGAGAAGTTGGAAGTGGTTACCTGCGCTTGTTTTCCTCCACTGCTATTTCTCAATAATCTGAATGTTTGTATCAAAGCTAAGTGTTGGTATACCATTTAAACCTTCTTTTATCTCAGCGACTGTAGGGGAGCAAAAGTATTGTAGACTGTTTATGTTTCACATCATCCGAGCTAAATATTGTTCCTCGTCATATCAATTACATGATCTGGGCAATTATAATGGTGATTAGCATTGTCCCCCGTCTATATTTCACATCATCTGAGTAATTATAGAATTAAGTATTGTTCCCATCTATATTTTTACATTATTTGGTGGGTTGGGGGTCTAGAGGTAACGCGCCTGACTAGAAAGCGAAAAGTCCGGGTCGGAAGTGTCCGGTCGTTCAAACCCCGTTTAGGCCCAAAACTCCCCCCCCCCTCCTATCCATTAGAACCATGAGTAGTGGTCTGGTTGCTAGTTTATTGGATGAGACGATAAACTGAGGTCCCAT
>CM060336.1:12378865-12381365 GCA_030674155.1 Stramonita haemastoma
ACACACACACACACACACACACACACACACACACACACACACACACACACACGTACGCTCACGTACACATAATATACTTTTTTGAATGCCCAGGTTTCAAAGATATGCTACCATCTATTTTTAAAGGCAAAAAACATTATCGCACATTCTCCCTGATGCTGATGAGTTAATGCTAGAAACAACGGTATGTTTATTTTAATTCTGTGTTCAGTAGATTTCTTTAAATTCTGTTTAATCTTGCTTGTTATAGTATCCTTCGATGAGACTTTAAACCGAGGCCCCGTGTGCGAACGCACGCAGAAATCTTGCGCACACGTTAAATCCCGTTCCGTTTTCGTAAGAGTAGGCCATCGTGTGCCGGTGGAACAGAATGACAATAATTAAAAAATAAGCATACACACGGGACGAGAAAAAAAGTACATGATGCTTATTCTATATCCTCGAATAAAAAAAAAATAAAAAAAAAACACACACACACACTAACACACCACCCAAAACACCACCACACACACACACCAACCCATCCACCCACCCACCCACCATCACACCCACCCACCCACCCCCCCCCCCAACACCCCACCACCACCAACCCACCCCCCACATCCCCCCACCACCACCACCCCTCACCCCCCCCCCCACCTCCCCAACCCACCTCCACCCCCCCCCTCACCCCCCCCTCACCCCCCCCGCTCAAAACGTTTTTTAGCACAAAAAACAGCAAAACAACATTACAACAACCTTGTTTGTTTTGTTTGTTTCGGGGGAAACAGGTAGTGATCCCAGCAGGAGCAAGGTTCTAGCTGACGGTGTCCTGCTACCTCACTAGAGCCCACATGTGGCCACGGCCCCCAGCTGGCTGTGCAAACCTGGTCACCTGGCAGCGAAGGCCGGCCTACATCCTGTGCATGGGGATTCCACATGTGGGCAGGGGTTCCTTGCCGGTGCTCAAGGGGGGCCAGTTTATCGTGCTGAAGGTAGGGTTGGGGGTTTTTTGGGTTGGGTGTTGGTTGGGGTGGGGGTGGGGGTGGGTTGGGGGTTGTGGGGGTGTTGTGGGTTGGTTGTGGGGTTTGTGGGGTGGTGAGGGTGGGTGGGGGGGATGGGGGGTGGTTGTGGGGTGGGTGGTGGTGTGGGGGGTTGGGGGGTGAGGTGGGGGGAGGGTGGAGGTGGGGGGGAGTGGTAGGATATGTTTAGTTGGTGTTTGTTTGGTGTTGTTTTGTTTGTTTGTTGTCTGTTGTCTGTTGTTCTTGCTTTCGTTTGTTTTTTTTCTCTCTGTCTGTCTGTCTTCGCTGTCGTCTGTCTGTCTGTCGTCGTCTGTCTGTCTCTCTTCTCGTTTTATCTTTGTCTGTCTCTGTCTGTCGTCGTCTGTCTGTCTCTGTCTGTCTGTCGTCTGTCTGTCTCTTTCTCTGTCTCTGTCTCTGTCTGTCTGTCTGCCTTCTCTGTCTCTCCTCATCTTCTCTCTCTCTCTCTCTCTCTCCCTCTCTCTCTTCTCTCCTCCTCTCTCTCTCTCCTCTCTCTCTTCTTCAGTTATACACAGATCCTCGCTTTAGTCTCTTATCAGAAAATTTTCAGTGCAGTGAGTCAAGATCAAGACTAAGATCTTTCAATGTCCTCACCTCGAGAAATTATGAGTGGCATTTTAAGATCATCACATTACACTCGCATGCTTGTTAACAAAAACACCCCACAACAACACATAAGGCCACTCTGTATCTGTAAACCGACAATACCCCTGCGTCACATGCACACAACTATACGCGCAGTCAGCCATACTAAGGGAATTGTCCTCACAACCAAATGCAGAGGCTTACATCCAAGCCCTAAGCGGCAAATCAAGAGCGATGGACGATATGGCCGAGTGGCTTACATCGTTTGACTTTAATCCCGTGGGTCCATGAAATCGTATGTTCGAATCTTGGCAGCGTCTGGTGAAGTAAAGGTGAGGATCTTTACGAACTCCTAGGTCAACTTCAAATGAAGACCTGGCAGTGCCTTAACTCCCTTCTTGTGTAATATACACAAGATGTCTCAGGAACATCCTCGGTGGCCAGAAGTCATCTCCAACGAACAACTATGGGACAGGACCAGACATGCCCAATCGAGTCTGAGATCAAGAAAAGGAAGTGGGGATGGATCGGCCATACGCTCCGCAAGCCTGCTTCACATGTCACCAGGCAGGCCCTTGACTGGAACCCACAAGGGAAGCGGAAAGTAGGTCGACCAAAACAGACCTGGCGCAGAAGCATTGAAGCAGAGACAAAGGCAGCCGGAATGACATGGGCCGAGCTGAAGAGGATCTCCCAGAACCGAGTCTATTGTAGGGGTGTTGTTGTGGCCCTTTCATAGGCATAATTCAAGGAAGTCAAGTGATATACACACACGAAGAAGATCACATATGCACATTAAAAATCCCGTCATTTATGACAGTGTCCAGTGGGTAACGGAAACACGAACACATCCTATATACACCCTCAAAGTCGATACCTTCATGGTGGGTAAAAAC
>CM060336.1:12386365-12396365 GCA_030674155.1 Stramonita haemastoma
CTTTGTTTGCTATTTTCTCTCTTTCTCTGTATGTTTTCTCATCCATGACTCCTGGAGACAGGATAGCCCAGTGGTCAGAGCACTCGCATTCCCTAAGCTAAGGTTAAGCAGCATCAAGCGTGGTTACCAATTGGGTGGATGAAACTTTTGCGCACCTTGGCTTCAGTACAGTCTCCCCCCCCCCCCACAGTCCACCAAGCTGTAAATGGGTACCTGTCCTTTTTAGGGACAGGAAAAGTAAAGCAATGAAGGATAGGAGATAGGCGCCGCCCTCAATATACTGGCCCCTAGAGAGGCTGAGGTCTCTGACGCCTCGCTCCCCTACGACCACACAGGTTATGGGACACCTTTACCTTTTAGAGAAGCTGAGGTTTCTGACCCCTCGCTCCCCCACGACCATAATAGGTTATGGGACACCTTTACCTTTTAGAGAAGGCTGAGGTCTCTGACGCTTCACTCCCCTACGACCATAATAGGTTATGGGACACCTTTACCTTTATCTTTACCTATGATGCTATGCCCCTAAACCTTTTACATCTTCCAAGCAGAAAATCACGATGTTTCAAACCACCACGCCATAGCAGTTGGCCTGTTCTCACGTGCCCCTTTGATTTTCAGCCATCCCTAAGGGGAAGATCATAGGGATGACGGCTTACGGCAAAAGTGGATTGGGGGACCGCCGGAAAACGAAAAGCCATTTTAATGTGCTGGATGAGGTGATAGAGACCATTCTGGGTGGACAACTGTATGCCAAGAGCAAACCCACAACCAGTGATACATACTCCCTGCTGACTATCAAAGGTAGGGAGGGGGAGGGGAGAAAGGGGGTGGGTGGGTGATGGCTGAAAGGAGTGGGGGTTGGGGGGGGGGCACTAGACTGGACATGTATATAGAGTGAAGCATTGCTGTACACTGTCAACATGTACACATAAAATAATTATGATCAGTGAAGCGTTGCTGTACACTGTCAACATGTACACATGACATAATTAGGATCAGTAAAGTATTACTGTACACTGTCAACATGTACACATAACATAATTATGATCAGCTGTGTATTACTGTACACTGTCAACATGTACACATAACATAATTATGATCAGCTATGTATTACTGTACACTGTCAACATGTGCACTCACACATAATCAATAAAGCATTACTGTACACTGTCAACATGTACACTAATACATGATCAATAAAGCATTACTGTACACTGTCAACATGTACACTCACACAGGGATCAATAAAGCATTGCTGTACACTGTCAACATATACACATAACAAAGTGATCAATAAAGCATTGCTGTACACTGTCAACATGTACACTCACACAGTGATCAATAAAGCATTGCTGTACACTGTCAACATGTACACATAACACATAATGAATAAAGCATTACTGTACACTGTCAACATATACACATAACAAAGTGATCAATAAAGCATTGCTGTACACTGTCAACATGTACACTAACACAGAGATCAATAAAGCATTATGTACACTGTCAACATGTACACTAACACAGTGATCAATGAAGTTTGGGGGGCGGGATAGCCTAGTGGTCAGAACATTGCGCTCGCAATTTGACGACCCGGGTTTGATTCCCGTTCGAAGAGATTTTTCTCCTGGAGTTAACATCACTCTTCCCCCAAAGTCCTTTGAATGAGACTGTAAACCGAGGCCCCGTGTGTGAACGCACGCAGAACATCTTGCGCACACGTTAAAATCCTGTTCCGCTTTTCGTAAGAGTAGGCCATCGTGTGCCGATGGGAACAGATGACATTTACAAAACTGCATACACACAGCCGGGGACTGGATGTAAAAAAAGCACAAGAGTGCTTATCCCATTATTCTCGATATAAAAGAATAAAAAAGAGGCATTGCTGTACACTGTCAACATGTATATTCACACAGTGATGTGTACACATAACACATAATCAATAAAGCGTCACTGTACACTGTAAACATATACACATAACCCATAATCAATAAAGCATTATTGTACACTGTTAACATGTACACATAACACATGATCGATAAAGCATTACTGTACACTGTCAACATGTACACATAACACATGATGAATAAAGCATCACTGTACACTGTCAACATGTACACATAACACAGTGATTAATAAAGCATTGCTGTACACTGCTAACATATACACATAACACATAATCAATAAAGCATTATTGTACACTGTTAACATATACACATAACACATAATGAATAAAGCATTACTGTACACTGTTAACATATACACATAATGAATAAAGCATTACTGTACACTGTTAACATATACACATAACACATAATGAATAAAGCATTACTGTACACTGTTAACATGTACACATAACACATAATCAATAAAACATTACTGTACACTGTTAACATATACACATAACACATAATCAATAAAACATTACTGTACACTGTCAACATGTACACAGAACACAGTGATTAATAAAGCTTTACTGTACTCTGTCAACGTGTACACTAAGACAGAGATCAATTAATCATTACTGTACACTGTCAACATATACACATAACACATAATCAATAAAGCATTACTGTACACCAGGGTCACCGTCACTGACACAGGAGTATTACAAAGCCAGGGGGAAGATCCACGTGGATTTCTACGAAGAGTTTATACAGCTGCCAATCTGGGAGACGGATCTGGTTTTTCAGGTCAGGTTTGCTCGTGATTTAAGTACGTACGATTGTGATGTCTGAGTGATGGAGAAGTAAGTGTGTGTGTGTGTGTGTGTGTGTGTGTGTGTGTGTGTGTGTGTGTGTGTGTGTGTGTGTGTGTGTGTGTGTGTGTGATTTATTTATTTATTTATTGTTTTATATCGAGGATAATTGAATAGGCACTCATGTGCTCTTTGTATGTGTGTGTGTGTGTGTGTGTGTGTGTGTGTGTGTGTGTGTGTGTGTGTGGTGTGTGTGTGTGTGTGTGTTGTTGTTGTTGTCTTCAATTTTACGTCTGTTCACTTTTAGTGATATTAGACGGGGAAAAAAACACAAAAAAACAAAAAAAAAAAAACCACACCTCACCCCCCACCCACCACACAAAGAAACTTGATAATGGAACAGGAATAATAAAAACATGAAAAAAACAACAACTCACTAACATTAATGCAACTATAACAAATGTCCTAAGGGACTTGTAACAGAGACCTTTCACAATTTCAAATGCCAATTTTAAATTATTGAAAATACTGGTAAGGGAGTTTTCAGAAAAATGGGGCATGGAAGACTTTATACTCTTGCAGTCAAACAGTATATGAGTATTAGTGATATTCTCACCACACAAACATTTACCATTTTTGCTGAATTTGGTTGTCAATGCATTTAGTTTCATTCTATAAAATAATGTATTAATTGTTCTTGACATGAAAACATTTACACAAGTCTTTGAATGGTTCACAACTGTTAAATTATCGGTATTGATCGCGGTCCTAGTTAACAATCTCCCATTTCGCTGATTTGTTTCAATGACCTTTCTCCATGATTTCTGTTCTAGTAAGCTGTACCCCTCTTGCAAGGATAAAGGCACATGCAATTCTATTGAATCCAATTCATGTTTTGCACCTCTCTTAGCAGCTCTATCTGCCCACTCATTTGGAAAGAATCCAGAGTGTGAAGGCACCCAACAAAAATTTACATTTATCCCCTTTAAGGTCAAGAGATGTATGACATGCTTAATCTCCAATATAATTTTTGAAGTTTTCTTGTAACATGGAGATTTTAAAGCATACAATACCGACTTAGAATCCACACAAAAAAGAATTTGAAATATACATAATGGCAAATCAAGAATATAAGTAAGACCCATTAATATTGCTACAAGTTCTGCTGTAAATATCGAGTGATGTTTACCAACATGATATGATTTTTCAATTTTTAACGCTGGTATAACAAAAGCAGATCCCGTTTCTTGATTATCTAGACGTGATCCGTCTGTATAAATTTGTAAATGGTCAAAATATTTATGATGGATGTGGGATCGGACATCAGAAACCATAATGTTCAGATTGTCATTCTTTTTTTTCATTAGACACCTCAATATCGAAGTGTGCTTTATTCATCTCCCAAGATGGGCAAGGTAATATTGCCTCTCTTGTGTCCATGCTGTGTTGATTGACTTCAGAGTTTTGTACAAGATCAGACACGTATGTACTTATAGGCATTAAAGAGGATATAGATTTTGCTCTTTTAGGAAAACTAAATTCTGATTTTACTTCTATTTCTTCTGAAATAAAGTTTTCAGTTGTTCTGTTTCTGAGCACATATTTAGCACATGCTAGTTGACGGTAATCATCTAAAGGTAATATGCCGACTTCGTTATACGTTCCCATGGCTGAGGCGTGATAAGGCACACCAAGAGCAAGCCTGTATGCTTTGCAGTCTATACTTTGTAACTTTTTAAGTAAATACCTAGGAGCACTGGAAAAGACCTCTTGGCCATACGATAATTTTGAACGAATAAGAGATGTAGCTAAACTTTTCAAATTTAATGTATCTTGGCCCCAGAACTGTTTGCTGACCATCTTCAGTAAGTTCAAGCATTTTTTTGCTTTAGTTAAATTGTGTTCAATATGCGCATTCCAAGTTAGCTTAGAAGTAAGAAAAACACCTAAGAACTTTATGGTACTTTTATACTCAATCATGTCGGCCCCAATTTTAAATGCTGGTAGCTCATCTGGATTACTGCTATTGTTAAAAAGCACAGTGTAAGTTTTTTCTGTGGATAAAGGAAATCCATTTTCAAACATATACTTATCGACATTGTTTAGCTGGTTCTGATATACCTTTTTAATGTAGTTTAATACTCTTTTTGGTGTATTTCTTTTCATAGAAACATTCATCCACATACATATGTCATCTGCATATTGCACTATGACGACTTCGTTTGACAATGTCATAGGGAGATCATGCAGCAAAACATTAAACAGTAGAGGTGATATAACAGATCCTTGGGGTAGTCCCATATGAAGAGATCTAAAACCTGAATATGATTTTGCTACTCTAACTTGTATACTTCTATTAGTCAAAAAACTTTTAATATAATGATAGAAATGCCCAGAAAAACCTAGATTCTTTAGTTTACACAGCAACTTAGCAGTAATTTGGAAACAGTCAATTGTCATTCCAATTCATAAACAGGGAAAGCCCAAAACAGACAAAACTAGCTACAGACCAATCGCGTTGACCTCACACACTGGCAAGCTAATGGAGAGAATTATTCTGAAAAGGCTGATGTATTTCTGTGATAAAAATAAAAGAATCCCGGTCAATCAAACGGGTTTTCAAAAAGATAGGTCTGCTATTGATAACTTGGTTAAACTGTCAACGCATATAAAAATTCAGTTTGCAAGAAGAAAGAACGTTCTTGCAACTTTTTTTGATATAAAAAAGGCGTATGATCAAGTGTGTGTGTGTGTGTGTGTGTGTGTGTGTGTGTGTGTGTGTGTGTGTGTGTGTGTGTGTGTGTGTGTGTGTGTGTGCTCTGTGTGCTCTGTGTGTGTGTGTGTGTGTGTGTGTGTGTGTGTGTGTGTGTGTGTGTGTGTGTGAGTACGTAATATATATCATGAAGAAAAAAAGCATAATAGGGGGAAGTAAGGAAGAAAAGCATAGTTAGAAAAAGTCATATAGATTTTACATTCTGCCATGGAATTAAGGAAAAAAAAGAGACGATATGATAATGCTATCTGGCATAAAGTCAAATACTGTTGTACATTTTAAGACACAAATATTACATTTTTAAAATTTGAATAAAGCTTTTATGCTGGAACAAAAGACGTTTCAGTGCCAAGTTTGTTCTGGTAATTACATTAAAAGTCAACGTTTTTACCGGGACACAATAACCCATGCTTGATTGATTAATACTCGCTGAATAAAAAAAAATCGATGGTTTAATTGATCGATGGATGAATGGATTGATTGATGGATTAATTGATGGATTGGTTGATTGATTGATTGCTGTTGCAGGTAGCCAAAAGTGCCAGAACGGTCAGTGACTTTTTCCGGGTGCTTCCTGCCCCTCTGGCTCTTCCCATTCTGGAACTGGCAGATGACGTGGTCGGGTGGAAACCAGGTAGGTCTGGTCTGGTCTGGTCTGGTCTGGTCTGGTCTGGTCTGGTCTTCTCTTGTCTTGTCTTGTCTTGTCTTGTCTGGTCTTCTCTTGTCTTGTCCTCTCTTGTCTTGTCCTCTCTTGTCTTCTCTTGTCTTCTCTTGTCTTCTCTTGTCTTGTCTTGTCTTGTCTTCTCTTGTCTTCTCTTGTCTTGTCTTTTCTTGTCTTCTCTTGTCTTGTCTTTTCTTGCCTTCTCTTGTCTTCTCTTGTTTTGTTTTGTCTTGTCTTCTCTTCTCTGTTCTTCTCTTGTCTTGTCTTATCTTCTCATGTCTGGTCTGGTCTTGTCTTGTCTGTCTTGTCTTCTCATGTCTTCTCTTGTCTTGTCTTGTCTTCTCTTTTCTTCTCATGTCTTCTCTTGTCTTGTCTTGTCTGGTCTTCTCTTGTCTTGTCTTGTCTTGTACTGTTTTGTCTGGTCCTGCTGTGCTTTAGATGAAAGTGTTGCACCGTTTTCTCTTAACCACCATCATCTATCTCATCTTGAATTGCCGTGTATTTCAAGTTGCTGTGCTGATACCGTTATCATCGTCAATTACATGTTTGTTTGTCCGTCGTGTCCCCCGGTGGCCTCCAAAAAACAGCCAAGGAGGCAGCTGCTTTTTCTGGAAATTGGGCAAATATTTGATTATAGTTGAGGTGTCTTTCCCATGGCAGTACCCCACTCTCTAACTAGCCCCCCCGGGCTGCTACATAAGGATTATGCCAGTCAAGCCTCCTAGTCAGAGAGTCCTTGTCGATCACCAAAGACTTAACTGTAAAGTGGAATTCCATGAGTGGGAAAGAAAGCCACTGATCATACAGCCTCTCACTTTGTTGTTGTCCCCAGCGTCAGTGGTTTAATCAAGAACTGTGATAAAGTCCAGGCACGGAAGGTCATCGTTAATGATAATAATGATAATGATAATGATGATGATGACGACGACGACGACGAAGACGACGATGATGATAACAGTATCCTCCTCCTCCTCCTCATCATCATGATCATCATTGCTATTATTATTTATTTCATTATCATCTTTATCATTATTATACTCTTTATCATTAATAGTGGTAGTAATAATAGCATCATCATTATCATTATCATCATCTTCATCATCATCAGCAGCAGCAGCAGCAGCGGCAGCAGCAGCAACAGTAGTAGTAGTAGTAGTAGTAGTAGTAGTAGTAGTAGTAGTAGTAGTAGTAGTAGTAGTAGTAGTAGTAACAGCAGCAGCAGCAGCAGCAGCAGCAGCAGCAGCAGCAGCAGCAGCAGCAGCAGCAGCAGTAGTAGTGTCATCATTGCGCCACATTATCAAATACATAGTATTGTCATCCTGTGTTTAGGTTTGCATCCTATGAATCCCCTTTTCGAATCCTAGTTGCAGTGTTAGGTAGTATTTGTGCCGGATCATCACTCTTTGTCAAATTTAGTGCATCGACATCTGAATGGGTCAATCTGAACATGAAACTACTACCGCAGAAAGCTGAAGACAGACTGGACTGAAGACAACTCAAGACTCAAGAATACTTTAATGTCTCAACTAGGGAAATTATGAGTGGCATTTTAAAATCACAATTACACAGAATGCATTATCAATCAATACAGAGTAAGAAGTAACGCAACTGTCCACCAACACGCCCTCATGTCCACGTCCAGTGGCCATTCATGTCATGGGACCGATGATGATAGATCGATAGGCATTTAAAATTACTGCTACCCGTCCAAGACAGACCAGCAAATGACAAGACAATTGAAGAAGTGCTACTGCCCTATGAAGACTTCCATAATTATGCGCTACGCTCTATTTTCTGGGAGAGAATGAGAGAGAGAGAGAGAGAGAGAGAGAGAGAGAGAGAGAGAGAGAGAGAGAGAGAGAGAAGAGAGAGAGAGAGAGAGAGAGAGAGAGCATGTGTGAATGTGTGTGTGTGTGCGTGCATGCGTGCATATTGAAAGCTTTTCCAGTACTCACAAGTACGATATAGAGCACGGTAGAAAAAAATCAATAAAAATAAAGACTAGTATATAAACAAGTAGTCTATAGTAGACAGATTCTACTCTTCTAAACTAGTAATAGTTCACTTCTTGCCCTGTCCAGACTACACTCGTGTTTTAGTATGTAGGACCTTCTTTCTTTCGTCATTCAAACTCTGTCCGCATGAAGTAGCGAGGGGGTTTTCCCCTGGAGTTCACATCAGTGCTGACTCCACTCTCCCGAAAAGTCCTTCGGATTAGACTATAAACAGAGTCCCCGAGTGCGAACGCACGCAGGATATCTTGCGTACACGTTAAATCCTGTTCCGCTTTTCGTAAGAATAGGCCATCTAGTGCCGGTAGGAACAGATGACAAGATTTACAAAACTGCACACACGGGGACTGGATGTAAAAAAAACACATGGGTGCTTATTCCATTACTCTCGATATAAACGAATGAATGAATAAATGAATAGATAAATGAATCATTAAAATAAGTAGCGAACACTGCAATGTGGTTTACAAAGGGAATCGCCTACAGTCATTTTTCTCCACCGTTGTGTGGCAGGGGACAGAATCGTGGTGGCCTCCACAGACTATGACTGGCGCCAGGCGGAGGTAAGGGAGGTCATCAAGTGTGCTGATTGCAGCCCTTCCCAAATCAGGGTCAACGGTGAGTGATAAGAAACGAGGAGAGAGAGAGAGGAGAGAGAGAGAGAGAGAGAGAGAGAGAGGGGGGGGGGGGGGGGGGAGGGGGTAGGAAGAGGAGAGGGAAGATGGAGTCCCTTGAGTTGATTTAAACTGCTCTTTGTATTGTTTTGCACTGAACTATGTTGCAATGCTATTTTTGTCTTGTGTTGTGCTGTGTGGTTTTTGCGTTATATTGTGTTCTGTCGGGTTGTTTTATATCGTATCACATTGAGAAGTATAATCATCAATGTTACCAGAAGCATGAGGAAATGAGGTTTCCAAACCCTTGCCGTGGACGTAGAAGCAAGAGGCACTCGCATTCCCCAAGCTAAGGTTATGCAGCATCGAACGTGGTTGCCAATTGGATGGGTGACCGTTCTCGCGCCTTGGCTACAGTACAGTCTCCCCCAGTTCCCCCAGCTGTAAATGGGTACCTGCCCTCTTTAGGGTCAGGGAAGGTAAAGCAGCGAAGGGAGAGGAGATGGATGCCGCCCTCAATATGCTGTCCCCCTAGAGAAGCTGGGGTCTCTGACGCCTCGCTCCCCCTTACGACAACACAGGTTATGGGACACCTTTACCTTTACCTTACCTTTGGTTGTATTGTTATTAAAAAAAAAACCCCAACCATTATTCTTTTATATCGAGAATAATGGAATAAGCACTCATGTGCCTTTTTTTTTTACATCCAGTCCCCGTGTGTATGCAGTTTTGTAAATGTCATCTGTTCCCACCGGCACACGATAGCCTGCCTACTCTTACAAAAAAAAACAGAAACAGGATTTAACGTGTGCGCAAGATATTCTGCGTGCGTTTGCACACGGGGGCCTCAGTTTAAAGTCTCATCCGAAAGATGCCCTCAACATGCTGTCCCCTTAGAGAAACTAAGGTCTCTGACGCCTCGCTCCCCCTACGACCACACAGGTTATGGGGGGCACTCACTCACTCACTCACTCACTCAGTCCCATGTCCCAAAGGACGTAGGGGGGACATGAGAGAAGACGCAACGGAGATCTTTTTCCATGCTTCACGATCCTGTGTGGCTAGTAGGAGGCGTTGCAGGGGTTGGGCAGTCCAGTCTTTGATGTTGTCAACCCATGATTTCTTTTGGCGGCCTCTTCTTCTCTTGCCCTCGACTGTTCCTTGCAAGATGGTTTTTGCTAGGGTGTTGTGTCTTGTGGTGTGACCAAACCACATCAGCTTTCTCCTCTTTATGGTGGAGAG
>CM060336.1:12401365-12408865 GCA_030674155.1 Stramonita haemastoma
TTAATTCCCCCTCTATATAGACCACCGATCCACCTTAATTCCCCCTCTAGACCACCGATCCACCTCAATTCTCTCTCGATCCACCTTAATTCCCTCTCTCCTCTATGGCCCCTTTAGATCACCGATCGACCTTAATTCCCTCTCTCCTTAATTCCCCCTCTAAGACCACCGATCCACCTTAATTCCCCCTCTAGACCAGACCACCGATCCACCTTAATTCCCCCTCTAGACCACCGATCCACCTTAATTCCCCTCTAGACCAGACCACCGATCCACCTTAATTCCCCCTCTAGACCACCGATCCACCTTAATTCCCCCTCTAGACCAGACCACCGATCCACCTTAATTCCCCCTCTAGACCAGACCACCGATCCACCTTAATTCCCCCCTAGACCACCGATCCACCTTAATTCCCCCTCTAGACCAGACCACCGATCCACCTCAATTCTCTCTCGATCCATCTTAATGCCCTCTCTCCTTAATTCCCCCTCTAGACCACTGATCTACCTTAATTCCCCCTCTAGACCAGACCATCGATCCACCTTAATTCCCTATTGACCCATCTTAATTCCCTTTCTCCTTAATTCCCCCTCTAAGACCTCGATCCACCTCAATTCCCTCTCCATACCACCGATCCACCATAATTCCCTCTCTCCTTAATTCCCCCCTTCTAGACCAGACCACCGATCCACCTCTAAAAAACCCACCCTCGTTGTTTTCTTCTTCTTCTCGATATCCTCTGTATTCACTACTTTGCTTGCTTCGCTAAACTAAACGTGTCTCCCGTGGTGCGGGTGCTGTGCACACACACACACGCGCACGTGCACGCGCGTGTTTCCAGGTGTCGGGCAACGTGTGCTACCAACACCTGGGGCACGGGTTCTTCCTGGAGGATAGCGTGGAGCAGTACAATGTCCTCAGGAACAACCTGGGTCTGGGCACCACCTTCGGCACCCTCCTCATGTCCGACTCCTCCAAAGAGTGGTGCAAGAAGGACTACAAGGCCTCCCTCATTGACAGCTGCGCGTGAGTAGTTAGTAGTCCTAGCTACAGGCAGGGGTTGTGTTGGGTTGTGGGTAGTGGTGGTGTGTGGGTGGTGGTGTGTGGTGGTGGTGGTGTGGTGGGGAGAGAGGAGAGAGGGGGGGTGGGGTGGGGGAGGGGGAGAGAGGGGGGTGAGAGGGAGTAAGGGAGGGGGGGGGAGGAGGGGAGGGAGAGAGAGAAGGAGAAGGGGAGAGGGAGGGGAGAGGGAGAGTGGGGGAGGGAGGGGGTAGAGGGGAAGGGGAGAGGGAGGGGGAGAGAGGAGGGAGAGAGACAGGGAGAGAGGGGGGGAGAGAGAGGTGAGGGGGAGAGAGAGAGAGAGAGGGGAGAGAGAGGAGGGAGAGAGAGGGAGGGGAAGAGAGGAGAGAGAGAGGAGAGAGAGAGGGAGAGAGAGAGAGAGGAGGGAGAGAGGGAGGGAGGAGAGGGAGGGGGGAGAGAGGGAGGGGAGAGAGGGAGAGAGAGAGGAGAGAGAGGGAAAGGAGAGAGAGAGGAGGGGGAAGAGAGAGAGGAGGGAGGGAGAGAGGAGAGAGAGGAGAAGAGGGAAGAGAGTGGATAGAGAGAAAGAGATTAGATGAAGTAAGAGAGAAGAGAGAGAAAAGATTAGAGATAGATATAAGAAATAAATTTTTAGGTCATCATCGAACACGACTACAAAGATTTGACCTCTTATAATATTATACATATATATCATATAATTATAAATATATATATATATATATAATATATTATTATATTATATATAATATATATATATATAATACTTTATATAACAACATAATCTATAATATAATATATATATATATATATATATATATAAATATTATATATAATATAGTTTATATTATGTTGTTCAGCGAGGTGTCCACGTTCTGGATCACACACCCCAACAACGTGTTAGAAAACAATGCCGCTGCTGGCAGTGAGTAGGTCTGTTTGTTTGTCTGTCTGTCTGTCTGTCCGTGTGTGTTGTTGCGCTGCCGCGGCGCGCGCTGCGCGCGCCGTGTGTGTGTTGTGTGTAGTTGTGTGTGTGTGTGTGTTTTTGTAGGTGTGCTTGTGTTGTTTTTTATGTGTTGTGTCTGTCTGTTTGTCTGTTTGTCCGTCTGTAGGGTCTGTCCGTCCGTTGTCCTGTCTGTCCGTCTGTCGTACTGTCTGTCTGTCCGTCCGTTTTGTGTGTGTGTGTCTGTGATGTTTGTTCTGCGTGTCTATACTGTCTGTCTTTCTGTTCTGTTGTCATCTGTCTCTCTGTCGTCTGTCCGTCCGTCTGTCTGTCTGTCTGTCTGTCTGTCTGTCGTCGTCCGTCTCGTCGTCCGTCCGTCTGTCTGTCTGTCTGTCCGTCCATCTGTCTGTCCGTCCGTCTTGTCTGTCTGTCTGTCTGTCTGTCTATCTTCTGTCTGTCTGTCCTTCTCTGCTTTGGTATCTTCTCGCCCTGTTGATTCTTCCATCAGAAGTGTAGCTCTTTACTTTTTCTTTTACGCTAGACCTTTCCCTTTTAAGAACTTGAAAAGCACATGGCTGATGATACGAAATTGCAAAGGATGAAAATGGAAAGAACATTATTAGCACATAGTTTTGTTTTACAGCATCCTGTAATGTTCAAGATTACAAGACGAAAGACGTTTTAAATGAAAATTAATGTCTAGGTACAATCAAGCTTATATTATTTAAGTTGGAGTTAGCCTTTGCTGTGTTTAAGAGCAATTATCTTTATAACTTTCTGAGATGTTTTTGTGGTTTCCTTGCTGTAATTGGTAGTTTGGTAGTAGTCCTGCGTTTGTGGGTGTGGGGGTATTTTTCCGATTTATGTTTTTTTGTATTTTATTTGAATAAAAAAAAATTATATAAAAAAGAGCAATCATCAATTTAAACGAAAAAAACACCTTGTCAACTTCAATCGATGGCGCTTGTTAAAGACATTTCCTCTTTTCTCACACATCAGACAAAAACATGTCTTTTACCCGTTCCCGGTTCATATGGATACTATGAAAGTCTCTCAAAGTCAAGTATTGTAGATTGCCATTCTCTCCCACGGCGAAGTCGGATGTGCTGGGCCTGACTTGTCAGGCGCTTAACAGCAGCTCAAAGTATTTTCGCTGATATGATAGACAAGCAATAGTTGCTGTCTGAGCATTCCACGAAGAATAAGAGGAGGAGGAGAGGAAGAAGAGGAGGAGGATGAGAAGGGGGAGGAGGAGGAGGAGGAGGAGGAGGAGGAAGAAGAAGAAGAAGAAGAAGAAGAAGAAGAAGAAGAAGAAGAAGAAGATGATGATGATGATGATGATGATGATGATGATGACGATGACGATCGACGACGACGACGACGATGATGATGTGGTGGTGGTGGTGGTGGTGGTAGTGATGATGATGAAGAAGAAGAAGAAGAAGAAGAAGAAGAAGAAGAAGAAGAAGAAGAAGAAGAAGAAGAAGAAGAAGAGAAGATGATGATGATGATGATGAACAAGAACAAGAAGAATCCCTGTAGTGATCACCGCTGAAAGACTCTGTGGTGTGTGGTGTGGTGTGTGCAGTGCCATGGCTTCATGTACGTGTTTGCCGATGTGGCGCTGGGCCTGTCCTATGAGCGACAGAATGTTCTGGGCAAAGTGCCCCCGGGACACGCCAAGTCCTACCCCATCAAGAGGTTCTACAACAACGTGGCCCATTCCAATGAACGGGTAGGTGGACAGCAGTTCTGGGGTACATTTGGCTTTGGAGTATTAAGGCCGTTTGAGATCAGAAGCAATTTCAGTGGTACTGATAAGATAGTTTATGTGTACGTACGTGGATAAGAACACACACGCGTGCAGACACATAGTCATGTGCACACGCGCACGCGTGCAGGCGCGCGCACGCCACACCACGACACACACACACCACACGTAGTCACACATTCACATGCGTGCGCGCACACACAAACAACACACACAGATATATATGTATATACATACATACATACATACATACATACATACATACATACATACATACATACATACATACATACATACATACATACATACATACATACATACATACATACATACATACATACATACATACATTATATATATATATATATTATGCTTACCTGCACTTGTTTTCTTTCACCACTTTTGTCTTAAAAAAGAGTATATATATAACTTGATATAATATAGATAATATGAATCTACTATGCTATGCTATGCTATGCTATGCTATGCTATGCTATGCTACGATACGATACGATACGATATACTATATAATATAATACTATAATATAATATAATATAATATAATATAATATAATATAATATAATATAATATAATATAATATAATATATATATAATATAATATAATATATATATATTTTTTTCTTTCTTTCTTTCTTTCTTTCTGTCTTTCTGTCTTTCGTTCCTTCTATCCTTCCTTCCTTCCTTCCTTCTTTCCTTCCTTCCTTCCTTCCTTCCTTCCTTCCTTCCTTCCTTCCTTCCTTCCTTCCTTCCTTCCTTCCTTCCTTCCTTCCTTCTATCTATCAATCTTTCTTTCTTTCTTTCTTTCTTTTTTCACTGATTCCTTTATTGATTAATCTTGGTGTCCTTTTTTCCCAGTCAGGAATTTTCTTTGACAGCTACATTTCTGCTGGCGGCCATGGCCCCAGAGACATGGGTGTTCCGGAAAACGGAATCGTCCAAATCTAGAAATACATCCAGGTGACAAACCACGTGTGTGACCCAAAGTGGTGACCATTCAATGGTCTGCGCGTACAGTGTGACAAAACTCTGATGAAGGTAGCAGTTGATCGCGACAACAATTTGTTTCATAACATTATTGGAATGATAATCACTTAGACAAAAGTATTTGATTTTATCAGTCAATGCAAAATAATTGTAAATAAATGCAAAAGGAGAAACTACTATCTCATAATGTTTCAAAAGGTTTGTAGCACGATATAAACTTAAAACGAATATTTGACTTATATCAACTTTCATATCGTAAATGATCCATCACTAATTGACATATATATATATTATATATATTCATATATATATATATATATATATATTAATATATATATATATATATATATATTATATATATATTATATATATATAAATATATATGACGTCGTTGGAAACAGATTAGAAGTATATACCTTTAAAGATTGTCGGAAGGCTGTATACTCAATAATGACAAAACATTTGAGAAAACATGTGCCCCAAAAGAAAAAAAAGATAAAGAAATGTCACTTACCTAGGCAGGCACTCTTTATAAGTGTACCCAGTCTGTATAAAATTTACCTCGCAGGTTTAGCTAGTTTATCTGATTATTTTGATATACAACTATTATGTGTGTGTCTGTGTTTCTGTTTTGTTTGTTTGATATATTGCTTTGGGAGTTAATTTGTGGGCTAGTTTTCTGTTCAAATTCTATTATGCGTCAACTTTGCTTTATTTCGTTATATGTATCATAAAAAATCATTGTCTTGAATGTAGAACATGCAAAATGGAATAGAAATATAAAAATTCAAGCAAAACCCCAGTATCATCGACATTACCACCACTGGCTGCCATCACCAACACTGACAGATTAATCAAAAGGTGGGTCAGTGGTTTATAGAGGTAACACAGCCACTTACAAAGTGAGAAGAAGTGGGTTCGATCCTCATTTGAACTCCAATATTTTATTATGCAGGACATCTTGTCATGTGGTCTAGATACCAGTCTTTTGGATGAGACGATAAACTGAGGATCACTGCACAGCACACATTTAATGCACATGAAAGAAACCACGACATCAGGAAAGTTGTCCTTGGCAGAAATGAGTAGAAAAAGTCACTCGTACGGAGAAACAAATACACATGCAGACAGGAAGAAATGAAAAATAAAGGTGGCACTGTGCTTGTGGCGACACTCTCCACGGGGAGTACATCCCACATTTTTGCGCAGAGAAATTTGCAGTGACTTAAAAGTGACAGACAGTGCAACACAATACAACATAATACAACCCAAGTACAGTACAATGAAGCACAATGCTTCAGAGAGATTTTATTTATTTAATTTTATTCTTTTATATCGAGGATATAGGGATAAGCACTCTTGTGCTTTTTTACATCCAGCCCCCGTGAGTATGCAGTTTTGTAAATGTCATCTGTTCCAACCGGCACACGATGGCCTACTCTTACGAAAAGCGGAACAGGATTTAACGTGTGCGCAAGATGTTCTGCGTGCGTTCACACACTGGGCCTCAGTTTATAGTCTCATCCGAAGGACTTTTGGGGAGAGTGGAGACAGCACTGATGTTAACTCCAGGAGAAAAATCGAGGAGAGAGAGAGAGAGAGAGAGAGAGAGAAGAGAGGAGAGAGAGAGAGGAGGAGAGAGAGAGAGAGAGAGAGAGAGAGCACGAGAGAGAGAGAGACACAGAGAGAGAGAGAGCACAGACAGACAGACAGAGCAGACGACAGACAGACAGACAGAGACAGACGAGGACAGACAGACAGACGAACAGACAGACAGAGACAGGACAACAGACACAGACAGACAGACAGACAGACAGACAGACAGCAGACAGACACGACAGACAGACAGACAGACAGAACAGACACAGACAGACAGAGACAGACAGACAGACAGACAGACAGACAGACAGACATCAGACAGACAGACAGACAACAGAAGACAGTGACTAGCTGGTGTTGCAGGGACACAGCTTACAAAGAACAAGCAGAACAACTGGGTGACAGGGCGGGTACCTCAACATGACAGCTCTACGAAGAGTAGCACCTTGTGGTGTTTGTTCTCTGTAACTCACACTCTCTTTCCCTTTGAGTATGCCCCTTAACCATTCCTCCATACCCCACCTCTCGCCATATGATACACCACAACCAACACCACACCACACAAACAACAACAACCACCGCCATCACATCTCACTCATCACACCACCACACCACCACACCACACAAACAACAACAACAACCACCGCCATCCACTACTACTACCACCACCACACCACCATCACACTCATAAAACAACCACCCATCATCTTACCACACACTACTCACACACCACACCATTACTACTACTACTACTACTACTACTACTCTCTCTACTCTCTACTGCTGCTGCGTGCTGCTGTGCTGCTGCTGCTGCTGTCTGCTCTGCTGCTGCTGCTACTACTACTTTTACCTGTACTTGCTGTGACTCAAAATCTCTATATCCACACTACACCACACTACACCATACCACACCATACCACACCACACTACACCCTACCCCACCCCACCCCACCCCACACCACATCCCAACCTCACCCCACCCCAACACCACACCACCCCACCCCCTACCACACCCCCCTCCACACCACTCCACCCCAACCCCACCCCAACCCCACCACACCCCCCCACCCCACCTGGTTTTTAACAGGCTAGCAGACGCTATAAATAAAATAAATAAATAAATAAAAAATGGAAAAAAAAAGAAAAAAC
>CM060336.1:12413865-12433865 GCA_030674155.1 Stramonita haemastoma
CACACAGCTCCTTTGTGGTGGGCCTCAACACCTCCCTGCCCGGCGCGGCCTTCCCCTCAGAGTTCAGGGTCTTCGGCTATGGTGTAGAAAGTGAGCACTGCTGGAATGAATGCTTCCATTCATAGATCCCATCAACATCTCCACACCTATTTTTTTCAAGTCAAAGTCAAAGTCAAAGTCAAAAACACTTTTATCATCTCTGAAGGGCAATTACAATACTGGCAGATATATTGATACGAATCATAATCAAAAGACACAAGGTAGTTATGTTTCATATTTGTTCCAATATTATACCTTCAAATAAAGATATCAAAATACACACTCGTACGCGCGCGCGCTCGCGCGTACACACACACACACACACACACACACACACACACACACACACACACACACACACACACACACACACACACACACACACACACACAAACACACACACACACAAACGCACACACACATACACACCACCAATATATGGACACAATGTTATTAAAAAACCATTGACTAGAAAAGACATAATTATAACGACTATTATTGCTATAATCATATCCCTGTAAAGGGAGGAAAGTATTGAAGGAGACGTGGTGAGAAAAAAAAGGGAGGAGGCACTGCATTATCTACACTAAGACAGCATCCAATCCAATCTGGTTGTTTATTATAGCCCGGCCGGCTGACCAACAGAGGCCATATTGGGTCTGTCACCCTGTAAGAACTGAAATCTAAGAATAAAGCTGCGCAAGTATATGCAGATTAAAACAGGGTATAAAATCAAATCTGGGGCCGGGATAGCACAGTGGTCAGAGCACTCGCTTTCCCCAAGTCAAGTTAAGCAGCGTCGAGCGTGGTTACCAGTTGGATGGGTGAACGTTAACGCGCCTTGGCTTCAGTACAGTCCCCCCAGTTCACCTAGCTGTAAATGGGTACCTGCCCTCTTTAGGGGTCAGGGAAGGTAAAGCAGCGAGAGAGAGGAGATGGGCGCCGCCCTCAAAATGCTGACCCCTAGAGTAGCTGAGGTCTCTGATGCCTCGCTCCCCTACGACCGCCTAGGTTATGGGACGCCTTTACCTTAAGTTTTATAAATTCAAATCTACTGTTTCTGCCATACCTTCTGTGCAAAATCATTAAACACACCTTGCTGTTGTTGTGGTGAGGTCTTTCATGTCCACGTGTACGCACCTAGGATATCGAAGTATGGTCTCATCCCAAAGTGTTCCTTCAGAATACTTTAAGCTAAGACAGCCTCATGCGGGCTGGCTGTGGCAGTGGTTTTTTGATTTTTAAAAAATAATTTATACCACTTTATGTCACAGCAGATTTCTCTGCGTGAAATTCGGGCTGCTCTCCCCGGGGAGAGCGCATCCCCACAAGTGTAGCGCCTACCCATTATTTTTTTTTCCTGAGGGATGGTGTCTAAACACATCACCTGTGTGCATGCTGGGTTTTTTCATCCGCTCCTACCGGCACACGATGGCCTGCTCTTCCGAAAGGCGGAACGGGGTTTTAACGTGTGCGCAAGATGTTCTGCGTGCGTTCGCACACGGGGGCCTGGGTTTCTAGTCTCATCCGAATGACTTTGACATTCAGTTCGATTTTTTCGTCAAACTGGGAAGAAAGGGTGAGGCTGGGTACGAACTCAGAACCTTACGGTTAACTTGTGATTTATTTTTATTTACTTATTTTTTATTTATTTTATTCTTTTATATCGAGGATAGTGGGATAAGCACTCTTATGCTTTTTTTATTTTTACATCCAGTCCCCGTGTGTATGCAGTTTTGTAAATCATGTCATCTGTTCCCACCGGCACACAATGGCCTACTCTTTCGAAAAGCGGAACAGGATTTAATGTGTGCGCAAGATGTTCTGTGTACGTTCGCACACGGGGCCTCGGTTTACAGTCTCATCCGAAAGACTTTTGGGGAGAGTGGAGTCAGCACTGATAGCTAGGATATCGATGTATAGTCTCATCCCAAAAGTGTTCCTTCAGAGTACTTTAAGCTAAGACATCCTCACGCGGGCTGGGTGTGGCTGTGGCGGTGGTTGCAGGCAGGACGTGGTGAGGGTGGGGCTGTGTGTGCCCAAGGACATGACCAACTTCACTATCGACAGTGACTACCCAGTGCCCATCGTCCGCAACAATTTCTCCAGGGTCTACAGCCTGGGAGCCCTGGATGGTGACACCCACAAAAATGCCTTCTTCCACGACATCAGGAACGGGTCGGTGCTGACGCACGCACGCGCACGCGCGCTCACAGACGCACACGCACGCGCACGCACACACGCGCACACACGCACGCACGCACGCACACACACACACACAGCTCACAGGGTGACGTCATGATGCGATTTATGTGGTGGTGGTGGTGTTGGTGGTGGTGGTGATGATGATTGTGGTGGTGGTGGTTGGTGGTGGTGGTGATGATGATGATGATGATGATGATGGTGATGGTAATGATGATTGTGGTGGTGGTGATAGTGATAGTTGTGGTGATGGTGGTGGTGGTGGTGATGATGCATGATGATGATGATGATGATGATGATGGTGGTGGTGGTGGTGGTGGTGGTGGTGGTGGTGGTGGTGGTGGTGACCATAGGGACGATGACGACCAGAGACGAAGACAGTGATATCGGCAGTGATGAAAATAACGACAACAGCGACGACAAAGAGGATAACAATGATGACAACGGCAATGATACAATGGTGATATCGATGGTGGTGTTAAGGGCAATCAGAATGAGAACAACGGGGGGACACAGATGATAAGATTGACAAAACTGCATACACACGGGGACTGGATGTAAAAAAAAGCACACGAGTGCTTATTCCATTATCTACGATATATTGTAATAATAATAATAATAATAATAATAATAATAATAATAATAATAATAATAATAATGATGATGATAATGATGATAATAACAATAACAATAACAACAGTAATAACAGTAAGAATAATAAACATGATGATGATGATGATGATGATGATGATGATGATGATGATGATGATGATGATGATGATGACATGATGGTGATGATGATGATGATGATGATGATGATGATGATGATGATTGATAATGACAACAATAATAATAACAACAACAACAACAACAACAACAACAACAACAACAACAACAACAGGTAGCCTCACACTTAATGGCCACGAATCAAAGGCCCCCTGTTGTTTTGTCCGCCACAGAATCCTGTTCTTCAAGGTGTGGAGTCGCCATGACCGCACCAACGACAGCCAGCTGTGTCCGGCAGGTCAGTGCTACAGGGTCAGGATCAAGCTGCTGGACGGTGACCGCAAAGCCGTCAGAGACTGCATGAACATCAAAGTGCCGCCCTTCAAGGAGCGCCTGGTAAATGCCCTCCCCCCCCCCCCCGGCCCTGTGTCCATGTCTGTCTTGTCTGTCTGTCTGTCCTGGCAGCAGCTGGGTGTGCAGACTGTGGATCATGATGTGAGGTCAGCCATAGCTTCCATTAAGCTGAGGACACTTTCTCACTATGATGATCAAGGACCGCCTGGTAAATGTCCTCCCGGCCCCCCACCCTTCCCTGTGTATGTGTATATACTGCCTACTGCCTCTCTGCCCCGTTTTGAAGACAAGAGCCCGTGTCTGTCCTGTTCTCTGTCTGTTTATATTCACACAGTGCCGGCTCAGACAGCTAGGTTATGGGGGTTAGAAAAGTCCCTCTGCCTTTTTTTTTAAGGAGGCACTTTGTTGAGATGTTTTCAGAATTTTGTTATAGTTTTTGTTTCGTTTTTGTCTTTTGTTGTTGTTGCTGCTGCTTTTTTTTTTTTGGCGTGTTCAAAAGTTCAAGTTCGGCAGCCTCGAGGGTGGTTACCATTTGGATGGGTGACCGTTTGCGCGCCTTGGTTTCAGTAGAGTTCCCCCAGTTCACCCAGCTGTAAATGGGTACCTGCCCTCTTTAGGGTCAGGGAAGGTAAAGCAGCGAGGGAGAGGAGATGGGTGCCGCCCTCAATATGCTGGCCCCTAGAGAAGCTGAGGTCTCTGATGCCTTGCTCCCCCACGACCACATAGGTTATGAGACACCTTTACCTTTCTTTTTTGTTTACACTGATATAGTCAAGTCAGGTCAATACTACTTAAACCATCACATGGGAGAGCGAGATGTCAGAGCCCATCACTTATCCCTCACTGCTTTACCTTCCCTGTCCCTAAAGAGGTCGAGTCAGGTACCCACTCACAGCTAGGTGAACTGAGGGACTGTACCGAAGCCAAGGCGCAAGGTGTTGGTGGCAGCAGTCACCTCCCTGAATGAAGCAATGCACTCCCTCAGCATGGCCCATGAACAGCTGTTCTGGTCCTCAGGAAGATAAGGGGGGAAGGGGGGATGGCATCCTTGGTACACCGGACCCCACAGCACTGAACCACAGGCACAATGATGGGGCTGTAGGGCAGGGTCTCCTCTGGATTGTGGCCTCATGCCGGTGTTAGCGCTGACAGCTCTCTGTGGAACCAGGCACAGAAATTGATTGATTTATTCTTTTATATCGAGGATAATGGTATAAGCACTCTTGTGCTTTTTTTTTACATCCAGTCCCCGTGTGTATGCAGTTTTGTAAATGTCATCTGTTCCCACCGGCACACGATGGCCTACTCTTAGGAAAAGCGAGAGTGGTGTAGTGTTAGTGCTGACAGCTCTCTGTGGAACCAGGCACTGATAGAGTGGTGTAGTGTTAGTGCTGACAGCTCTCTGTGAAACCAGGCACAGAGAGAGTGGTGTTAGTGCTGACAGCTCTCTGTAAAACCAGGCACAGAGAGAGTGGTGTGGTGTTAGTGCTGACAGCTCTCTGTGGAACCAGGCACAGAGAGAGTGGTGTTAGTGCTGACAGCTCTCTGTGGAACCAGGCACGGAGAGAGTGGTGTTAGTGCTGACAGCTCTCTGTAAAACCAGGCACGGGGAAAGTGGTGTAGTGCTGACAGCTCTCTGTGAAACCAGGCACGGGGAAAGTGGTGTAGTGCTGACAGCTCTCTGTGAAACCAGGCACGGGGAGTGCATTGGAGCAAGAAGCCTGGACCTGCCTGTGCCTGATGAGAAAAGGATGAGTGGCGTGATGGCAGCAGTGAGCAGAAATCAGACAGACTACTATTCTGTCATCCTTGAGGACAGCAGTAAGGCAGAAACCAGACAGACGACTATTTTGTCATGCGTGAAGACAGCAGTGACAGACAGAGAACAATTTTGTCATCCGTGAGGGCAGCAGTCAGCAGAAACCAGACAGAAAACTATTCTGTCATCCATTGACATCCCTTCAAGTCTGAAAAAGAAATGGGAATATATCAGAGGCTGTACCTGACAATGTTGAACTAACTAGGGCAGCGAAGAGAAAGTTGTAGGTGTGTAGCATAGGCTGGAGTAAGTAGGTAGATAGGTACACAGCTAGTGTCCATTTGGTAGATAGGTACACAGCTAGTGTCCATTTGGTAGATAGGTACACAGCTAGTGTCCATTTGGTAGATAGGTACACAGCCAGTGTCCATTTGGTAGATAGGTACACAGCTAGTGTCCATTTGGTAGATAGGTACACAGCTAGTGTCCACACGGTCAGACACTGTGGTCAGTTCTGACCTTGTCAGGTAAAAAGAGCCACTCTTCCCACGAGGTGTGGCACATGGGTGTGAGTTCAGAGGTTGTTGCTGAACTAGCTGAACGATCCGAGTGTGATATATTGCCTGTTTACTTATCCATCAACATGGACATAGAAGTTGTTTTGTGCAGCACGGTAGAATGCAGTACAGAGCACTGCAATACACAATACAACACAAGTACAAAACAATACATTACAATACCATACATTACAATACAGTACAATACAGTACAAAAACAATACATTGCAGTACAAAACATACAGCGCAATGCAATAAAGTACAGTACAGTATTGTACAATACAATGCGGTACAATACCGTGTAGTACGGTAAATAATAGTGTAGTACAGTACCATACAACACAATACAGAACAGCACGATACAACACAGCACAATACAGCAGAGCACAATGCAATACAGCACAATACAATACAACACAGCACAATGCGTACGTACCTACGTATGTATGTATGTATGTATGTATGTATGTATGTATGTATGTATGTATGTATGTATGTATGTATGTATGTATGTATGTATGTATGTATGCATGTATGTATGTATATGTGTGTGTGTGTGTGTGTGTGTGTGTGTGTGTGTGTGTGTGTGTGTGTGTGTGTGTGTGTGTGTGTGTATGTATGTATGTATGTATGTACATAAATTACATGCATATATGGATGGATGGATGGATGGATGGATGGATGGATGGATGGACGTATGTATGTACCTATGTACGTCCGTAGGTACGTACGTATGTACGTGTGAGAGTGTGTGAGGGTGTGTGTGTATGTGTGTGTGTGCGTGGGTGAGTGCGTGCATACGCGTGTGTGCGTATGTGTGTGTATGTGTGTGTGTATGTGTGTGTGTGTGTGTGTGTGTGTGTGTGTGTGTGTGTGTGTGTGTGTGTTGTGTGTGTGTGTGTGGGTGGGTGGGTGGGTGGGTGGGTGGGTGGGTGTGGGTGTGTGTGTTTCTGTATTTCTGTGTCCGTTTTGTATGTCCCTGTGCTGAAGGGCTATTAATTTGTGTCAACACGTACAGAGAAGCCGTTGCATGCTCATCATATTCTGCCTCGATACTTCACTACAACAGTACAATTTATTATATCCAACGGTTTGGGCCAACACCCCCTTGTTTTTAACTGTATGGCTGCCTCTGCCTCAGGCAGACCTAACCAACAGGCTTTTCCATACTCCCCCCCTGACTCACCCATACATAACTTCCCTTCCTTACGCTTTATACATCATCTTGCCATGTCCTGTGTGGTTTGTGCTAAGCTGTCTTTTGATAGCAGCAAGGCTTTTTTTTTTTTTTTTTTTTTTACACTTCCTTCATGTCTGCATGGTTTTCCTGATTTCTGTCTGCATCCTCTTCTCTCCCCTTTTTTTACTTCTCCCCACCCCCCTCCTCCACACCCTTCCTCTCTTTCCCCTTGATTATCCCTCCACCATCCCCTCTCTCTCTCTCTCTCTCTCCTGTTTTCGGGGCTTCCTTTCCCTCTTTTCCCTTCCAACCAGCCTTCATTCTTTGCTTTCTAGTGTACACCCTTAGCTGTTTTCTTTCTGATATCAAAATTTCCTTCCAGCTTTAAAGAGTTAACCCCATTTATCCCCAAACTGCACTGATGGCTATGTGCCGGATAAATCTGACCTCAATACTCGAAATACTCATTCCTTGCCCATGAATTGCTCGCATGCCAGGATGCATTGACCATATTATGCTTGTTTGGGATAATTATATGCTTCATATACCCTTAACCCAAATATTACGCATGCAGATTTGTGGAGGAATATAATTATCACCTGGGTGTTATAATTATATAACCGGACAATAATCTCTTTTGGGTTGTACAGCCTATGGTGAGAAGATTGATTTTTGTTATAATCTTTAGGTATAATGTCCATAAATGCTTGATGAAAAATGTGTACTATAATTCAATTCAAGGCGAAGTGTGTGTGTGTGTGTGTGTGTGTGTGTGTGTGTGTGTGTGTGTGTGTGTGTGTGTGTGTGTGTGTGTGTGTGTGTGTGTGTGTTCTGCAAAGACACTGACAAGGATTCTTTGAGCCAATAATGTCATTGATATTGTTCAGAAATTAGCGACATGAAATTAGGCCAGTTGATGAGAAGGCGGATTTATCCCAGCGTAAAGTTGTGTGAGGTACTGATGTCAGCAAAGTACCAAGGCCTACACTGAAATGGTGTTATGCTTCAAAATTTATTCTTAAGATAGTACTCATTCATGTAAAGCTCCTAGAATAATCCGAATTCTCCAACACAGGGAAAAAAATCTTTAAAGTTGGATTATGGCCGCCTATATGGGCAAGGGACTTGAAAACACACACACACAAACACACACACACACACACACACACACACTCATGAACGCACGCACACACAACGCACGCACGCACACACACACACACACACACACACACGCACGCACGCACGCACACACACACACACACACACACACACACACACACACACACAGAGTATCTCTTAAAGTGAAAAGATTTTAAATCAAAGAACACATACGCACAATGTGTGCAAATGATCTCACGGTGTTCCTCTTAATATAATGACTATGAGGCAGACTGCATAATTATTCTGGGTGACCGTGGGGTTATTCAGTTGGGAATGTTCAACCATAACCACAACCACACCACTACCACCACCACCATCACCACCATCACCCCCCACCACCACCACCATCACCACCACAACAAGAACAGCAACAAAAACAACAACAGTTTAAAGGTAGATTTAAACGTCATTAAATGCTGATGGTAAACCTTCTCAGAACTAACCGCACAACTCACAACTCGTGTGGAACCCCTATAGAAAGTATTTGTTACTTTTTAGATTTTATCCTTCATAGACGAGTTTGAACATTTCTCTTCAGCTTTCAAATAATCATAGAATTTAATTTTCCTTCTCTGTAAGTCGAATAATACTATGACAAGGGATCTGGGTGCTCCAATGGAGAAATCCTGAACGCCTATCCAGAAGAACACAGTGGTTTGGGTGAGATACATGCATAATAAAGCCAGCTGTACAACCCATTTTGTGCTGTATATCTTATGTGCCATGTTCTTTCTCAGTACTTTAAACGACTGAGGCAAGAGGGAAGACTTCTACAGAAACAGGTTAGAATACTGTCTGGTGTTGTTCATGACAAAATAGCAACTGGCTTGATGAGTAACAGTAAATCAAGTAAATAGTAGATCATTATGTGTTGTTCGAAATTAGGTCAGTGGATGATTTTTGAGCTGAATGTGCAACATAGACTGTTACATTAAATCTAGACAATGACCAGTCTAAATCTAGACAATGACCACTGAAACAAAGAACGTTTTCAAAAGCTTCAAATTAAACAAAATAAGAGAGTATAGTGAATTTTCCATACGAAAATGCTTGACCATAGAAAACCAAAGAGCTACCTTTTTAAATAAACAACTACATTACCGAAACATTTGTCCCTGAAGCAATTTTACAGCAGTTACATTGCTAAGGCGAAGAAGATTGAGAAGCCCTGATCTGAACACAGCTGTTAAAGATTTTTTTTTAAAGTCGAGTTTTCATAACAGAGTGGAAAAAGATACGTCTAACTTATTGTCTTGAAACATTCCTTATCAAATGAAATTTAATACGGAATTTCTATTTCAGTATTTTATTGTCGCTGCCAGAGTTTCGTGTACCACAAACACTATCTAACCTAGAAAGGTGAACAATTTACATTAGTGATGAGGAGTTCTAGTGGAGGGAATGGTTAAAAAAAAATGCCTTGGCAAACTGTAGTAATTTTCTTTATATTTGTCTTTCTTTCAGTTGTGTATAAGGAATTCACGAGTTTTCAAGCTTTGGTGGCTTCATCTTGAAAGAGTTTTGTTCTGGAAGTAATGCTGTGTGACTCCTAAAACATTGTCCACTTTAAATGTGAAGGGCATGATCTTTTTGTTCGCTTTTCTTTTATCTGCATGAAGATATGACTTCAGATATGACGTAAAATTATACGCGCGTAAATGTGTGTCTACCTACACAAGCATACACGTAGTGAGAGTAAGTGTGTGTGTGTGTGTGTGTGTGTGTGTGTGTGTGGTGTGTGTGTGTGTGTGTGTGTGTGTGTGTCCGTCTGTGCATGATTCCCTTATCAACAAATTCCTGCACACATGTCATTAGTTTCAAACAGTTTTCCTCTCAGCACAATACCTTCTTTGTTGGGATAAAAAGGCCTTTGTTCTTTTTTGTTAGCTCTGACTCATTAGAAGCAGTTAGTCAATATCTTTCAGTTTTATTCTTTGATTTTGTTTCTCTATAAAATTCCTTGGTTTTTTTTCTCCTTAGAATTACATAGAAGGGCTGATTGTTGCATTCCCTTGAATGGTGCTCATCGAAGGGTTTATTTTCTAATAGAGGGACTTTTAGTTTTCATAACTTTAAAGTATGTTAGTGTTTTGCCTTGTGGGATAAGATTTTTTTTCTTCCTGGAGTCTGAGAAAACCTTATTTGTTCACCAGAATCCGTTTAAGTTGATGTTTCTTTATCCGTTTTCTTCTTTTCAAACTCTCTGTCATCATTCTCTTTTGTCATTTATCAGACAAAGAAAAATGAAGTATTTTTCATTTTCGATTTAAGTTTCTTTTTAAAAAAAAAAATCGAAAGACACGTGTTTTTTTTTCTCACTAAGATTTGTCAATTCGGATGTTTTGTTTCGGTTTTTGTTAACGCTGATTTCTTCTACTAGCATTGATTTTTCTTTGACAGTATATTTTAAATGAAGTTTGACAAGGGTTTGCTTGAATTGTTTGAAAAGAGGGAAAAAATACCCTTTTTTTTTTTCATAAGTGCCACTGAACTGTAGTTTCTTTTCTTTTTTTTCTTTTTTTCAGTAACTCATTTTAGAAAAAAAAAAGCTTCATGTGGCCGTATCTGTGCGTGTCTTTTCTGTGACACACAAAAGAGAAATTTTTTTTTTTTTTGCCTACACTTATTGTTAAAGCATTTTCAACTCTTTATTAGTGATATTTTTCACTCTGTTCCGACAGGTGTAACCCGCTAAACAATCGAGATTTATTTCTGTTTTACCTGCGAGAGCCGTAACCTGCACTCGGTTCTTTATTGGCCAACTTCATCCTCTAGCAGCGGCATTTTTTAGGTCAATCTTAGGTCATAGGTCACTCCCAATGAACTCTTTTCCAAGCTAAACATGCTCTCGGTGTATAAAAGAACAAGGGAGGTAACCTGAACTGTGCAGTACTATCGATATTTTGTCCCTTTGTACTGTGACTGTGAAACGAGAGGCGGTTCTGTTGAAATTCTTCCCCATTCTGAATGTTGATTAGGTTTTTCATTTTCATTTTGAAAGCGAATCAGCCGCAAAAAAACCTGCCTATTTTTTAAACGGTAATATAGTGCACGTATGCTTGAACACACTACTTCTTGTTATTTTGTGTCATGGTGTCGTCAATCGCAAAGGCAGTATTGGCAAATCGGGAAAGGGTATCATAGCGTATTATTGAGACTGTGGAATCGTGGGGTAGATTAACTGCAGTCAGACTGGTCTGTTTCTATGGAGGCGATTTTAAGGGTAGACATGGGTCCAAAAGTGCCCCAAATCATGTTTTTTTAAGAATAAAAAAAAAATTGCTGGTATACTTATGAAGTTTTCCCTGTGTGACTTTAAAGAATTCAGGTTGTTAAAAATGTGTGTAGAAACAGGTTACTTCTACTTGTTATAGAAAACAAGGTTTAGGAGTTTGAAACTTTTAGTTTTGGCGGCCATATTGGATTGTTTCCATGGCAACAGTGCAGAAAACTGAGTAATTCTTTGATTTTTATGCTTTACAAGTGATGCCCTTTCAATATATGGCATAACTTTTAACATGGACTTGTAAACAAAATTTCATCAGTTTCGACCCCAATGTCCTACCTTAATCGGAAAACCGTAGTGAGAACGGTGACTGGCCTTCATTAAACTGACCCATTGGCCCATCTCTGAATACCGTTACTCGTCCACGAATTATGAGGCCTGTTCCACTGACATTCTTCCTCATTCTGAACTTTTTTTTTTTTTTTTAATTTTGAAATGGATCAGCTATAAAGGACTACCTATATAAACTTTAATTAATTTTGATTCATTAATTTTAATCTATTCTTTCTTTCTTTTTTTCTTTTCTTTCTTTTCGAGGAAAATGGTATAAGCACTCATGTGCTTTTTTGTTTGTTTGTTTTTCTTTACATCTAGTGCCCGTGTATATGCAGTTTTGTAAATTTTGTCATCCGTTCCTACTGGTAACATAGATGGTTTATGTTTAGTCATTGGATATAATCTCTGGTTAGTTTGCCGTCATGTTGACGTTAGTGGAGAAAACAGTATTTAAGGGGGGGGGGGGGGGGGGGGGGAGGTGTCACTGCAATAGCATAGACCTAACAGTGGCAGGGATCAACTACAGTTACTCACTTCAGCAAACGAAGTGTGTTATACAGTAAGTTAGTTCCTCCCATTAGCGTCCTCTTAGAGACAGATGGGCCTGTTGAAATGAAGCACTAGCCTTTTTTTTTGTTTTCATGGTTAATGGAGTAGCGTTGCATTTGAAAACGTTCTTTGTATCGGTGGTTCAAAACTACCTCAGCAGCGGTTATGTTCGTTAGGTAAAAAAAAAAAAAAAAAAAAAAAAGGGCTCGCTTCGTGAATCCGAAAATGGGTGGCGCTGCTCTTGTGGCGACGTGCTCTCCCGAAATTTCATGCAGAGAAATTTGCCGTGACTTAAAGTGGTGTCAAATGTATAAAAAAAAAAAAAAAAAAGTATTAATTTTGTTTTTGGAAGCTGGTTTTGCAGCTCAGAGAAGATTGAAGTAACTACATAAGTAAAAAGTTCTGTTAAAACTTCAATCATTAATTTTTTGGGGAAAAAAAATCACCAATGGCAGACTGGTTTGCAATGTAACAGCAGACTGGTTTGCAATGTAACAGCTCTTGAATGTACCCCTGATTTTACGGACAGAAATTTCGGCCTTATTGACTGCTGCTGAGGATGTTATGAGTGGTCATGTTGATTTTTACATGTAGAAAATATTGTTAAAATAATATGTTTTTGAAAAATAATGGGGTATGGTTGTGCTGCCTGATTTGATATGAACAGTATGTTGAGTGAATAACTCGTTTTCATGAGTGGGTTGATTGGGATCAGTGCAAGCATTTGTTATTTGATTCTGTCTGTCTGTCCTGTCTGTCTGTCTGTCTGTCTGTCTGTCTTATTCTCTCTCTCTCTCTATCTCTTCTCTCTCTCTCTCTCTCTCTCTCTCTCTCTCTCTCGTGTGTGTGTGCGCGCGCGCGGTGTGTGTTGTGTGTTTGTGTGTGTGTGGGGTGATCTCTTTCTCTCTCAGTGTGTCTGTCTGTCAGTCTATTCCTGCCTGGCTCTCTAATCATTTTCGAAGAAATAGCTTTCTGACTGTCTCCCTATACTATGTCTTTGGCTCCCGTCAGAGAGAGAGACAGAGACAGAGACAGACAGACAGACAGACAGACAGACAGACAGGCAGACAGGCAGGGAGACAGACAGGTAGACCGACAGTTAGACATATAGATACAAACAGAGAGATTGACAAACAGAGAGACAGACAGTAGACAAACAGACAAACAAACAGATAGATTGACACACAGATCAACCTAAATCCTATTTTGAGATACACATGTTTCAATGTATGCTGTATTGTATGTGCTCAGCCACGTCCCACTAAACCAAAGATTCCGCCATGCAAGATTGGGTCTCCAGAGGTGAGTGATTAATCTGAAAATTAACATTATCGGCAAGAGGGGAGGAGAGGAGAGGAGAGAAGAGAGAGAGAGAGAGAGAGAGAGAGAGAGAGAGAGAGAGGAGAGAGACAGAGAAGACAGACAGACAGACAGAGACAGACAGACAGACAGACAGACAGACAACAGAGAGACAGAGACAGACAGACAGACAGACAGACAGACAGACAGATTGATGATGATGATGACCCGACGACGATAATGATGATGATGACGACGACGACGACGGCGATGATGATGACAACGACGACGACGACGGCGATGATGATGATGATGATGATGATGATGATGATGATGATGATGATGATGATGATGATGATGATGATGATGATCTTTATTTCCACAGGTTACAAATTAAGAAGCATGAATGCACTTTCTTTTCTTTCTTTTTCTTTTCTTATCCAGCCTTTGCCCTTCATGACTACAAAAAAGATAGCACAGACTATGACCAGGGAAAAGCCCCCCCCAAAAAACAACAACAACAACAAAAAACCAACCAACAAACAAAAAAACCCGAAGATATTTACATGCACATTGATTGCAACCTGACGATAGGATCTCAGTTGATAAAATCAAATTAAAGATAGATAGAGACAAACATACAGTCCAATCCAATCATGTTGTTTATAGCCCCGCCGACCACACAGGCCATATCGGGGCTGTCACCTCGTCAAATTTAACATTCAGATTAAAACTGTGCATCTATATATATACAGATTAAAACGGGGTATAAAACCAACTTTACTGTCTTTGCTAGTATTGACGCCCTGGTCAACCATTAGGGTCAGCCCAGGAACCGTATAGTCAGACAGATATCAGAGATAGAGATACTATACTGTTTGACAGATAGAGACTTGTCTAAGTGCTGATAAAGGTAAAAGGTAAAGGTGTCCCATAACCTAGGCGGTCGTAAAGGAGCAAGGCATCAGAGACCTCAGCTTCTCTAGGGGCCAGCATATTGAGGGCGGCGCCCATCTCCTCTCCCTCGCTGCTTTACCTTCCCTGACCCTCAAGAGGGCAGGTACCAATTTACAGCTGGGTGAACTGGGGGACTGTACTGAAGCCAAGGCGGCGCAAACGGTTACCCATCCAACTGGTAACCACGCTCGACGTTGCTTAACTTGACTGGGGGAAAGCGAACGCTCTGACCACTGAGCTATCCCGCCCCCAAGTGCTGATATTTTCAATAACTGCACAATCGCCACCCCTATGTACCCCCAGTGTAACCCGATAATGTCCAACAAACAAATATAACAAACACAGAAACGAACAAACAAAGAAACAAGCAAGCAAACAAACAAACAAAACAAGCAAGCAAAAAGCAAACAGCCCACCAACAAAAGGAACAAGGACGTCTATCTATCTATCTATCTATCTATCTATCTATCTATCTATCTATCTATCTATCTATCTATCTATCTATCTATCTATATCTATCTATCTATCTATCTATCTACTACTATCTATCTATCTATCTGCCCGCCCGCCCGCCCGCCCCCATCCATCCATCCATCCATCCATCCATCCATCCATCCATCCATCCATCCATCCATCCATCCTATCTCTCTTCTCTCTCATCTCTCTCATCTCATCTCTCTTCTTCTATCTATCTATCTATCTATCTATCTATCTATCTCTCTCTCTCTCTCTCTATCTCTCTCTCTTCTATCTATCTATCTATCTATCTATCTATCTATCTATCTATTATCTATCTATCTATCTATCTATCTCTATCTGATCTATCTATCTATCTATCTATCCCTTAGTTTGACAACCGTGGGGGCACCCCTGAAGACTTGACAACCAGTTTCCTCCATTCCTCTCTCTGTTCTGCCTTTCTCAAAGTTTTGTTGAGTTCTAGTCCTGTCCATTATTCTGATGATGTTGTCCTCCCATCTCCTCCTCTCTCTGCCTCTTTTTCTTCCTCCTTGGACAGTGCCCAGCAGTATTGTCTTTGCAAGTCCTTTCGATCTTGTGACATGCCCGTACCATTTAAGTTTACGCTTCTTTACGACTGATAGATAGAGTTTGGTAGGGACCCATGGTTTGCTGGATTCTGCCTGTGTGTTGTACGTGCAGGGATTGGGCGCTGTACGCTGGGGCGAGGTGCCCAAGATTATCCATGAAGACTTCTCCGTTCCCTGCCTTGATACACCCACCCCTCCTGGTGAGTCGCTTGATTTTCTGTGTGTGTGTTGTGTGTTGTGTGTGTGTTGTTGTGTGTGTGTGGTGTGTGTGTGTGTGTGTGTGTGTGTGTGTGTGTGTGTGTGTGTGTGTGTGTGTCTGTCTGTCTGTCTGTCTGTCTGTCTGTCTGTCTGTCTGTCTGTCTTGTCTTGTCTGTCTGTGTCTGTCTGTCTGTCTTGTCTTGTCTGTCTGTCTGTGTCTGTCTGCTTCTCTGTTTTGCTGACAAGTATACAAGAATACCTTTCTTGTGTGTGTGTGTGTGTGTGTGTGTGTGTGTGTGTGTGTGTGTGTGTGTGTGTGTGTGTGTGTGTGTGTGTGTGTCTGGTGTTGTTGTTGTTGTTGTTGTCGTCGTCGTCGTCGTCGTCGTCGTCGTCGTCGTCGTTGTCATTGTCGTTGTTCTTGTAGTTCAATTTAAAGTCTATTCACACTTAATGATGTTACACTAAACAAACAAACAAACAAAACCTACCATCAAATATGTACAGAAAATTTAGAATTAATCCTAGCAACATCAGTAATCAACGGTTTTCGCGAAACTATGTTCAGTGGTTCCCTTTGAATTTCAATGCCATTACTTTTCTTTGTAAACAGAATTTAAAACTGACCATTGAAAAAGAATATGTTCACAAGATAGTGGCTCAGAACAGGAGTTCTATTCCCGTTCGATTTTTCCCCTGGAGTTAACATCAGTGCTGACTCCACTCTCCCAAAAGTCCTTCGGATGAGACTGTAAACCGAGGCCCCGTGCGCGAACGCACGCAGAACATCTTGCGCACACGTTAAATCCTGTTCCGCTTTTCGTAAGAGTAGGCCATTGTGTGCCGGTGGGAACAGATGACCAGATTTAGCAAACTGCATACACACGGGGACTGGATGAAAAAAGCACGAGTGCTTATTCCATTATCCTCGATATAAAAGAATAGATAAATGAATAAATAAACACAAGCACACACACACACACAATATAAATATATATACAATATGTATATATAATATATATATATATATATATATATATATATATATATATATATACAAGAGAGAGAGAGAGAGAGAGAGAGAGAGAGAGAGAGAGAGAGAGAGAGAGAGAGAGAGAGAGAGAGAGAGAGAGAGAGAGAGAGAAGAAAGAATAGATAAATGAATAAATAAACACAAGCACACACACACACAATATAAATATATATACAATATGTATATATAAATATATATATATATATATATATATATATATATATAGAGAGAGAGAGAGAGAGAGAGAGAGAGAGAGAGAGAGAGAGAGAGAGAGAGAGAGAGAGAGAGAGAGAGAGAGAACACTGAACACTGAACACTGAACACTGAACACTGAACACTGAAATGATTTAATGTACATTGGCCATGGACCACAATACATTTCATGGGCTTGGGGTTCATTCATGTAACTGGCAAACCAAAATGCACAAAGGGTTTGATTCATAACTGATCAAAGAAGCAAAACACACGTTATTCTAAATCATGATTATGACATTAAGCATAACCAAATCACAAAAGTATGATGTTAAGGGAAAATTGTGGAAATCATGCACATCAATTACGTATCGAATCATAACAGTTTTTCAATATACATCTTGAATTAGCATTGTCTTCCTTTTATTAATAGAGTGAAAAATATATCTTGAGAGAGAGAGAGAGAGAGAGAGAGAGAGAGAGAGAGAGAGAGAGAGAGAGAGGTGTGTGTGTGTGTGTGTGTGTGTGCGTCGGTGCGGTGCGTGTGGTGCATGCGTGCACGCGCGCGCGCGCGCGTGTGTGTGTGTGTTTCTGCAGTAATGGAAGTGTGTCCATGTGTTTGACAGAAGCCCCTGAACCGGCAAAGGAGATAGGGTGCTTTGTGGCCGACACGCAGGAAGGCAACTTTGAACTGGAACAGGACTTGCCTCGCACCATGACCGTCGACTGGTGTATACAACGGTCAGTGTGTGTGTGTGTGTGTGTGTGTGTGTGTGGAGTGTGTGTGTACGTGTGTGTGTATGTGCGTGTGTGTGCGCGCGTGTGAGTGTGTGTGTGTGTGTGTGTGTGTGTGTGTGGTGAGAGAGAGAGAGAGAGAGAGAGAGAGAGAGAGAGAGAGAGAGAGAGAGAGAGAGAGAGAGAGAGAGAGACTTTGCACTTGAAATGTCTTGGAATATTGACACTGAAGATAATCAATATTCGATTCATTCTTGTTATAGCTTATAGTTTTACCATATTATTGTTTGCAAGGAAACTGGTACAATCTCCAGTGGTGTCCCCCAAGGTCACATGTCTAGGGGACTACAAGATAGGTGAAAGTACCAGTAAAGTGTTGTACTCTTTAATATCCTGTCATGAAAAGGTTAAAAAAAAATTCAACTTGACTTAAATGAAGACGAAAAAAAAAAATATGGGTAAGCGCTGCACTTGTGGCGACGACGCGCTCTCCCCGGGGAGAGAGAGCAGCCCGAATTTCATGCAAAGAAATCTGCTGTGACATAAAGTGGTACAAAATACCAAATACAAAAATACAAGACAAATAGAAAGAAAATACACACTCCTCATTATCGTGTCTGGTCCTCAGGTGCTATCAGCGAGGATACGAATACGCAGGCCTGACCAGGAGTTCCATATGCACCTGCTCGCACAAACTGATCGACACGGATGCGGCCCGTTTCGTGAAGAACAACAAATGCGCGAGGACCTGCAAAGGATCGCCCAAAGACAAAAAGAAAACCTGCGGCAACAATGGGCGCCTGGACGTGTGGAGCACTGGACTCTGAGGTCAGTAGATTTTTATTTTATTTTATTTTATTTTATTTTCGCCACAAGTGCAGCGCCTACCCATTATTATTTTTTTCCCCCTTAGGGATGGTGTCTAAGCACGACACCTGTGTGCATGCTGGGTTTTTTTTTTATATAATTGGATAGAGAATGGGAGGTTAGTTAGTATTAGAGGCCCCTGGTCACCTCATTTATTTTATTTATTTATACCACTTTATGTCACAGCAGATTTCTCTGCGTCAAATTCGGGCTGCTCTCTCTCCCCGAGGGGAGAGCGCGTCGCCACAAGTGCAGCACCTACCCTTTTTTTTTTCTTTTTCCCCTGCATGCAGATGTGTTTGTTTCCCTATCAGGTAGTACCAAATGCCCCCTGGTCACCTTATTTATTTATTTATTTATTTATTTATTTATACCACTTTATGTCACTGCAGATTTCTCTGCGTGAAATTCGGGCTGCTCTTCTTGGGGAGAGCGCGTCGCCACAAGTGCAGCGCCTACCCTTTTTTTTTCTTTTTCTGTCTGCCTGTGTATTCGTTTTCCTATCAGAGTGGCTTTTTTCTACAGAATTTTTCCAGGGACAACCCTCTTGTTGCCATGGGTTCTTTTCCATGTGCTAAATAATGTGTAACACACGGGACCTCTGTTTATCATCTCATCCAAAAGACTAGCACCCAGACCACCACTCATGATCTAATGGATGGTGGGAAAGTTTTGGGCCCAAACGGGATTTAGACAGGCCGATCCACCTTGAATGAGGAAGACTCGGCTGCTGTTTTTGTCAGATTTCTATTGCCGATTGGTTTTTTTTCCTTCAGCCCAGTTTAATGCAATAGATTGATTTTTTTTTTCTAAACCGAGCTTCAGTTTTTTTGAGGGCGGCTGATTTGTCGGAGTCCCGTTTTGTGTAGAAAGCTGGTGCAGTCCAGTTTCCATTTTCCTATCCAATGTTGATTGTTACTGTCCAGTACAGTTTCCTATCCGATGTTGATTGTTACTGTCCAGTTTCCTATCCGATGTTGATTGTTACTGTCCAGTTTCCTATCCAACACTGATTTGTTACTGTCCAGTTTCCTGTCCAATACTGACTTGTTACTGTCCAGTTTCCTGTCCAATACTGACTTGTTACTGTCCAGTTTCCTGTCCAATACTGACTTGTTACTGTCCAGTTTCCTGTCCAATACTGACTTGTTACTGTCCAGTTTCCTGATTTGTTACTGTCCAGTTTCCTATCCAATACTGATTTGTTACTGTTCAGTTTGCTGTACTGTGGAGGAGGACTGAGTTTTCTCAGTCCTGTTTCCGATAGAAAACGGATTTGACCCAATCTAGTTTGTTGAAGAAGACTGATTTGATAAAAATTCGGAAAAGAATATAGATAATGAACAAGTTCTTGTTAAAACAAACAACAATCAAACAAAAGAAAGTCAATAAGGTATTAAAATACCACCTGACAACCATAAAGGGAGAGAGGGAGAGAGAGAGAGGGAGATGGAGGGAGGGAGAGGGAGGGAGGGAGGGAGGGAGAGAGAGAGGAAAAGGGAGGGAGGGAGAGGGAGGGAGGGAGAGAGAGAGGGAGATGGAGGGAGGAAGAGAGAGAGGGAGAGAAAGAGAGAAAGAGAGAGA
>CM060336.1:12443865-12456365 GCA_030674155.1 Stramonita haemastoma
ATCACTGACCAAGGTACAGACAGACAGACAGCTAGCTCTCCTGCTGACACAGTGCAGAGACACACTGTCCTCAGGACAGCAGCTCAGCCTGAGTGTGGTGCAAAGAAGTCTGCTGGGACTGTGAAGCCATGCAGTTTAATGCAGTACAGTGCAATACTATATAAAATGCAATAAGTACAATAAACTGTGATACATGGGATAGCCTAGTGGTCAGAATGTTGCGTTTGCAGTTTGACGACCTGGGTTCGATTCCCGTTTGAGGGGATTTTTCCCCTTGAGTTGACGTCAGTGCTGTCTCCACTCTCCCCAAAAGTCCTTCGGATGAGACTGTAAACCGAGGCCCCGTGTGCGAACGCACGCAGAACATCTTGCACACATGCTAAATCCTGTTCTGCTTTTCGTAAGAGTAGGCCATTGTGTGCCAGTGGGAACAGATGACACGATTTACAAAAACTGCATACACACTGGGACTGGATGTAAAAAAGCATATGTTTGCTTATTCCATTATCCTTGATATAAGTAAATAAAAAAAAAGGTACACATACTCTCCTGCTGACACAGTGCAGAAACACACTGTCCTCAGGACAAGCAGCTCAGCCTGAATGTTATTTATTTATTTATTTATTTATTTATTTTCATTTATTCTTTTATTCTTTTATATCGAGGATAATGGAATAAGCAATCATAATGCTTTTGACAAGACTGTATACACACAGGGGCTGGATGTAAAAAAGCGCACAAGTGCTTAATCCATTATCCTCGAAATAAAAGAGTAAAAAAAAAAAAAAATCAATATCCAAACCCCGTGTGTGTGCAGTTTTGTAAATGTCATCTGTTCCCACCGGCACACGATGGCCTACTCTTACAAAAAGCGGAACAGGATTTAATATGTGTGCAAGATGTTCTGCATGCGTTCGCACATGGGGCCTCGGTTTATAGTCTCAACCGAAAGACTTTTGGAGGGAGTAGAGTCAGCACTGATGTTAACTCCAGAGGAAAAATGAATGTGGTGCAAAGAAGTCTGCTGTGACTGTAAAGCCATGCAGTTTAATGCAGTACAATACAATACAATACCATGTAAAATGTAATAAGTACAATACACTGTATTACATTGCAATATGATATGATACAAGAAAATGGAAAGCAATACAATGCAGTACAATACAATAGAATGCAATGCGGTACAAAAGATACAGTATGATGCAATGCAATACAAGACCGCACAGTTCAGTGCTTTACAATAAAGTACAAATGAGTACAGTGTCCAATACAAACTAGTACAGTACAAAATTGGTGCAATACAGTACAGTGTAATGCAAAAACAGTACAGTACAGTGTGGAACAATACAAACACAGTTCAAAATACGCCGCAACATATACCACAATATACGACATCACACAATACAAAACATATGACACAAAATAATAGATACAACACAACACAAACTCAAAGCAACACACAATGACCAGTGTTGTATGATGAAAGTTCACTGTTGGTGTTTGTGTATCTTACAGTTTGAAAACTTGTGTAACTTGCAGTTTGACTATTTGTGTAACTTGCCGTTTGACAATTTGTGTAACTTGCCGTTTGACAATTTGTGTGTGTGTGTGTGTGTGTGTGTGTGTGTGTGTGTTTGTGTGAGTGAGTGAGTGTCCTGCTCTCTTGGGAGCGCTTGTGTGTGCGTATGTGCTTAAAATTAATCAGAAGGAGTTCAAACTATAATTGTGCAATACATCCATCATGTGAGAACTTTGGTATTTTCATATGAATATTGGTTCTTTGGATTGTATCGTATTGTTTTTGTGGTGCAATTATTGGTTTTTTTGGGGTTTTTTTTTTAAAGCTTATGTGAGTGCACTGTGGGTTTTTGTGGCAGGTGTGTCCTTAAGGGTTGACCTGCATACATTAGAGTGCCTTTCTGCATGAGTGTATGTTAGTGTGTATGTGTGTGCGCGTGTAAGTATATGTGTGCTTCTAGATGCCTTAGCGTTGTACGGATATGCTGGGAGAGAGAGAGAGAGAGAGAGAGAGAGAGAGAGAGAGAGAGAGAGAGAGAGAGAGAGAGAGGTGAGTGTGAGTAATTGTTGAGTCATCTTAACATCATGCTGTTGTTTTTTTTGTTTTTGTTTTGGTGGGGTTTTTTGGGTTTTTTTGGTGGGGTGTTTTGTTCTCCTAAAGTATTGTGAATACTCTTTCTTTTTTCTTTTTTGTGCCATCCATTGTGATAGGATTTTTGTTGTGAGTATTTTTCACACGCCCATATCTGCAAGCATTGGTTTTGTCAAATTTCATGTACCCCTTGGGGGGTTTTCTTGAAATAAAAATTTTGAATTTGAATTTGTAACTTGAAGTCTGATCATTTGTAGAACTTGCAGTTTGACAATTTGTATTGCTTGCTGTTTGACAATTTGTGTGACTTTCAGTTTGACACTTTGTGTCACTTGCAGTTTATTTTTTTCATATTCTTTTATTTTGAGGATAATAGATTAAGCACTCATGTGCTTTTTTACATCGAGTCCCCGTGTGTATGCAGTCTTGTCAGTTTTGTCATCCATTCCCACTGGCACACAATGGCCTGCTTTTCCAAAAAAGCGGAACAGGTTTTAATGTGTGTGCAAGATGTTTTGTTTGCATTCGCACATGGGAACTTGGTTTATAGTCTCATCCGAAGGACTTTTGGGAGGAGTGGAGTCGGCACTGGTCATTTTGACAATTTGTGTAACTTGCGTTTGAAAACTTGTGTAACTTGCAATTTGACAATTTTGTACATTGCAGTTTGACAATTTATGTAACTTACAGTTTGACACATTTTGTATAACTTGCAGTTTGACAATTTGTATAACTTGCATTTTGACAATTTATGTACCTTGCAGTTTGACACAATTTATGTAATTTGCAGTTTGACAATTTCCTGCTGGACGATGAAGAGGCAGGGTGTGACAGTGGCAAAGAAGATGGAGATGGAAGCAGAGCCAACAAGGAGGGGGAGGAGGGGGAAAGGGAGGAGGACTGGCTGCCCACATCAGGCTACATGGCAAGCTTTGCAGCAGGTACCAACTTACTCCTGTTCAGGCTCTCTCTGTCTCTTTGTCTCTGTCTTTCTGCCTGTGTCTGTCTCTGCCTCTTTGTCTCTGTCCTTCTGTGTGACAAAATTGACAAAACTGCATATACACGGGGACTGGATTTTAAAAAAAGCACACAAGTGCTCGAAATAAAAGAATGAATGAATAAATAAATAGAAATAAATTATACATAGGATGCATCAACTGCCCACAGTACTTTTCCTATTTCACAAGGGATGTGTGGTGCTGTCTGTGGTGTTTTGGATGTATGTATATATATTCTTATATTTTATTATATTTTTATTTTATTACCACTTTATGTCACAGCAGATTTCTCTCAGTTAAATCCAGGAAGCTCTCTCAGGGAGAGCGCGTCGCCACAAGTGCAGCGCCTACCCATTATTTTTTTTCTGTCTGCAACTGTATTTGTTTCCTATCAGAGTGGCTTTTTTCTACAGAATTTTGCCAGGGACAAGCCCCCTTGTTGCTAGTGGGTTCTTTTACATGTGCTAAATAATGATGTGTAACGCATGGGACCTCAGTTTATCGTCTCATCTCAAAGACTTGCATCCAGACCACCACTCATGGTCTAATGGATGGGGGAAAAGTTTTGGGCCCAAACGGATTCAAATCACCGCACACTACGACCCAGACTTTTCACTTTCTAGGCAAGGCGCGTTACATCCTAGACCACCGATCCACCTGTGTGAATACATTTTTTGCATACATGATGTATGCTACATTAGACATGGGAATAATTATTTTGTGTGTGTTGCATCTTCTTAACTGTCTTTCTCCTTTCAGGGCAGCAAAGAATGGCTTACTGCACAAACGGTGTGGACCCTAGTTTTTTTGTGTCACAGATGATTGATGAGTGATCACTTAGATAAGATAATGAACAAACTGATGAATGGACAAGCCAGTAAAAGTCCTACAATATAGCTTTCATCATCGCATCATCATCATCACCACCACCACCACCACCACCACCACCACCACCACCACACCCCACCACCACTCCTACCACTATCATACCACTAACCATTTCTACACTATCATAACCACTACCATTACTACTACTATCATAACCACTACCACTTCCCCTACTATCATAACCACTACCATACTACTTCTATCATAACCACTCCCACTACTTTACTGTTATAACCATACCATTACTACTACTATCATAACCACTACATCTACCACTATCATAACCACTACCACTACTACCATAACCACTGCCATTACTAACTACTAACATAACCACTACCATTCTCAAACATCATCTAACCACTACATTACTAATATCCACATAACCATTACCCTGCCATCACCATCACCATACCATAACTCCAAGTTTTCCTGTGATTACAGACAACACTTCATCCCAAGATCCCCAAACCACACACATCCCTGCTGCTGCTGCTTCAGACCCTTCAGACCCCACCAAACCCGCCACCCAGCAAAAACCAGCGGAAGCTGACTCCGACTCCCTCTCTTCTCAGCACAACACTCCCTCACTGTCACAGCACGTGCCTTTGGATCCTGACCCGAGGAGCCAGCCTCAGGCAGCAGAAACACAGCTGTGGACTCAGACTCGGGGGATGGAAGACAAAGCACAGCGCCTCTGACCTTGACAGACACTGCAGAGGCTGTGTGGGATTCCTCCTCCTCCGCTGTCTGTGACAGCGATGTGGAAGCGCCACCTGCGTGGACGCTGAACCCGGGGGAAGTGGAGGGAGGGGGAGGAGGAGGGGGAGGTACTGCCCGACCAGCGGTAGAGCCGAGAGTGAGCGTGATTGAGATTTCGCCAGAGTGGTGTCGTCCTCCTCGGATGGGGGCCAGAGGGAGGGAGATGCTGGTTCACAGGCCGGGGAAGAGGTAAGGCAGTGTTTGCTGGCCCAGTGTGGTGATTGTGAGCGTAATTGCCTGTGAAGGTGGTAATTGATACATTATGGGACAGGATAGCAGTGGTCAGAACATGGTCGCAATTGACGACTGGGTTCGATTCTTCGAGAGATTTTTTCTGGATTAACATCATGCGTCACTCCCCAAAGTCTTCAGATGAACTATAAACCGAGTCTGTGTGTGAATACAGTCGATTTTGTTTTCTGAAATCCTCCATGCCCAAGAGGGGTCAAAGGCGAATTAAATTAAATCTTGATTGTGAGCATAGTGCCTGTAAAAGTGGTTTTGATACAATGTAGTGATTAGGAGCATAGTGCCTGTGAAAGTGGTTTTGATACACTAAATACATTATGAGCATAGTGCCAGTGAAAGTGGTATTGATACAAATTACAATGTAGTGATTATGAGCATACAAATTACAATGTAGTGATTATGGGCATAGTGCCTATGGAAGTGGTATTGATACAAATTACAATGTAGTGATTATGAGCATACAAATTACAATGTAGTGATTATGGGCATAGTGCCAGTGAAAGTGGTATTGATACAAATTACAATGTAGTGATTATGAGCATACAAATTACAATGTAGTGATTATGGGCATAGTGCCAGTGAAAGTGGTATTGATACAAATTACAGTGTAGTGATTATGAGCATACAAATTACAATGTAGTGATTATGGGCATAGTGCCTGTGGAAGTGGTTTTGATACACTAAATACATTATGAGCATAGTGCCTGTGAAAGTGGTTTTGATACACTAAATACATGATGAGCATAGTGCCTGTGAGAGTGGTTTTGATACACTAAATACATTATGAGCATAGTGCCTGTGAAAGTGGTTTTGATACACTAAATACATGATGAGCATAGTGCCTGTGAGAGTGGTTTTGATACACTAAATACATTATGGGGGATGGATAGCCTAGTGGTCAGAACATTGCGCTGGCAATTTGAAGACCCGGGTTCGAATCTGGTCAAGGAGATTTTTCTCCTGGAGTTAACATCAGTGCTGACTCCACTCTCCCCACAAGTCCTTCGGATGAGACTTTAAACCGAGGCCCCGTGTGCGAATGCACGCAGAACATATTGCGCACACGTTAAATCCTGTTCTGCTTTTCGTAAGAGTAGGCCTTTGTGTGCTAGTGGGAACAGATGACATTTATGAAACTGCATACACGCGGGGACTGGATGTGAAAAAGCACAAGAGTGCTTATCCCATTATCCTCGATATAAAAGAATAATAATTACTACTACTACTATACTACTACTACTACTACTACTACTACTACTACTACTACTACTACTACTACTAATGAGCATAGTGCCAATGACAGTGGTTTTGATACAATGTAGTTATTATGAGCATAGTGCCTGTGAAAGTGGTTTTGATATAATGTAGTGATTAGAGGCATAGTGCCTGTGAAAGTGGTTTTGATACACTGAATACATTATGAGCATAGTGCCTGTGAAAGTGGTATTGATACAAATTACAATGTAGTGATTATGAGCATAGTGCCTGTGAAAGTGGTTTTGATACAAATTACAATGTAGTGATTATGAGCATAGTGCCTATGAAAGTGGTTTTGATACAAATTACAATGTATTGATTATGAGCATAGTGCCTGTGAAAGTGGTTTTGATACAAATTACAATGTATTGATTATGAGCATAGTGCCTGTGAAAGTGGTTTTGATACAAATTACAATGTATTGATTATGAGCATAGTGCCTGTGAAAGTGGTTTTGATACAAATTACAATGTATTGATTATGAGCATAGTGCCTGTGAAAGTGGTTTTGATACAAATTACAATGTAGTGATTATGAGCGTAGTGCCTGTGAAAGTGGTTTTGATACAAATTACAATGTATTGATTATGAGCATAGTGCCTGTGAAAGTGGTTTTGATACAAATTACAATGTATTGATTATGAGCATAGTGCCTGTGAAAGTGGTTTTGATACAAATTACAATGTAGTGATTAAGAGCATAGTGCCTGTGAGAGTGGTTTTGATACAAATTACAATGTAGTGATTAAGAGCATAGTGCCTGTGAAAGTGGTTTTGATACAAATTACAATGTAGTGATTAAGAGCATAGTGCCTGTGAGAGTGGTTTTGATACACTAAATACATTATGAGCATAGTGCCTGTGAAAGTGGTTTTGATACAAATTACAATGTAGTGATTATGAGCATAGTGCCTGTGAAAGTGGTTTTGATACACTGAATACATTATGGGCATAGTGCCTGTGAAAGTGGTTTTCATACAATGTATTGATTATGAGCATAGTGCTAGTGAAGGTGGTTTTGATACACTGAATACAGTGACTGTGAAAGTGGTTTTGATACAATGTATTGATTATGAGCATAGTGCTAGTGAAGGTGGTTTTGATACTTTGTGTTGAATATGAATATAGTACCAGTAAACAAATGCAGTCTAACTGCTATAAGGTGTTTCAGGGGAAAAAAAGGAGGGAGAAGAGAAAGGAGAAACAGAAGGAGGAGAAGAGTCTGTCTGTAGAACTGTAATGTACTGCAGGCTCCTACTGCCTCTGTCACTTGTGACTAACTCTTTGTCTCCAAGTTGTTCAAGCCTTCATTTAAATCACAGACTACATAGAGTTCAACATAAAATCAGGAGATAGCGAAAGTGGTAAAGGTTTCTGCTTAGGACCACAGTGTTACTCAATGACTTAAATAAAGAGTCCAGTTTGGAAAAAAAAAAAATCTATTTTATTTTATATTATTTTATTTTTTATTTTATACCACTTTATGTCAAAGCAGATTTCTCTGTGTGAAATTTGGGCTGCTCTCCCCGGGGAGAGCATGTCGCCACAAGTGCAGCACCTACCCACGTTTTTTTTTTTTTTTTTTTTTTTTTTTTTTTAAATACAGCCCCCGCATCCAACTCCCTGATTTTTCCCCAGGGATGGTGTCTAAACACGACACCTGCGTGCATGCTGGTTTTTAAAAAAATGATTTTGTCATCCGCTCCTACCAGCACGCAATGGCCTGCTCTTCCGAAAGGCAGAACAGGGCTTTAATGTGTACGCAAGATGTTCTGCGTGTGTTCGCACATGGGGCTTCGGTTTATTGTCTCATCCGATATGTATAATGATATATACTAAGAAAGAAAGACAGAGACAGAGAGGCTCACAGACAGAGATTACTAAATACCTGACCGATGTTCCCATCACTGACTGTGTCTGTGTGTGTGTGTGTGTGTGCAGGAGTGCAGCGATGACGTGGTTCCATTCGAGCTGGACCAGGACTATGACTACGACAACATCGTCTACACTCCCAAATTCACTCCCCAGGAGATGACCTACCTCAACTCTTTCCTGCCTAAAAAATCATGACCCCTGAGGACAGACTCGAACTGGTGGAAGCTGTCAACACTATGAACATACACAACATGAAAAATGTGTATTTTTTTGTTGTTTTTTGCGATGACCTGGTAACCTGACAAAAGGTGATGATGACTTGTGTTGTTGAGATGAGAGTCGAGTGTGTCCACCCGCTCTGTGTGTTAGGAAAAAAAGCTATGGCAGTGAAGAAAGTGGGGGTTTGTGGAACAAACAGCCAGTGCTTGGAGATGCTGGTGTTAGGCTTTAAACAGACTTGTCTGATTTGGAGAAGCCATGTGTGGGAAAAGGTGTGGTGATGGTGACAGTGACAGTGAATGTGTGCATGTGTGTGTGTGTGTGTGTGTCAGTGGTGTGTGGGTGTGTGTGTGTGTGGGGGTTATTTTATTTTAAGATCTCTCTCTCTCTCTCTCTTCTCTCTCTCGTCTTCTCTCTCTCTCTCTCTCTCTCTCTCTCTCTCTCTCTCTCTCTCTCTCTCTCCTCTCCCCGCTCTCTCACCGTCTCTCTTTCTCTTTTTTCTTTCTTTCTTTCTCCTCTCTCTCTCTCTCTCTCTCTCTCTCTCTCTCTCTCTTCTCTGTCTCTGTTCTCTCTCCTCTCTTCTGTCTCTCTGTCTCTGTCTCTCTGTCTCTCTCTCTCTGTCTCTCTGTCTCTCTTTCTCTCTGTCTCTCTCTCTATGTATGTATTGTATGTATATATATTATATTTATATATATATTATATAAATATATATATATATATAAAATATATATATATATTTGTGTGAATATTTTGAAAAGGTATAATGTGGGCAGTCTACATGTTTTACATTGATGCTGTGTTTCTGGAAATTAAAACTGTTGAAAGAAAGCATGAAGGGATAGAAGAGAGAGAGAGAGAGAGAGAGAGAGAGAGAGAGAGAGAGAGAGAGAGAGAGAGAGAGAGAGAGAGAGAGAGAGAGAGAGAGAGAGAGAGAGAGAGAGAGAGAGAGAGAGAGAGAGAGAGAGAGAGAGAGAAAGAGAGAGGGGCTGAACAGATGAAGAGACAGACAGACAGAAATACACACCACACACACACACACACACACACACGCACGCATGCACGCACGCACGCACGTGCACACACACACACACACACACACACACACACACACACACACACACACACACACACACACACACACACACACAACAAAAAACCCAGCAGACACTCTGAAAGAACTTGAAGATAAACTAAAGACATTCAGAGACAGAGACACAGGGAGAGACTCAGACAGACAGATAGACAGGGAAAAAAACCATACAGACAAATGGAGACATGAAATAATATGGGCCTGAGGATTTCTTCATAAACAGTGCAGCTTTTTAGATCCCTCCAAATATCTACATTCCAGAAGAGTTGACTTTTGGGGACAGAGACCATTTTGCTTGTTTGTTTGTGTGTGGTGTGTGTGTGTGTGTGTGTGTGTGTGTTGTGTGTGTGTGTGTGAGTGTGTGTGTGTGTGTGTGTGTGTGTGTGTGTGTGGTATGTTAGTGTTAGTGTTTAGTGTTAATGTAAGTGTGTGTGTGTGCATGTATGTGTGTGTGTGTGTGTGTGTGTGTGTTAGTGTGTGCGCGCACATATATGTGCTTGCTTCTATATGTGTATTTGGATGAATTAATTAAAGATCTTATGTTAAGTAATTTTTGCCCATCATTGTAATGTTCTAATATACGCACAGGAGGCAGTGGCTTTGATGAAAATGACTATAACTAGAAAATCTAATATTTGTGTCTGTGGGCTGCATATCATTCTTCCTGAATTATACCAAGTGAATGACAAAGTGTGCATCTAAAACGAATTCACAAACACAATACAAAATGCCACACAATTCCGTTCTCTATCTCTTGCCCCCCCTCCCCCCCCCCCCCCGGCCCTTTTCCCATTCTCTTCTCCCCTTCCTTAATAGAAGCACATATGATTGAACCAGAAGAAAACACTCACTCTGCAGACCAAAAAAAAGTCTTCAAAAAGGTCAGAGCACTCGCTTTCCCCCAGCCAAGGTTGAGCAGCATCAAGCGTGATTACCAGTTGGATGGGTGACTGTTTGCACGTCTTGGCTTCAGTACAGTTCCCCCAGTTCAACCAGCTGTAAATGGGTACCTGCCCTCTTTAGAGTCAGGGAAGGTAAAGCAGTGAGGGAGAGGAGATGGGCGCTGCCCTCAATCATGCTGGCCCCCTAGAGAAACTGAGGTCTCTGATGCCTTGCTCCCCTACGATCTCATATGTTATGGGACACCTTTACCTTTTTACCTTTACTAACCTCCTCTGACCTTGCTGTCCTGATGCTGCTCATTTTGATCTCTATGCCCAGATTCGCAGGTCGCTATGAGGTCACCAGTCAGAGGGGCCCTGCACTGCTGCTGGGTCACTTTGGTGGTGTTCAATAGTGCCTGTTCAGAGCTAACATGCACAGGATTGCACCTAAGCCCCCTATGTGACGACAGTGATAGATTAGGTGTGGAAGCACCTTCCATCCACCCCCACCCTTACCTCAAAGGGATTGACCACTACAACACCCCTGCAACAACCTTCTCCCGTGAACCGCCTATCCCAAAGGCTTTGATACAAACTTATGTGGATGTTGAGAGAGAATGGTGAATTATCTTTATTTTTCAAGGGTTGCAGAGTAAGTATTACATACTTTTTTTTCATCCGCTACTTGCCCTAATTAGAGATATAGCTATAAAAAAATCTAAACTAAAAAAAAAAAAAAAAAAGACTAGCAACCCCCTAACCCACAAACTGCCATCACCACCACCAACAATTTAACCTATCTTTTTTTTTTTGTAAAAAGGACAATAGGATACATTCAACAAAGCACATTATCTCCAACTGGATACATTGATAATCATTCAAATAAGGAGATAGATACGTATTCACAACAGAGAGAGAGAGAGAGAGAGGGGGGGGGGGGGGGGGGAATCAATCATAAAACTCGGGAGGTTCTCAGCCAATGAAGATAAAGGGGACAACAAACTACAGGCACGACACCATCAGTTCCATTAAAGGGCTACAACTGCTTACAGAACGTGCCCTGTGACAAAGGACTTCACGCCCCTTCACACACACACACTGCCGTGGTCCCCTTCAAAGACAAGTGACAGGCCACAGGGGAAAGGAAAGTCCACAGCTTTATGAAGTGGACAGTGTTGACACACACACAGACACATTCTTCTGACTGGACAGTGGGCATTAGGGGGATCAAATATGTAGGCTGGTCAACATAGAGTGTGAAGGGAGCCATTGATAGTGACGTTGAATATGTTTTCATGATATATGGAATGAGTCAACTCATGTGATTCACTGTTGGAGAAGTTTATATGGCACATAGGCGAACTTTTCTTGGGTGGCTCAGTGTCTGGTCTGTGTGATCACATAATGGATGATAAATAACTTCAAAAACAGAAACCCAGAACTAAAAATATATCCACCTCTATATCTTATCTCTGCTCGCACACGGGGCCTTGGCTTATAGTCTCATCCAAATAATTTTTTTTGGGGGGAGGGGAGTGGAGTCAGCACTGATGTAAACTCCAGAAGGAAAAAACCCCTCGAACGGGAATCGAACTCGGGTCATCAAATTACGAGCGCAATGTTCTGACCACTAGGCTATCCCGTCCCCCCATTTCAAACCTGTCAGAAAGGTAAAGTCGTTTCGTGTGGAAAGATTGGCTCTTGTCTGAAATCGCTCGGACGGGACGCATCCACAAAGTCTGCTTCGTACATTGTTTTTTTAAATAAAGAAAGTGTTTCTAATGTGTTCTTCTACAGCTAATAGTGTGTCATGTATATATATCTCCTTTTTTTTTTCTTAGGAACCCCCTTCCACCCCCATCCCCGCCTCACCCCCCAAAGCGTAATTGCATTATTCCAATCAGTTCCAGCAAACTTGGCTCGCGATCGCCTGCCGCTAACAGCCTCACTTGTTATTACACCTCCTGGTTAGTTAGTTAGTTGCACAGAGAGGGAGGTAGGGTAAAGGCCATTATGTGACCACGTCAGGCATGAAACAGGGTTGAGCACCCCACGCTAAGGTGTTGTGGCAACATATTAAATATTTCAACATCATTTCACGGCTCAAAAAGTGCGCCGAACCATTAGCCTATAGCCTAGACAGTATAGTTTTTTGGTCTCCTATGTGAAA
>CM060336.1:12471365-12473865 GCA_030674155.1 Stramonita haemastoma
GTGTGTGTGTGTGTGTGTGTGTGTGTGTGTGTGTGTGTGTGTGTGTGTGTGTGTGTGTGTGTGACCCTAATGATGGGTCACTCGGGGAGCGCGCAAGGACTGATAATGTGACAGTGAAAAAGAAAATACGTTCTGCTAAAAGTATTCCAGTTTTGTCCTCACAAGAACGCTACCACCACCCCTATCATTACCACAAATAAGGTGTATTAATGTATTTCAGGTCTTAGTGATCAATTAAAGAATATATATATATATATATATATATAATATATATATATATCTCCACAGTAGATAGTTTCAAACGCACACACGCGTACCACCTGTCTACATACCCCCCCCCCCCTCCCCCCTGTAAATAGTGGAAAAATTATATCTGCCAGAACTAACCATTACGCACAGACAACTTTCTTTTCAACCCTTAAAAGCAAACGAAAACAGTGACACATAGAGCTACACACTGTATCACAGAAACAAAGCTTAATTAAGTGGCATGGTAAGAAACAATCCAAAAGCATGATTTCTAAAACCGTTTCTTTATATTCATCTTTTGATATAATATATACAAGACAGACACTAACCTTTAGTTAGAAAAAAAAAGACTGAGAGTTGAGACTACAATACCCCAATGAAAAACAACAACAACAATAATACAAGAGAAAAAAACCAAACAAACCCATAACTTCTTATAACAGAAATTCGTTCTCACGGAAATAGATACATTGGTTTAATGTCGAGTAGGCCTTAATGGGTAATCTGGGTCTTTAAGTAAGTGTCAGTGGGTAAGGGGAGATGGCCAAACGACAGGGATCAGGTTGCCATTGCTGTAGGGGCTGAGGCTTAAGATGACTGTCAGAGATACAGTCCGCTATTTAGGGTATTAGGGGGAGGGCTGAGATTTAGTGTCTTTGGGGGTGGGGTGGGGGTGGGGGTGGGGGGGAACTATGTAGCATTGTTCATGACTAAAGAAAAAAGTATGTTAAAGAAAAGGATCTTGAAAAAAAAAAAGCACATGAGATTCCATTATCCTCTCTATAAAAGAAAGAAAGAATGAATGAATAAATAAAAAAATACTTAAATAAATGAATAAATAATAGATAAATAAATAAATAAAGATAAGTAGATAGATAGATAAATAAATAAATAAATAAATAAATAAATAAATGACTCCAGGATGACAGCTAAGTGTGCCACCAGCTGTATACTACTTTGAGATCACACAACAGAGGAGGTCTTTATGTATGTACACATGAACGTGATCATGACTGTGTGTGATATGATTGTGCTCATGTACGACACATATACAACGGTTGCTCTTTTACTGTGCCTCACAACAGAGAAATTATGGAAGCTCTCTCTCTGTCTGTCTAACTGTCTGTCTGTCTGTCTGTCTGTCTCTTTCGCTCTTTGTCTCTATCTCTGTCTCTCTATATATCGCTCGCTGTCTTGCTCTATCTGTCTCTGTCTCTCTCTCTCTGTCTCTGTCTCGCTCTCTCTCTCTTATCTTTGTCTTTCTGTCGCCTCTGTCTCTCTGTCTGTCTGTCTCTGTCTCTGCATCTCTGTCTTTCTCTATCTCTCTCTCAGAGTGTTTTGTCTGATGCAATCACATTCCAAATTCAGACAAGAAAGACAAACGTGATTTCTGTACAATACTGTAAGAAGTGAAAGAGTGTGTGTGATTTCTGCACTATACTATATGAAGTGAAAGAGTGAACGATTTTTGCACTGTACTGTATGAAGTGAACGAGTGTGAATATTCCTACAAGATACTGTATGCAGCGAAAGAGTGTGAATGACTTCTGCACTATACACTATCAGCACTAAAAGGGTCTAAATAATTCTTACAACAAATTCTCAGCAATGAAAGAGTCATGACTGATTTCTGCAGTATACTATCAACAGTGAAAGTGTATGAAAATTTTCAGCAAATAAACTCTTTGCATCCCTCAGTTTCATTCAACCAGGATAGCCATGACACCTCATTAGTGTCATGGAAAATCAAGGTCTACAATACAACAGGTAAAAAAAAAAAACTGCAGGGAGAGGGGAGGGGAGGGGGAGGGTAATACCTTTACGTACCCAACTAAGTAACAGGGGACGGTGGTGTCATCGATCCGTGACTGTTACGTGCCTGCAATGGCTAAGCTGGTCTTTACAGGGCGTGAGTTTAGTAACTCTACACCCCCTCCTAGACGACATGATGGCATTGTCATAGAACAATTGCTCTAGTGTGGAGGTTTGGGGCGAGGGCTACAGTAGCATTAAAGGTATTAGCGTGTGTTGGGAAGTGGGTTTGTGGCTGCTGGCTGGCTGAGCCTTGCTTGCTTGACTTGTCTTGTCCCTCCATCACTCTTGAGATACGGTTATTATGAAAGGATATGTTATACAGGTAGGAACAGGATATTATATATACTTGCATGTAAGGCAGGTATGCACGTATGCATTCACACACACGCACATGCACGCACACACACGTGCACGCACACGCTCACGCAAGCACGCG
>CM060336.1:12476365-12478865 GCA_030674155.1 Stramonita haemastoma
TTTCTTTTATATCGAGGATAATGGGATAAGCACTCATGTGATTTTTTTCATCCAGTCTCCCTGTGTGTATGCGATTGTGCAAATATTGTCATCTGTTCCCACCGGTACACAATGGCCTACTCTTTTGGTTCTCAACGGTATGAATTCCCTGGCAAAGTCCTTGGGACAAGACTGTGGACTGTGATTCTGTGTGGAAAAGCACTGGCGTGTCTTGTCCACACAATTATCGAGTTATCTATGTATTATTTTATCTTTATTCATTTACTTATTTATTCATTTCATTCTTTTATTTCGAGGATGATGATACAGGCACTAGTGTGCTTTTTTTTTTACATCCAGTCCCCATGTGTATGCAGTTCAGGAAATATTGTCATCCGTTCCTATAAGCGGGACCTCGGTTTATAGTCTCATCCCAAGGACTTTTTTTTTTTTTTTTTTGGGGGGGGGGGGGGGGGGGGGGGGGGGGAGGGTTGACACTGATGTTAACTCCAGAGGACAAAAAATCCTCTTGAACGAGATTCGAACCCGGGTCAGCAGATCATGAATGCAATGCACATCACTCTGACCACCAGGCTATCCCACCCCCCAACAACATTTATGAAATTTTTGTCCTTTGGACCAGTGTGCAGTGTGTTCCTGTTGCTGTTGTTGTTGCTATAGTTGAGATGAGACTATAAACCGAGGCCCCCTGTGCCAACGCACGCAAAACATCTTGCGCACACGTTAAACCTTGTTCTGCCTTTTGAAATAGTAGGCCATTGTGTGCCGGTAAGAGCGGATGACAAAATTATAAAGAAAACCAGCATGCACACAGATGTCGTATTTAGACACCATCCCTGAGGAAAAATCGGGGAGTTGGAGTCCCCAGGGAGGCTCGCGGCTGTATATGGCAACGTTCTGGCGGCTCCTGCGACGGTACTGAAACCATTCGTATGGGCAATTGCGTTTCCAATGGATCATTCCAGTGTCGTGGAGAGGGGGGGGGGTCTGCTGCATGGGTAACAGCTTGCCCTTCATACTTACTTACCCAGACTTTGCGCTCTAAAGACTAGAGCGCAACTCCATAGTCTTCGGAGACTGATGGGTGCCTACTGCCATGGTTATTGTTGTCCATGATGGTGTTGGATCGAAACGGGGATCAAACCACCTCACACTTCACACCTGGACATTAATTTTTACTTTGTAGGCAAGTGTGTTATCTCTAGGCTACTGATCCACCTATGCACTCGCGCGCGTGTGTGTGTGTGTGTGTGTGTGTGTGTGTGTGTGTGTGTGTGTGTGTGTGTGTACTTGTGTGTGTGCGTGCGTGCGTGCGTGCATGCGTGCGTGCTTGCGTGTCTACAAGCAGAAACACACAGACAAATCTGATGGCGACACTTCTCCAAGGTAAAGTTGAGGGCAGAAAGAAGAGAGACAGACAACCACCAACATCCTCACTCTCACTCACTCAGTCCCATGTCCTAAAGGACGTAGGGCGGACATGAGAGAAGACGCAACGGAGATCTTTTTCCATGCTTCACGATCCTGTGTGGCTAGTAGGAGGTGTTGCAGGGGTTGGGCGGTCCAGTCTTTGATGTTGTCAACCCATGATTTCTTTTGGCGGCCTCTTCTTCTCTTGCCCTCGACTGTTCCTTGCAAGATGGTTTTTGCTAGGGTGTTGTGTCTTGTGGTGTGACCAAACCACATCAGCTTTCTCCTCTTTATGGTGGAGAGCAAAGGCTCTTGGGGGCCCACACGCTTTTTGATTTCTTCTTTCACATAGTTATTGGTCTTGTGTTCTTTGTATGATATTTTGAGGAGTCTTCTGTGGCACTTGTTCTCAAATGCTTGAATTCTCCTCTCTACGTCTGCTGTCAGAGTCCATGATTCACAGCCATACTGGAGGATAGATATCACGAGGGATTTGTAGAGGTGGTATTTGGTGCAGAAGCTGATGTTGCTTCTGATGATCCTCTCGAGTCTGACTAGAGCAGATGTTGCTGTTGCAATGCGAGCTTTCACTTCATTGTTTGATGTGCCATCTTTTGTTAGGATGGAGCCTAAGTATTTGAGTTGGCTCACCTCTTCCAATATTTCTCCATTGATCTTTATTTCCGTGCTGTCATTACTCGCGCTGTTGACCATGATCTTCGATTTCTCTGTACTGACCTCCATGCTGTATGCGCTCGCTCGATCTGTTATTGTCTGTGAGGAATTGCAGTTCTTGTTTGCTGCTGCCCATGAGGTCAATGTCATCTGCAAATCTGAGGTTGCAAAGGGGTCTTCCACCAATGGAGATGGAAGTGTGGTGGTTTTGCAGTGTCTCTGTTATGATGTTTTCGAGGAAGAGGTTGAAGAGTACAGGTGAGAGAAGGCAACATCCTACATTGCTGAAATCACTGAGATCAGTGGTCTGGGAGGGAAACAGGACATGGTAGAACTCAGCAGGGACAGAGGAAGATGGCGTACCCTGGTGGCGTTGCGTGGAGCTCCTACCGACGACAGCGGCGATGGAGACAGC
>CM060336.1:12488865-12501365 GCA_030674155.1 Stramonita haemastoma
AGCTTTGTTTTGTTTTTTCTACGAGAGTGGCCTTTTTTTCTTTTTTACAGAAACAACTCTTTTTATTGCTGTGGGTTCTTTTACATGTGTTGAACATGTGCTGCACACGAAGACCTTGGTTTTATCGTTTAACCCACAGACTAGTACTACAAAAGTATTTTGTATTTGTATTTTGTATTTTGTACCACTTTATGTCACAGCAGATTTCTCTGCGTGAAATTCCGGCAGCTCTCCCCGGGGAGAGTGCGTCGCCACAAGTGCAGCGCCTACCCTGTATTTTTTTTTCTTTTTCCTGCATACAACTGGTACGCTATGGTATAGCGGGTGAGGTTAAACACTTCGCGGCTTGGGAGAGCTAGAGGGATTCAGATCTCAGTATCCTTGCGTTGGGGATTTGTGCATATAACATGTAACAGGGGGATGGGATAGCCTATTGGTCAGAACATTGCGCTCTCAATTTGACGACCCGGGTTCGATTCCCGGTCGAGGGGATTTTTCCTATGGAGTTAACATCAGCACTGACTCCACTCCCCCCAAAAGTCCTTCAGATGAGTCTATAAACCGAGGCCCCGTGTGCGAACGCATGCAGAACATCTTGCGCATACGTTAAATCCTGTTCCGCTTTTCGTAAGAGTAGGCCATCGTGTACCGGTGGGAACAGATGACACGATTTACAAAAACTGCATTCACACGGGGACTGGATGTAAAAAAAAAAGCACATGAGTGTTTATTCCATTATCATGGATATAAAAGAATGAAATAAAACAAACTAATAACAAATAGACCCGCAGACTGTGAATGGGAGACAGTTTTTCATTTGAATTCAGCCAGTTTAGTTGGCCTCGTCATTAGCTGCCTGCCCCCAACTGGTCCCTTGTTAACATGGCCCTGCTGCTCCACATTCCATTGAAGTGAAGTTGAGAGCGACATACACACCGACAAAGACAACAACAATAACAACAAAAACAACTAGAACCAGCTATACACACAAAGGAAGAAGAAGAAAGGAGAAGAAGGAGGGAAGAAAAAAAAGAAAGAAAGAAGGAACAGTTTGCGGCTCTGCCTCTGTTTCTGTCTGTCTGTCTCTTTGACTCTCTCTGTCTCTCTCTCTAACTGTCTCTCTCTCTCTGTGTCTCTCTGTCTCTGTCTCTCTCCATCTCTCTCTCTCTCTCCTCCCCCCCCCCCCCCCTCTCTCTCTCTTTCTTTCGTTCGGGCTGGGTGTAAAATCAAATACTTGTAATTTTTCTATTATCCGCAGAAAATAATCTGGAAATGGATGTAAAAAATCACACAAGTGCTTATTCATTCTCCTCGAAATAAAAGAATTTGTTTTGATTTGATTTGATCTCTCTCTTTCTCTCTCTCCTCCACCTCTCTCTCCCTCCTTCCCTCTCTCTCTCCCTCTCCCTCTCTCCCTCCCTCCCCCTCTCTCTCTCCCTCCCCCCCCTCTCTCCCTCCCTCCCCCCCTCTCTCTCCTCCCCCCCTCTCTCTCTGCCCCCCCCTCTCTCTCTCTTTCTCTCAGTACGGCCGCTAGAGGAATGTCTGTTTGCATATGCAGGGGTATTTGTTTTATGATTCCAGGCCCTGCCCTGAACTGTCCGGCCCTGTCAAAAGGCCTTTGTTGGCCATGACCATAAACAGTTCCTGTGTTGGCTTCAGCTTGTGCCTCCTCTACACATACTTACACACACCTTTACACATTTTACAATATATCTTTCATTTTTTTGTTTTTACACATATACACACGCACCCGCACATACGTGCGTACGCACGGACACACAACGGCATGCACAGAGGCATATATATGTACAAACATCCGCGCATGTGCTCGCTCGCTCGCACGCGCGCGCGCGCACACACACACACACACAGACATACAAACACACACACTCACACACAAACACACACATATACACACACTCACATAGAGAGAGAGAGAGAGAGAGAGAGAGAGAGAGAGAGAGAGAGAGAGAGAGAGAGAGAGAGAGAGAGAGAGAGACAGACAGACAGACAGACAGACAGACAGACAGACAGACAGACAGACAGACAGACAGACAGACAGACAGACAGACAGACAGACAGACATAGAAAGGCCGCGTAATTTTGCGTTTCCGTTTTAACACAAACCGTATATCATGAAAAAAAAGCGTTTATCACACAGTAAACCAAAGAAAAGGTAATCAAGCATAATACACCAACCTCACTCAAAAAGACTGAAAGCTTACAGCTCAAGACATCTGATGACTCTCTGAAGACACATTGAAGCTTTGCCCCAGTAAAACACCTACCCTCAAATGCCAGACAATAACGCAGATGATATCAGACAATAACAACGAATAATATCAGACAATAACACCATACAATATCGGGTTTATCATACATCAGCTACCTCGCTTAAACGTCAATATAAAGGTTCAGTTCACATCTTTGAAAACGTATCCAGTTTGTTTTGGCCTATCACCGTAACACGAGGGACGCGACACGCTGAGCGGATAAGAGTGCTTGACTTTTATAAAGTCCTGGGTTTGAATCTCGGCAGTAACTTCTGGTGAATCTAAGATAGTAATAAAAAATAATACATGGAATTTATATAGCACTATATTTTGCAAAAAAAAAATCAAACAAATAGGATAGGAATTTTTATGATCAACTTACAATGCAGACTTAGCAAGCGCCTGAATTCTTTTCGTCTCTGGAAGCATACAAAAGATTTTTTTAAAAATCAGAAACATACCCAGAATGCTCTCGGTAACTGGAGAGGAATGGGCTCCGCCAGGTTCAATTTACCCAAGAGACAAAGTCTGAAATCTCAATCTGGAAAACACCCATCCTCAAATACCAGACAATAATAGCAGATGATAATCAGACAATAACAGCCGTACAATATCCGTTTATCCTGCATCAGCTCCGTTGCAGCCTCAGAACCAACCTTAGGGAGCATCCTGCGGTTGTTTTTATTAATTAATTAATTAATTTATTTATTTATTTATATTATGTAGTTATGTATTTATTTATTATGTATTTATTTATTTATGTATTTATTTATTTATCTATGACTTCTCATGGAGTTGAGGGAGGAGAGAGTAAAAAAAAAAAAAGAGAATGCTTGAACAGAAAAATGTTCTTCCCCCGAGGAAGTTTTGCAGTCACGGTTATTGTTTTTTTTCCAGCGTGTGTATTTATATGTTGTTTTTAATTCATTAATTAATCATTTATTTATTCATTTTCATATCGAAGATGATAGAATAAGCACTCATGTACTTTTTTTTTTTACATCCAGTTAATTAATTAATTAATTTAATAATTCATTTATTTATTATATTTTTATATCGAGGATAATGAAATAAGCTTTCGTGTGCTTTTTTTTTTTACATCCAGTCCCCGTGTGTAGGCAGTTTTTGTAAATCATGTCATCTATTCCCACCGGCACACAATGACCTACTCTTACGAAAAGCGGAACAGGATTTAACACGTACGCAAGATGTTCTGCGTGTGTTCGCACATGGGGCCTCGGTTTATAGTCTCACCCGCAGAACTTTTGGGGAGAGTGTTAAAAGTGTACAAATGTCTGTCATTCCCAGATGTTTCTTAAAGGAGCAGAATGATGCCTTTAGTGGAAATAAAGTTAATAGATGTTTCTATTTGTTTTCAAAGCAGTTTTCATTGCAAACCACTCCAGTTATATTGTCTACCGGCATGAGAGAAATGGATACTTGACAGAAAGATAGACAGAGGGCAAACAGACAGACACACAGACAGACACACAGACAGACAACAGACAGACGACGGACAAAGCTGCTAGTTGCCAGTAAAGGAACCATAAAACAGCGACTGTGTTGATTTTAGCCAAAGGTAGGCAGGAGAGCGTAACGAATCTGACACTGTTGACTCTGATACACATTCACAAGGACCACATCAAACCAGGAACACTGCTATGATCATAAACCCCAACATAAGATACACACATACACGTACACACACAGACACACACACACACACACACACTACACACAGAGAGTCCACAACACACACACACACAACATCACACACACTACACACACACACATAACACACACACACAAGACACACACACACACACACACACATACACACACACACACACACACACAACACACACACACACACACACACACACACACACACACACACACACACACACACACACACACACACACACAAACCACCTGAAATCCTGGGACTCCATGTACCACAAGTAAAAAAAAAAAAAAGACAACAACACACCCGAAACCATGTCCACACACAACCCCCCATCCTTAAGGTACAAACACTACACCACACCACACACACCAACCTCCCCAACCCACCCACCCACCACCACCTACCACCACCCCATCACAAATACACCATCTTCTTCTTCTTCTTCTCTTCAAGCCGAATGTCCCCCAAACCCCCAATTTTGATTTTAGAAGACCCACACGCCTTCCCAGAACTGAACCAGCCCTTGACCAGCCCACCAGAACAGTAGTGATCCTCATCATCCTGATCATCCCCCTCTAACGGGTCACTGTCCGTTTCTGATGAAGACTCCTGCTGTAGTAATCCGTCATGTTAGACTGACCTCCTGCACCAGACGTTCCAGACACTGGTCCAGCTCACTGGAGCCTCTCTCACTGTCCGAGAACCTCCCAGAGTCTTGGGACTCGCAGCAGCTGCTGCTTCCTTCTGCTGCTTACCTAGCGAGGAGCTGAAGTAGAGGCTCCCGAGGTGGTTCTGAGCTGCTGTTCTTGATGTGCTTGACCGAGGCGAGGAGGCGCGCGGCGGCAGCAGCAGGAGGAGGAAGAAACTCCCTGAGGTGGGTTCTGAGGCTGCTGTTCTTGCAGCCCTTGTTTCTGGAGGTTCGGGAGGAGAGTGCGGCGGGACAGGGTCTGGGGATAAAGGCGGGCTCCACGTCATGCACCAGAACGCAGTTGCCGTCCGGGTCGCGCGCGATGAAGGTGTTGGGGTAAGTCTCCACCACCTGACCTGGTAGTACTGTCCTCAGGGCAGTCATGTTCCGCACGAAAAAGGTCAGGTAAGCCGAGGTTAAGGGGTAAGGGTCAAGGTAAGGGCAGTGTTTTAAGGCCAGTTGAACACAACACGATGATAACGTTGTTGACGATGAGGAGGAGGAGGACGTTTTGGTCGAGGAGGATGACGACGACGATGAGGAGGAGGAGGACGTTAAGGACGACGCCGACACTGATGACGAAGATCTAAGTGAGGAAGCGTACGATGAGAAATCACAAGCGGAGGTATTCACTGTGAACAGAGCGAAGTCCGATTTGGTACTCTCCATTTCGGAATCGGTCAACAAACGGTAGAATTCCAACATGGCACGGTAGTTCCGGACGAAGAGGCAGAATCTCACACTGCACCCTTCCACAGAGGGCGAGGCGCACAGAGAGCACAGAGGGTACTGCCTGGACAGCGAGTAAAACTCCTGCTTGCCCGACAACAACACACCACAGTCTCCGCGAGGAGACTGCAGCTCGATCCGATGGTGAAACTTCCAAGGAAAACTCTGAAGACGTTGTCTGGCGCCCTCCAAGGTCCCGTCTTCGGGCAAGAAGGTCATTAAACTCAAAGCTGGGGTAGTCAAGGCTTCAGAGCCTACACAGTAGCCGGGAACGTCCTCACAGGGCTTGAAGTCTGAGCGGAGGATGGGGGAATCTGCCTCGTGGATGTGCAGGAGGGAGAGGGCGGGGTCTGCAGGCTTGAGGTGAGGCTTGAACAGCTTCCGCATCTGTCGGCCCCGTCCTCTGGGCACGTGCAACGTCAGGTGCACTTTGCTGCAGTCTCCCTTCTCCTGGGTGGTGGCCATTGGTCAGCGATTGGTCTGTACCGGGGTGTCACATCTGCACGGGGTGTCACATCTGCACGGGGTGTCACATTGGTTTATGCTCTAAGAACAGCGCCACCACCAGGGACTGAGGTGTGTGTACTGGAGGCTTTGTGTTGTCTGAGAAGGAAGTTCTGATGGTAGACATTTTTGTTGTTGTTGTTGTTTTTGCCTTACAGTTTGATCTTTTTTCTCTGTGTGTGTGTGTGTAAGTTCTCTATGATTACATTTTTGTGTCTTTATGTGAAGTTATCTTTTTTTGTTTTTTGAATGCTCACGTTGACAATAAACAATGAGAAAGGTGTGGCCTACGCGCGCACACTCTACACTACGCTGCTTTTTTTTTCTTTTTCTTTCTCACTTTGATTAAATTAATGTACAACAGGAACAAAAACCTGCTTTGTCTACTCAATCATATCGCTGACTGGTTTTTGGATGTAGACCTCCATGCACGTAAAAAACTATGACATGAAACTTTTGTTTTCAGGAGAAAAAAAATCACTGCTTAAAAAAACAAACACGTGTATATCCACACCAACAACTAGCAAAATAGTATATAACACAAGTCTTCGCCTCACAGTAGCTGCATATAAAGAAAAGAACCAAACACTAACACCAGGGAGGAAAAAAAAGACAACAACATGCTGGCATCATAAGAAGAAAAACACAACAAGCATGGAACACATCTCTCTCAGTAAGGAGGAACACACACACACACACCTCCTCTTTTCCTAGTCTCACTGAACTATTCTTGCTTTTTTTCTTTTTTTCTTTCTTTTTCTTTCTCACTCACACCCTGATTTTGATCCCCAAAAGACTGGACATGGAAAAAGCCTGGATCCTTCCCTACCTACAGTCTCTCCACTCTCTCACTCTCTCCAGGCAGGCGGACTCACGTCTGCACTACGGAACGGACTGCAAGGAGACTGATAGGCCTACTAGGCTACAAAGCAAGAGCGCCTTTCACCACCCCCTTGTCTTTGCAAATAAGCCTACCCCTCCTCACTCCGCTACGCCTCGTCGTGGGGGCCTAGCCTGCGAGTAGCGGTAGGCTAGGGCGCTCACACTGACACTAGGCCTACCACCACACGCTCATCTACCCGTTTCTCAGCCATCTATCTATCCAGGCCTAGGCCTAGGCCTACCCCCAACTATTTCATTCATCTGCTCCCACCCTTGTTGTTGTATTGTGGGTGCTTGCTTTTTGCCTTCTAGCGTGGCACCTGATTGTGGCGATAAGTAGTGCTAGTGTGGGTGTTGTTTTTTTTTAATGGCGAAACGACCGCAAAAAGTATTTTTGTGTTTTTTTTGGTTTTTTTTTAAGGAAGGGTTTTCACACAGAGAGAGAGAGAGAGAGAGAGAGAGAGAGGAGAGAGAGAGAGAGAGAGAGAGAGAGAGAGAGAGAGAGAGAGACAGACAGACAGACAGACAGACAGACAGACAGACAGACAGACAGACAGAGAGACAGACAACAGACAGACAGACAGACAGACAGACAGACAGACAGAGACTGAGAGAGAGAGTGTGTGTGTGTGTATGTGTGTGTGTGAGTGTGCTTTGGAGGTTGTGTTTGTTTTTGTTTTTGTTTTTGTTTTTGTTTTAGTCACATCATGGTCCTTTGTTATTCGTTTTGGTTTCCTTGAAAGCTGTATCAAAAAGAAGATGATAATCTGAACAATAAGGAAGTATATTCGATGGGTGGCTGTGTTCTTGGTAGTTGTATAAAGCTTGTAAAGTACACACTTGGTGATTGTAGTGGTGGTGGTGGTGGTGTGTGTGTGTGTAGTAGTAGTAGTAGTAGTAGTAGTAGTAGTAGTAGTAGTAGTAGTAGTAGTAGTAGTAGTAGTAGTAGTAGTAGTAGTAGTAGTAGTAGTTCTTCAGTTTAACGTCCTTCCACTAAATAGTAATTTCAGACGGGAAGGTGTACATGTATGTGTGGATCTGTGTGTGTGTGTGTGTGTGTGTGTGTGTGTGTGTGTGTGTGTGTGTGTGTGTGTGTGTGTGTGTGTGTGTGTTTGTGTTTGTTTGTTTATTTGTTTGTTTGTTTGTTTGTTTGGTGAGGGGGGGGTACAAAGATACACACAGCTAATCGTCCTCAATAAACAATAAACAAGATAAAGCGTAAACAAGAACTTTGAAAAAAAAAGAAGTAACAGCTCAAACACTAACTTTGCAATTTCCACAACTAATAAATTTCAATGTACTATAGGTATCTGATAATTGGACTATGAGTTAATAACAATACAATATCTTTCATTAAAGGCGTGTCTTGAAGTATTTGCTCTAGGCAACAGACTGGGAAGACAGGCAAAAAAGGTTTTAGATCTCGATATTGGAAAACAATATGCGCATTTGGTAATAGTTTTGCCACAGATATATGTTGCTGTTTTTTTTGAAAATTTAGATCTAAAAGCATTGAGCTTAAACCTGTAGAGAAGAGATGCAACATTTCTATATTCAAGAGAGCAGCGGTATTTCATATTATCAAAAGATAATAAATGAGTTTCGTCATCATTCCAACATATGTGTGTGTTTATTTATTATTTTTATTTTATTCTTTATATCGAGGATAATAGAATAAGCACTCTGGGCTTTTTTTTTACATCCAGTCCCCGTGTGTATGCAGTTTTTGTAAATCGTGTCATCTGTTCCCACCGGCACATGATGGCCTGCTCTTACGAAAAGCGGAACAGTGTGTGTGTGTGCGTGCGCGTGCGTGCATGTGTGTGTGGGTGCGTGCGTGTGTGTGTGTGTGTATGTGTGTGTGTGCGTACGTGCATGTGTGTGTGTGTATGCGCGTGCGCGCGCGCGGGGGTGTATGTGTGTTGCTTTGAATAAATGATTCTGAACGGTTTCTCCTCTGCATTTCTCCATATCTGAACCCTCTTCAGTGCACATACAAACAAGGTCAACAGAAGCACAAACAATCCTACAATTGCCTGGCCTCACAACGCATACTTCTACCTCTACTTAAAACAACTCTGACTCTGAGACACCAGGCGTGGTTCAGGCCAGTAGAGCTCCAGGAAAAACTAAGGGAACCAGCGACATCATTCCGAGACTACAGACTTTTCTTTTTTGGCTGCCTCATCTTCTGTGACGTTCCTGTCCCTGCTGTTCCCACGCCGCTCGTTTCAATCTCCCCGCCACAGCCATACCCCAGGTTCGCTATGTCTCATCCTCAGGGTCGGAAGTCCACAGGGAGCCCATCAATATCAGGTCGCCATGGCGCCACCAGCCAGAGGGGCCCTTGCACTGCTGCTGGGTCACTGTGGTGGTGTTCAGTGGTGCCTGCTCTGAGCTTACGTACGCAGGACTACACCTACTAAGCCCCCGTCTAACGACAGTGTTAGTTCAGTCGCGGAGCCAGACTGAGTGAGACGCCCAACCGAGGTGGCGACCACCACAACGTCCCTCCAACGACCGCTGCCGCGAGACTACAGACTTTGTCATCAAGACTGGACTAAAGATTTAGCATGGCCAGGGACGGCGGGAGATGAAGCCATTTTTTACTCTTTTGGTCGTATAAAATTCATCGTGCCTTCAATACTATTCAGCCACATGTTTAAGCGCTCGCAATTTGACAGCCCAGTTCAATTCCCGTTCGAGGGAATTTTTCCTTGGAGTTAACATCAGTGCTGACTCCACTCTCCCCAAAAGTCCTTCGGATGAGACTATAAACCGACGCCCCGTGTGCAAACGCACACAGAACATCTTGTGCACACGTTAAATCCTGTTCCGCTTTTCGTAATAGTAGGCCATTGTGTGCCAGTGGGAACAAATGACAAGATTTACAAAACGGCATATACACGGGGACTGGATGTGTAAAAAAAGCACATGAGTGCTTATTCCATTTTCTTCGATATCAAAGACTAGATAGATAGATAAATAAATAAATAAATAAATAAATAAATAAATAAATAAATAAATAAATAAATAAATAAATAAACAAAGTACTCTCAATGAACGTATGTCCTCAAGCTCATTCTCTAAATGATGAGCTTTGTGACGGATTGAACACAGTTTGTCCTATTTCAAAAAGCAAAATTAAAAAAAAAATCAACTTCAACTGGTTTCCTCCAAGGCAATGTGCTGTCCCATATCCTCTTCGCTTTTTTTACACCAATGATTGCATTGGGTTCGATCTTACACCATGAATGAAATAATTATTGAGGAAAAAGTAATGGAGGAAAAACAAGTGCAGGTGACAACTTCTGAATTATTTTGAAAATGACTTATCAAAGATTCAATTAAAATAAAATTAAATGAAAGAAAATTCTAGGGAATAATGTCTTTCAGTGGCAGCATTTTAGGCATTTTTGGGTAAGAACCATGCCTTTGGCCTGACCTGACTCGAGTTTTGGCTCCTGGATGAGTCTTCATCAGAGGTCCTGGCGGTGATTGAAACTCCATTTGCATGAACGAAATATTGTGATAACTCTGCTCTGGAAGATCTAACTCACATGCCATACGTTCTAAGCAAGTCGAGTTGTTTTCTTTCTGTTGCAAGAGCAACTGTCTGAAACTTCAACGTTCAAAAGACGAAAAGGAATGTTCATTGATTTTTTTCACCAAACCCTGCATGAATATCTCTCTCTCTCTCTCTCTCTCTCTCTCTCTCTCTCTCTCTCTCTCTCTCTCCTCTCTCTCTCTCTCTCTCTCTCTCTCTCTCTCTCTCTCTCTCTCTATATATACACTGATGTACCGCTTTTGATTATTATTTTAGTTTTGCAGTCATAGTTGTTGTTTTTGTCCAACTATTATCATTTTAAGCTATGCTCGGAACCTGCATGGATTTTTTCGTGTTTGGTAAGATAATAAATATCCTGTATGTGTGTATGTTGTTTGGGGCACAGACAGATTGTATCTGTGAAGATTCATAAATCAGTTGCCTGATACTCAACCCAGCACAGCAGCACGCTGCATTAGCTGAGGGAAAAAACGAGTAGTTTCCTCCATTGTTCAGAACTGTGTCCCCGCCCCTCTCTTTTCTTGCTTTATCTGCTGAAATCATTGCCTTCAGACAAGCAGGGGAGGGGGGGGGGGGGGGGGGGGGGGGAGGGGGTGGGGGTGGGTGGGGGTACCCAACGGTATAGGAGACGGTATAGGAGATGATTGATCTCTATAAGTAAATTAAGTTTTGTTTCAGTTATTGAAATACTTTACCGCATGTAAACAAAAAAGATTTAGAATCAAACAGAGAGCCCTATATTTGTCATAAAATAATGTGTGTGTGTGTGTGTGTGTGTGTGTGTGTGTGTGTGTGTGTGTGTGTGTGTGTGTGGTGTGTGTGTGTGTGTGTGTGCGCGCACGTGTGTGTGTGTGTGTGTGTGTGTGTGTGTGTGTGTGTGTGTGTGTGTGTGCGTGTGCGTTTTTGTGCACGCATACGTGTTCGTGTGTGCCCGCACACACACACACACACACACACACACACACACACACACACACACACACACACACACACACACACACACACACACACACACACACACATGCGTGTATGTGTGTGTGTGACAGAGTGTTTGACTTTCACCCCAATAGATCCCTGAAGTGGAAGGTTCAAATATCGTGGGCTCTGTGTGATGAATAAGGGGCGGGGATGTTTACGACCTCCATTGTCAACATCATAATGATCAAGGACAGATCTGGCGATGCCTCCAATCCCTTCCTGTCTAACCATCACAACGCAGCAGACCAGGACAGTACAGTAGCATGCACGATACAGACTCGTAAGTCAGGTTCATGTTAGCACTTGAAGGGTTACAGAAACACGAAACTGTATTGTATTGTAATATGTTGTGTTGTGTTGTATTGAATTTAATTGAATTGTATTGAAATGTATTGTATTGAATTGTATTGAAATGTATTGTATTGTATTAAATCGAATTGTATTGAAATGTATTGTATTGTATTGAATTGTATTGTATTCGTATTGTATCGTATGGTATTGTGTTGTACTGTGTTCATGGTATTGTATTATTTTGTTTTTGTATTGTATGGTATTGTGTTGTGTTGTGCCGTGTTGTAGTGTAATGTAGTGTATGGTGTTGTGTTGTACTTAGTTGTATTGTATTATATTGTAGTGTGGTGTAGTATAGTATAGTATAGTGTAGTGTAGTGTAGTGTAGTGTAGTGTAGTGTAGTGTAGTGTAGTGTAGTGTAGTGTAGTGTAGTGAAGTGTAGTGTGGTGTGGTGTGGTGTAGTGTAGTGTAGTGTAGTGTAGTGTAGTGTAGTGTAGTGTAGTGTAGTGTAGTGTAGTGTAGTGTAGTGTAGTGTAGTGTAGTGAAGTGTGGTGTGGTGTGGTGTAGTGTAGTGTAGTGTAGTGTAGTGTAGTGTAGTGTAGTGTAGTGTAGTGTAGTGTAGTGTAGTGTAGTGTAGTGTAGTGTAGTGTAGTGTAGTGTATGGTATGTGTTGTTCTGTGTTGTATTGTGCTGTATTGTAGTGTACTGTACTGCAGTGTATTTTTGTATTTTGTACCACTTTATGTCACGCAGATTTCTCTGCGTGAAATTCGGGCTGCTCTCCCCAGGGAGAGCGCGTCGCCACATGTGCAGCGCCTACCCATTTTTTTTTTGTAGTGTACTGTTGTGTAGTGTACTGTACTGTAATGTGGTGTACTGTAGTGCACTGTAGTGTAGTT
>CM060336.1:12508865-12513865 GCA_030674155.1 Stramonita haemastoma
CCCTGGTTTATAGACTCACCCGAAAGACTTTTGGGGGTGGGAGGGAGTGGAGTAAGCGCTGATATTAACTCCAGAGGAGTAAACACTGAAACACAGGCCTGCGATCAGAGTCTTGCTGTATGACTTTAAGGGAAAGGTTATGGACTTCAGACTGTCCTGCCTAACCTCATTGAGAATATAGCATTTCATCGAGTACCTCCGCTTCTCTATCAGCAACAGAACTGTAGAGAGCCGCAGCATGAGGATTTCTATCCAAATACTGGTCAGCCAAAAAGCTTTTTATAATCTCCCTGACAGTCACAGGAAATCTGCCCCAGTTCGTGTTTCTCCGGGTGGCCAAATTGGCATAGGGGTGTCTACAAACATGGTTCGATGATGAGGGCTGGTGCTGTAATTACTGTTAGACGGTATAGTATGGTAAAATGACTTTGTCAAAAGTCACTATAGATGGGTTTTTTTTTACTAATTAGAATTTGCTGTGATCGCTGTTGGGCTGTAGTATGGCAAAGTGACTATGTCAAAAGTCGCCGTAGCTGTTTATGCCGACGAGAAATATTTATTTCAAAAGGAGTGCACCAACTCTTATTTTTAAAGCCCCTTTTTCCTAGATCAGGGGTAAGTAAAAAAAAAGAAAAGAAAAAAAAAGTGTCTTGTCTTAATGATACGTGAAACATCCTCTACAAAAGTGCTCACATATATAACATCCTGTTCCGCTTTTCGTAAGAGTAGGCCATCGTGTGCAAGTGGGAACAGACGACAAGATTTACAAAGCTGCATACACACGGTGACTGGATGTAAAAAAGCACAGGAGTACTTATTCCATTATCCTCGATATAAAATAATGAATAAATAAAATAAATAAATAGACATAGAACAGCAAAAGTGACAGTCACCAAGCCAACAGTGAAGCCTTCAAAAAGATACCAGCTGGCCTGCAAAAGATGGATGGGTTTCAACGTTTCTGTAAGACATTCGGCGTTGTTGTTGATTGTTATTCTTCTCCTTCTTCAATTTAAAGTCTATCAACATTTGGTGATATTAGACTAAAAAGAAAACAAACAAATAACAAACAATTAAACAAGCCCACCAAACCATAGAACATTGACAGAAGACTTGAGAATATATCTGTAATCGTTGTTTTTCGGGGAAACTGCTAATTCAAAGCCAGATTCTTTGTAAAACTGTATCTAAAACTGAACATTTGAAAAGAATATGTCCATAAGATGTTCGGTGTGCGTTCACGTACATAATTATCAAACACGGACAAAGTCTTATGCAAACAATGCCAGAGGCTGAAGAGTTAAAAATAATGTGAACCAGAGCAGTTCACGCTCCCTCACACAAGACATGCCGTTATAGGGTGTACTACTATCTTCATCTCCACCTGAGAAATGGCAATGTCTTTATTTATTAATTCGCTTATATTATTCTTTTATATTGAGGATAATGGAATAAGCGCTGATGTGCTTTTTTCATCCAGTCCCAGCGTGTACGCAGTTTTGTAAATATTGTTATCTGTTCCCACCGGCACACAATGGCCTACTCTTACGAAAAGCAGAACAGGATTTAATGTGTGCGCAAGATGTTCTGCGTGCGTTCGCACACGGGGCCTCGGTTAACAGTCTCACCCAAAAGACTTTTGGGGAGAGTGGAGTCAGCACTAATGTTAACTCCAGGGGAAAAATCTCCTCGAATGGGAATCCAACTCGGGTCGTCAAATTGCTGAGCGCAAGTCCTGACCACTAGGCTATCCCTACAGTGGTCACATAAAGTCGTGATTAACATTTGAAGGGCTGAGGTGAGTATGACACTAAACATTGTACAGTGGTGAGAGAGGGAGCGAGAGAAAGGCAGACCACAGCACAGAGTGGTCATGGGTCTGACCAGTCCATAGAGCACGTGGGCACTAGAGTAAAGAAAAAAAAGGCACACAGACCCAGTGACGAAAAAACACTCGGGAGTAAATAAACTACATGCAGCAACTCTTCTTCCCCTCCAACTTCCCATAGCCCCCCTAACACACACACAAAAGAAAAATCTGCACCCACGCATATATAATGTATATATTATTATATATATATATATATATATATATATATATATATATATATATATATATATATATATACACATATTATATACCTACCTACCTACCTACCTACTACCTACCTACCTACCTACCACCTACCTACTACATACAAACATCATACATACATACATACATACATACATACATACATACATACATACATAATACATACATACATACATATGCAGGCAACATTAAGGCCTGTTCCATTTTTTGGAGGAGTAGGCCATTGCATGCTGGTGAGAACAGATGACAACATTTACAAAACTACATGCACACAAGGACTGGATGTGACAAGACACATGGGTGCTTAATCATTATCTTCGAAATAAAAGAATTTAGATAGTATGTACGTACTGGCACACAGGCACATGAGAAAGAAAGAAAAACATAGCGGGACAAGACAGAGATAGACAGAGACAGAAACACAGAGAGACAGACAGTTAGAGAGAGACATAGAGACAAAGAAAAAGAGTGAAAAAGAGACAAATTGAGACTGAGAGACAGGGATATGAAAAAAAAAATCTATCAGGGGAAAAAACTTTTATAAGACGCATGTTGCTGACTTTAAAAAGTTTTTTTTTTAAACATATTTTACCATTATACTTTTTCTGAATCTTATACCTTTCAAATCATTTCTAATGACAGACAAACTATGTGTGATAACTGAAATTTAATAAATAAATGATAATGAATAGATAAATAAATAAATAAACAAATAAATGAATAAATAAAAATAGCCCGGGAAAACCCCAGGAAGCACAGCACAGAAGAATAGTCTGGCCAGTTTTAAAAGTAAAAGGAGTGGACAGATAAGAGGCTGGATTGCCATTGACAAGTGCCATAACTTCTTTATCACTGGAGTGTTGCCATATTTGTCTTACATACACAGCTTGAAGTGTGTCGTTAAATTTGAACGAGTCTGACAGGGCTTGTTCATTGCTCTGTTTTTCTTCTTCTTGCTGTTCTTTCCTTTTTCTTTCTTTTTTTTTTCTTGTTTCTTTCTTCTTTTCTTTCTTTTTTCTTTCTTTCGACTTTTTCTTTGTTTCTTTCTTCTTTTCTTTCTTTCTTTCTTTCTTTCTTTCTTTCTTCTTTCTCGTCTCTTCTCTCTTTCTTCTTTCTTTCTTTCTTTCTTTTTTCTTTCTTTTCTTTCTGTTTTTTTTCTTTTCTTTCTTTCTTTCTTCTTCTTTTCTTTCTTCTTCTTTTCTTTCTTTCTTTCTTTCTTTCTTTCTTCTTTCTTCTTCTTCTTTCTTCTCTTGTCTCATGTGTTGTGTCTGTGCTTGTTGTCTATGTTCTATGTATCTTGTATGTATGTATCTATCTAGTGATCTATGATATCATGCATCATCATGTATCACTATTGTACTCTATGTATCTTCTATGTATCTATGTATCTTCTATTCTAGTTAGATAAACTTGAACTTGTATCTATTATCCTACTTTCACTATTCGTATTCATGTATCTTCTAATCAAGTGCACTCAGATGATCTATAGTACATTGCGGATGCCTCCCTTCCAACTTCCAACGCTGCTCAGGAGGGTGTAGTGGAGTGCAGTGATTTCAGTGCAGTGCAGTGCATGTGCAGTGCAGTGCAGTACAGATTGCGTGCGTGTGCAGTGATGCAGTGGTGTTGTGTGGGTGGTGGGGGGGTGGGTGTGGGGGTTTGGGTGGGGTGGGGGGGTGGGTGTAGGGTTGCGTGGTGGGTGTGTTGTGTGTTGTGTAGTGTAGTTTGCAGTGCAGTGTCAGTGATGCAGTGTAGTGTAGTGTAGTGTAGTGTAGTGTAGTGTACTGTACTGTACTGTACTGTACTGTACTGTACTGTACTGTACTGTACTGTACTGTACTGTACTGTACTGTACTGTACTGTACTGTAGTGCAACATAGTGCAATATAGTGCAATACAGTGTGGTAATTTCAAGTTGATCACCTATAGTTTTTCTTTCTTGGTAGTTGGAATAACTCTTCATATCTCTAAAGGTATGACTGGAATCGAAAACTTTGAACTTGCCTACATAATTATGCTGTTCATCCCCACCTCCCCCTTCGAACTTAAGCTGTGGGCCCAATATTCCATCCACTCTACACCCTCCCCCTTACCTAATAAGAGTTACACATTGCAGATGCCTCCTACCAACTACATAACTCATCAGTCTGCTAGAGCCTTTGGTACGTACTGGGTATACCTGTTTTTCCACACACCGTCAGATGCTAACATGAATAACAGGATCTTTAACGTGCATGGCAGATTGCCTGTGTTAACGTATGCGAGAGGTAAGTATATATAGCATCGACATGAAAAGAAAAAAAAAAGGTGGCGCTGCTCTTATGGTGACGCGCTTCCCCCGGAGAGAGCATCCCGAATTTCACACAGAGAAATCTGCCGTGACATAAAAGTGGCATAAAAGTTTTTTTAAGTTTAATTTTTTTTTGTCATGTGTCTAAAACATTTGATCATATGTCTGAAACATTTATCATGTATATAAAACCTGTGTCATATATCTGATACATGTGTTTTGTATCTGATACATTTGTTGTGTGTCTGAAACCTTTGTCATGTATCTGAAACATTCTCAGTGTTTTAAAGTATTTGTAATGTGTCGGAAACATTTGTCGTGTGTCTGAAACATTTGTCATGTATCTAAAACATTTGTCATGTATCTGAAACATTTGTCGTGTATCTGAAACATTTGTCATGTATCTAAAACATTTGTCGTGTATCTGAAACATTTTTCGTGTATCTGAAACCTTTGTCGTGTGTCTGAAATGTTTGCCATGTATCTGAAACATTTTGTCATGTGTCTGAAACATTTGTCCTGTATATGAAACATTTGTCATTTGTCTGAAACATTTGTCATTTGTCTGAAACATTTGTCATGTATCTGAAATATTGTCATGTATCTGAAACATTA
>CM060336.1:12518865-12523865 GCA_030674155.1 Stramonita haemastoma
AGCGAGGCGTCAGAGACCTCAGCTTCTCTAGGGGCCAGCATGTTGAGGGCCGCGCCATCTCCTCTTCCTCACTGCTTTACCTTCCCTGACCCTAAAGAGGGCAGGTACCCGTTAACAGCTGGGTGAACTGGGGGAAAACTGTACTGTAGCAAAGGCACGCAAACGGTCACCCATCAATAGGCAAACCAAGCTCGACGCTGCTTAACTTGACTGGGGGAAAGCGAGCGCTCTGACCACTGAGCTATCCCGTCCCTTAAAAGAGTAATCCCCTCCCCGTAAAAGAGGTAGAACCAGCTTTATACTACGTGCATAAGTGCCTGACCCCATGTTCCGGAGAGGGCAGAGCTCCTGTTAAAGAGTGGCCCCCTTGAGCCCCCCCCCTGCCTATCTCCTGCTCCTAGGGGGCCGTAAGCACAGGGATTGACAATAATCTCCCCTGTTTTCATCAAAACATGGCGTCTAATACTCGGAGAAAGAAAGCGTCGTTGATATCACGATCATAATATAACTGTTGCTGTTGTTGTTGTTTTGTTGTTTTGTTGTTGTTGTTGTTGATATCAGACATTATCATAACTGTTGCGTTGTCGTTGATATCAGATATGATCATAACTGTTGTTGTTGTTGTTGATATCAGACATGATGATAATTTGTTGTTGTTATTGTTGTTGTTGTTGACATCAGACATGACCATAACTTGTTGTTGTTGTTGATGATGACGATATCAGACATGACCATAACTTGTTGTTTTTGTTGATGATGACGATATCAGACATGACCATAACTTCTTTTTTGTTGTTGATGATGACGATATAGACATGATCATAACTGTTGTTGTTGTTTGTTCTTGTTGTTTTTGGAATCAGACATGATCATAACTATTTTTGTTGTTGTTGATATCAGATATGATCAAACTGTTGTTGTTGTTGATGTGAGACAACGCACGCGAACACACCACCCACACACAAGTATAAAAACAAATTAAGACAGATTATCCTTTGACCCTGATTTGGGTATATAGAATGAACAGTGACAATCAAAGAAAGTATCAACACTCTGAGATTCATCTTGAATGATCACTGGCAAACTCAAAGTTGGTGATTGGTAAATCAAATTAATAGCTAACATTAATAATTTTTTTAAAACCTTTCCAAGTTTGATAAATGTTCCAAACTTTGGACAGATTATCCTCGTCGCTTTAAAGAAACTACAAGAATTGAAAGCTGACATATTCTCTCATACTTTTTCTTTTTTTAGAAATAAATTGGTTTCGAAGATCTTCACATTTGTGAAAATTCCGTTATGAAAAAAATGTCTTTGTTGACGCCATGTTGCAATTATTGCAAAAATAAATCTAGCATAATATTGTTGTATATACTAGTTTCAGTTGGAACTTTCTAAATACTGCATCTAACTAGACTGAAGTAATACAAAATGTATGTATTTGGTAACGGCATTGTGTCACTTTCTCTTCCATAGAGGAATTTACAAAACAAGCTTTTCTTTCTACTCTCTCGGAGCATTACGCCAGATGTGAGTGTGATAGGTATTTTACTGCTTCGCGCTTGACGCTTTTACACAGATAATCTTTATTGGCCAATGCCAACCATAGTCAAATCCAGTTTCAATCAGATTGCTTTTGATACAGTTTAACCAAGTTTTATTTTTGTATAGAGCCATTCAAATCAACACACACACACACACACACACACACACACACACCCTCTCTTTCCCCCCAACAACACATAAAAAACCTTCCCCGTACCAAGTGATCCATCTTTTCAAAGAAGACCCCGTATCTCCATTACAGTCAGCTATTTATTTGGCTCATTTGCCCGGAAAAGACAGTTCCACTCAACAATGGCGCTCATCCCGCTATGCCCATAAACTGTGCGGCTGTTCACCTTTGTGCCAAGAAGCCAGCTTCCTTTTTGAGCACAGTCTTGGGGGTGGATTTTACGCCCCATATAAAGAACCCACATTTCGGTAGTAGAAGTATTAGGTTTCATTAAACTCGGTTTTCGCTCAGTGACCTGATTGAAGACAGGTTTGCTGAAGTATGCATACGTCCCTATAAAGAACCCACATTTCGGTAGTAGTAGTATTAGGTTTCATTAAATTAATTCGGTTTTCGCTCACTGACCTGATTGTGGCCAGGTTTGCTGAAGTAGGCATGCATACACCAACCAAGGAGGTCAGACCTGGCGCGGCAATTAGCTGAGGGGCTGACGGTTTTACAGGCAATCCACCACAAAGGCTGCTTTGTCCGCAGCACTAAATGAGAAGGGGCCGCCCTCTGTTCCTGGGGCCTCATCCCCGAAACCCTACCCCCTCCTTTACAACCTGATCCTCTTGATGCCCCAGATTTTGTGGGACTGCTATAAATAGTTCTTTGTGAGGGGAAACAACCTCGTCCTGGCAGTGTTTAGCTTTGAGGTCTTTGCAGGTCAGGTGACAACTGTAAATCAAAAGTCGTCGCAACCTCCTTTTGCCTGAATGTTACAATAGATGCATTGCACACATCAACAGACTTTTTTTTTTTTTTCAACAAGCCAAAATGGATCAAAACACAAGTAAAATCCCTACAGCCATGGAGATCTAGGTGACAAATTTTATAGCATCTTTTCTTCTATCGAAGCTGACAGAGTTGAAAATGAAGTTGTTTTCATATTGTATAAAATGTGCAGAGTGTTTAACAAATACTTTGTTATCAACAAACGAAATTCTCCGAAATATTATCCAAAACATTGTTTGAAATCTCATGGAAACATCTTCCAAATCAATCAGGTTGCTAAGTTAAAAACTCTGGGAAATAATTATCTAGGTGAAAGGGGTGCTTAAGTAATTAGTTAAGTTTTTATTTTTTTTTTTTTTTTTTAGCAACAAGTGGAAAATGAAAGTTTTGTAAGTGTGTTTGCTGGGCCTGACTTGGCAGGTGATTTCGCAGCGTGACGAATTTTCGCTCATATGATAGACAACAGTAGTTACTGTCTGAGCGTTCGGGAGAAGCGAGGAGAAGAAGAAGGAGAGAGAGAAAAGAAAAGAAGAAAAAGATGACAAGAAGAGAGAAGAAGAAGAATTTGAAGAATTGAAGAAGAAGAAGAAGAAGAAGGAGAGAGGTAACACTTAGTTTGATAAAAATTATGTTGTTAATATTGTATCTCAAAGCTGCATGTTTTTTTTCAGTATTACATTTTGTTGCTAACATTAATACTGTTTCAACTGTTCAATTGTTCAAAAGCTAATTTGTTAAGACTCTCATGATCACTAGAACACAACATTTGGGAAAAAAAGATATTTTTTTCCATTTTCTTTATAGTGTGTATGTGTTTTTCTTCATTAGAAATATAAAGTTTGGTAACTGGAATTAGTAACAGCAATTTTTCATATATATTAAAAAAAAAAATTTTTTTTTTAAAAAAAACAACGGTAACTGCTCTGTTTCTGTCTCAGACATGAACTATTCCGACACATGAAGGCAGAAGAACAAGCAGGTACTAGGTGTGACACCTAAGCCTTCACAATGAGCCCAGTGTCTGAGCTTATCAGACCAGAAAAAAGGTGACCAATTTTTCACCTTTGTGCTGACACTGAATACTGTTGATGCTTCAGATTTTCCAATTTCCTTTTAGTCACAGCTTAATGTGTTTATCACGCACTCGCTCCTATCACTATCAGTTTTTTAATGTCCTGTTTGATGAAGTGTGAGGACGAGATAGCTCAGTAGTTAGAGTGCACGCTTTCCCCCAGCCAATATCTAGCAGCATCGAACGTGGTTACCAACTGGATGGGTGACCTTATGCGCACATTAGCTTCAGTACGGTCTCCCAGTTCACCCAGCAATCAATGGGTACCTGCCTCTTTAGAGTCAGGGAAGGTAAAGCAGCGAGGGAGAGGAGATGGACGCCGCCCTCAATATTCTGGCCTCTGAGAAGCTGAGGTCTTGATGCCTTGCTCCCCTACGACCACATAGGTCATGGGAACACCATTACCTTTTACCTTAATGAAGTCACGGTGTGGACATATCAGATCAAAAAGATACCAGTTCCTCATCTCTTTTCTGAAATGGATTCTGATGATGATTAGGACAGTTGGTTTTCTCTCACTTAACAGATTATCACAGTCAGTAGAACTCCTTTAGTGATCTTGTCACTTGTTTCTTTTGTGAGAGGATCATTTTTTACATAACGATAATTATGAGGGTTTTTCATGCTACAGAATTCACCTAATATTCCTTATGGTAAGAATATCACATTAAAATGATACAAGACTTAAATTGTACATTTCTGTTTGTGTGTTGATTTCAAACAATATAAACATCGTGAATCAAGGATTTGTCATATATTTTTGCAAGCTTTGTATTACGTAACTGACGTAACCCGTTTATCATTAATCCTGTATCTAGTATGGTAAAAGTAAATCGTAGAGAAAGTAAATAATGCATCATCTTAGTAGCTCAACATGGTACAATGATGGTGCGACTGCTCCTTTAGAATCCAACTCAATGTCTCATGCAGTTCATTAAATTCACAGTCTCTTTATTTTTGCACACACAACAAATTTATGAAACGATCGTTGATCATTGATTTATATACAAAAAAATCCAGGTTGCTTTATTTCTTCTGGTAAGATTTAGTCTACAACTTTTGGGTACTTTTTACTAATCAGAATTATATTTGTAGCCTTCTCTGAAACACGTATGTAAGTGTGTGTGTGTGTGTGTGTGTGTGTGTGTGTGTGTGTGTGTGTGTGTGTGTGTGTGTGTGTGTGTGTGTGTGGTGTGTGTGTGTGTGTGTGTAGTTTCTTCCTTTGCTGTGTGTATTTTCAATTTTTTAAAAACTTTTTCTTTGTACGACAATTTCTAAGGTTTTTTTTCCTTTTTCAAATATGCATATATATGATTTTTTTTCTTAGATGGATGGCTTGATGAAAAAAAAAGCAATTGTACTGCTCATTCAATGTACCATCTGGAAATAAAAGTTTGACTTGGCTTTACTCGACTT
>CM060336.1:12528865-12531365 GCA_030674155.1 Stramonita haemastoma
CATTGTGGAATTCATGGAAACGAATGGGCTGACAGCTCTGCAAAAGCTGCTGCAATGGACATTGATGCTGAAGATACAACACCTCTAAATCTTCCACTTAGTCTTCAGGAGGGCAACCATTTACTGGAAAAAGCTTGTTGGAACCATTTTTATAATTTACGAAAGAATTCTTCAAGAGCAGAGTCGTTGAGATGTGACAGAGTGCGCCATTGTTATAACAGACTGTTAAGAAGCCTGGTATATAGATTTCGATTGGACGCTTTTAGAACTAAATTTTGTAAAGAAATAAGATGTATATGTGGCTCTGATTTATCACCTAGACATATAATTTTTCATTGTAAACTACTTCAACCTTATTTTCATAGTACTCTCATAGATAAGTTTTCATTAATGTCATATGAAAAAGTATTGGATGATAATGTGATTATGTTTAGAAATAGTTAAAAGTTTAGTTAAAAGCCCTGTTGGCGAATTTTTGTAAATTTTCTTGTTAGGAGTTTAATTTGTTCAGGAATTTAACCCACCCCCCCCCCCCCCCCCCCCCCCCGTCCCGTTTTTCTTCAAGAAATAGATTATATGGGTCTGAATTTGGGTTTAAGATTGATAAGGGATAGACACATGTAGGTGAGGTTATTCTATTCATTTTACTTTTAATTCTCTCAGTCACTCAACGGGATAAATACATACACACCCACCTTAGTTACCAAACCCAAACCTACATGCACAGTTGCACGCATTCACACACACACACACACACACACACACACACACACACACACACACACACACACACACACACACACACACACACAAATGATTTTGCACATGCACGCTCACACATACTTGCTCATATCCACATGCAGGCATGTGCACTGACATACATACTCACACACTCACACATACACACTCAAGCACACAAGTGACACAATTAATTTTATTCTACTTTTGTTTCTCGTCTAATATCACTATGAGTGAAGAGACGTTAAATTGAAGAAAGCTACTCTCTCTCTCTCTATCACACACACATACATACGCGCGCACACACACACACACTCTCTCACACACACGCACACACACACACACACATACACACACACACACTCTCTCTCTCTCTCTCTTCACACACACACACACACACACAAACGCATATATACACACATTCTCTCTCTCTCTCACACATACACACTCACTCATACACACTCTCTCTCTCTCTCTTCTCTCTCTCTCTCTCTCTCTCTCTCTCTCTCTCTCTCTCACACACACACACACACACACACACACACACACACACACACACACACACACACACACACACTGCAACCCAAATCCATCAAACAGTTCCTGGATGGACCTAAGTGTTCCAACCCCCCTTCCCAAACCAAGCGAAGCAGCACAGCAGATCAATCAGTTCTGCACTGGGTTTGTTGCCAAGTCAGGCGTTAGAGACAGGAAGCAGACGACAATCAAATCTGATCAGCTTGCAAAGACTCCATTGTGTGTAGCCAAAAAGCAGAAGACAGTCCACTTCTTTTACCTAGCCGCTGAAACTCTATCCTCCATGTAACAAGTTCTGAAGATAATCATGGGTTGATTATGCCAAGGAGATGGTGCTTAGTAATCCTCATCGATTCTTTCCTCCTTTGTAATTAAGTAGCTAGGACTTCGTGGGCAGGTCTAGTTTCATGCTTAAAGTTTGTCAATGATTGGTAGGTGAGGGAGAAAAAATGGTTAAAAAGGTAAAGGTGTCCCATAACCTGTAAGGTCGTAGGGGGGAGCGAGGCATCAGAGACCTCAGCTTCTCTAGAGGCCAACATGTTGAGGGCGGCGCCCATCTCCTCTCCCTCGCTGCTTTACCTTCCCTGATCCTAAAGAGGGCAGGTACCCATTTACAACTGGGTGAACTGAGGGGGGAGGGGGGGGGACTGTACTGAAGCCAAGCAAGGCGCGCAAACCCCCATCGAACTGGTAACCACGCTCGACGCTGCTTAAGTTGACTGGGGGGAAAGCGAGCGCTCTGAATAACAATCATTTGTATAAACAGAAAACTAATCACGGTACACTCTATGTAAGGATATCCTCTTAAACAAATCCACATCATTCTAAAGATATGCAAAGACAATTCTGTGTCTGATTAATCTTAGTCGTTCAATTTGTACTTGTATACCATACCTTTTTCGCTGATTCGGAAAGATAGAAAATGACCTAATTTTTTTTTTTTGCACAATCAGGAAGAAATACGATTCAGAATTAAACAGCAATGGTTATTAGTGACTAATGATTCTTCACACCCTTGTAGAATGGTAAAAATGCTAAACGCACTGAACAGTACCCCAACAGTGATAGAAAAAATCGAGCCAGAGGACGAACATAAGGTCTTTTTTTTCTTTTCAAAAGGTAATAGATGAGACATGACATGCTTTGTTACACCCTGCCCGAGAGAGATGTGTGAGGGAGGGAGGGAGGGAGGGAGAGAGAGAGAGAGAGAGAGAGAGAGAGAGAG
>CM060336.1:12538865-12543865 GCA_030674155.1 Stramonita haemastoma
ATGGCGTACTCTTACGAAAAGCGGAACAGGATTTAACGTGTGCACAAGGTGTTCTGCGTGCGTTCGCACACGGGGCCTCGGTTTAAAGTCTCATCCGAAGGACTGTTGGGGAGAGTGGAGTCAGCACTGATGTTAACTCCAGGAGAAAAATTTCCTCGACCGGACTCGAACCCGGGTCTTCAAATTGCCAGCGCAATGTTCTGACCACTAGGCTATCCGTTCAGAGAGAGAGAGAGAGAGAGAGAGGAGAGAGAGAGAGAGAGAGAGAGAGAGAGAGAGGAGAGAGAGAGAGAGAGAGGAGAGAGAGAGAGAGAGAGACAATACACTAAAAAAATTTAAAAAATGAATAAAAAGGGCAAACAACACAAGGATGTGGACATGTTTTACCTTTGCTCATTCTCCGAAAGGAGTAGGGGGAAACTAGGGTTAGTTTAGTTTAGTTTGAAGCCAACGTTTGTGCCTAATGATAAACAACCTCAATGACAAATCGATAATAAAATCAAATCATCCCCGAAGTCGGAATGTGGCTACCTTCATGATGGGCAAAAAAACGGTCACATACTCAAAATATCACCATTAGTGAACCACGAAGCTCTGACCGAGGCACGAAAAAGAAATCAAACTGCAATGTTTTTTATGGAGAAAAAGTAACATAGTACCAAAAGAAGAGTTACACTTTGACCTCAACATTCCGGTCCAAAAGGGTCACAAGATGGGTCAGCAATGTTATAATAAGCCATGTGAGAAAAAAAAAATCCCAGCCTGGTACTGTGTGGTATGAAGGTTATAAAGACATGACTCAGCACAGGGAAGAAGAAGGAGGACATACACACAGAGAATCCATTGAACATGTCTCACATAGAAATGGAGGGATTCGGTTAATAAAGGGCGTGTGTGTGTGTGGTGTGTGCGTGCGTGCGGTGCGTGGTGTGTGTGTGTGGTGTGTTGTGTGTGTGTGTGTGTGTGCGTGGTGTTGTTGGTGTGTGTGTGTGTGGTGTGTTGTGGGTGTGTGTGTGGTGGTGTGGTGGTGTGTGTGTGTGGTGTGTGTGTGTGTGTGTGTGTGTGTGTGGTGGTGTGTGTGTTGTGTGGTGTGTGGTGGTATGCTGCTTTATCAAAGACTATGATAAGAATGTAGTCCTCGTGCCCAATGATGGTGTGTCTTGGTGTGAAACAAAGTATGCGTCAAAGAAAGCTAGTGTTAGTTCGTACCTCTGCCAATGATGCTGTCTTGAGCTGTGACTACAAATGTTGTCTTAAGTCAGTTGTATGTGTACTGACATTTCGGAGCCTAGAGCTAACTGCCACATGTAAATTAAGTTTTGTGCTCAGAATGTAACCTAATGGCGGAGAAGTAAGTCAGGTGTACTATCCTACTGGATGTGGGCAGACCATGAAACTGCTGATTGAGCATTCCCTACATCTTGCGCACACGTTAAATCCTGTTCCGCTTTTCGTAAGAGTAGGCCATCGTGTGCCGGTGGGAACAGATGACATTTCCAAAAGTGCATACACACGGGGACTGGATGTAAAAAAAAAGCACAAGTGTGCTTATTCCATTATCCTCGATGTAAAAGAATAAATCAAATCAAATCAAATCAAATCTCTGAATGACTTCATCAGTAGTTACTGTGGAGAAAACCAGCCTTGCTGGACATTGGTCAATTTGATCTTCCTGGACGTGCACACAAGTGGGGATTAAAAAAAAAACAAAGCTCAAGAGTCGAGTTGTTTCGCTTTAAAACCTCTTGGGATGAAGATGAAGACATTTTCTTTTATAGTCCAACAGTTTTACTTTGTTTCTTTATCGTTTGGGCTGTACCTTGCTCAGCTGTAGTGTGTGTGTGTGTGTGTGTGTGTGTGTGTGTGTGTGTGTGTGTGTGTGTGTGTGTGTGTGTGTGTGTGTGTGTGTGTGTTGTATGTTGTTTGTGTGTATGTGTGTGGTGTGTGTGTGTGTGTGTCTCTGTGTGTGTTGTGTGTGTGTGTTGTGTGGTGTGTGTGTGTGTGTGTGTGTGTGTATGTGTGTGTGTGTGTGTGTGTGTGTGTGTGTGATGCATTCAGCTTGTCACATGACTGACAAATAATTTTGCAGGAAACTATCGAGTTAGCCTAAGGGGTTCTTTCCCATAAAATACCCCTAGATAAAATGTTACAAGTTCTCGAAGATCAATCACATTAAAAAAGTACACACAGTTGCATACCTAAAGACTAAACAGCAGATTTCAGAGTGTGTTCTATAGTTAAAGTTGTTTAATTAAGTGTAGTACACAGTATTATTTTGATTCACAAGACAATACACAACCCATCATCATAGAAGGCTTGGCGTTGAGCCTACGTATCCAGCGAAGCAAAGAAGATGGATCTTCTTTCCCCTGTCCTCAGTCTAAGACTGTTCACATGATAACGCGAAGCTTCCTCCTTATCCTGGGGACCTCAGGAATGCCTGCACTGATCAAAGCTGATCTCCATAGTTTGGAAGTCGTCCTGGCTGTGGGTGGTCAGCTCAGTTTTAGGGGCATGGCCTCCCCTGTCAGGGATCCTCTTTTGTTGGGGGAGAACAAAATGTCTGCTGACACGCGAAGAGAGGCCTGTTTTTGTAAACCCATCCCTGGTTCGATAGTGTACGTTCATCACGCACATGTCATTATAATTATTGGCCAGATCACATTGGCCAGATCACTTTGGTCAGATCACTTTGGTGGGATAAGAACAGAAAAGTAGAGTTATTGTGGTTGAAGGATAATGAACACGTTCTTACATGCGCACATGTGGATATACAACCCAAACTTTTATTAAGTTTATCTCTTTCTAGATATATAATTTTTTAAAGTCCTTAATTAACTTAGACTTCTGTTTATAAGTGTATTCTTACAAGTGTTTATTCCATCACATTTTCCTTGTCTAAGAGTTAAATTATGATGTCATCTTTCATTGATTTATTTACTTGTCCGTTTATTTTTTTGACCAGATTAAAAACTGGTTGTAGGTATAATAATAATATATACAGCTGCAGCTTCACTTCTAATGCACAGTTGCATCTTTTGACCAGTAATCATAAAAAGACACTTTTCAGAGCTGTATGATTATGTTTGCACTGTTTGCTTTTTTCTTTTAAAAAAAAAATCTTCAAATGAAACAAAAGTAATTTACGACAAAATACATCATTGAGACTGTACATGGTGGCATTCCTTAATTTTTTTTCTCAGACTGTTCCAATCAATTCTGTCTTTAATTAACTAACGCCCAATCCCTAAACGTGGGAGAGCTTCTCAGTTACAAGAGCATGGCCTCCCCTTGATAATGACTCTTTACGCTCTCCTGTCATGCCTGATGAGATACAAAGTATCGGCTACCACGTGACAGACAAGGCTTCACCCCCCCCCCCCACACACACACACACCCCCCCATCCTTTGCATTGTTTAACTTACCCTCACCCTCCTCATTCTACACCTCATCGTACCCTTCCCCCTTTTCTATCAATCTCATCTCAGTCAGCAAGTACACTGGCAGCATGCATGGTTGAGAGACAGAGAGTGCAGGGCAGAGCAGGGGCAGACCACGGGCAGTGGTGTGTGGTTACAGCCCTGTCAAAACTGTCGGCAGCCGTCACAGGCTAGGCCCATCAATCTTTGTGTGGCTCAAAACTGTGTTATTTCATATAGTAGATGTAACTAACACAAGGCCAGGTTATGTTATCGGAAACTTTGCGTGGAGGGTAGAACATGTGTGTGTGTGTGTGTGTGTGTGTGTGTGTGTGTGTGTGTGTGTGTGTGTGTGTGTGTGTGTGTGTGTGTGTGTGTGTGTGTGTGTGTGTGTGTAAACTTTGTTTTGTGAAAGTGCTACTCTAAATTTGTAGCACATTTCACCAATAAACATTTTTTCAAGGAGAATGGAATAAGCCCTTCTGCATTTTTTTCACATCTAGTCCCCATCGTGTATGCGCATTTATCAATCTTATTACCTGTTCTTACTGGCACAAATGACCTACTCTTCTGAAAGGTGGATCAGGTTTTACTGTACGAGCATAATGTCCTGCGTGCGTTCGCATAATGACAAGAAACAGACAAAACACCAAAGGCTAATGCCTACAGCTTTATGGTAAAATACACTTCACAATTTGAATACTTTTTGTTGATGCTTAAGCTTGTCCTCAACTGCCATGGTATTAAAAGACTATTTTCAAGCATCTTTTGTAACTCTGCCCCTGCAAATACAACAGTAGATCAACCTGAATAGTAGCTTTACATACATTGTCATGTTGTCTTCCCTCCCCAAACATAAATCAAAAAAACCCTATAACCAATCTCTGCACAGTGACTGGTTTCATATCATTGGTTCGATACTTTAACAAAAACTGTCATACAAAAAAAACACAAACAACATAGCAACAAAAGCAAAAACTAAATATTCAACCAATTCAAGCCTGACTGCATGACACTACACGTGGATATGAGCTTTTTTGTCAACTCCAAGACAAGAACTTCCTAATCTACGTGCTTTGTACCGTCTTTTCTGAGATTAGTGAACAAATCCTAGGTGGAGATCTGACACAGCTAGCAAAGCTTCTTTAATGAACCTTTGTTTGCAAGGACACCCCCTTTTCCAGACGTGTGTTTGTGCTGAGCCCTTAAGAGATCAGGTGTGGACTTGAACGGTGGGCTTGACGTTTTAAGGGGTTGAATAGAAACTCATCAAGAAGTGGTTAATCTTCAGGGTTGTGTGGCCGTGTTCCATTAATCCGGGCATTGTCCTTTACTGCAGTCTGATGGAAGCGAAGCTGACAAAGACCTCATCAAAGGCTCGTCCCTACATGTGGGGAGGGGACATTGACAGCCATATATCATAGAGTTTCCGTCCATGGCAAACACTACACACACAAGTACTTAAGCACGCACGCACACACACAACGCGCGGCGCGCGCACGCACAAGTACACTCGCACGCACGCACACCACACCATACACGTACACACACAAAGGCGGCGCGCGCACGCACGCACACAC
>CM060336.1:12551365-12558865 GCA_030674155.1 Stramonita haemastoma
TACAAGACACAGTTGGAAAGGCATAGCACATTCAGCTACGAAATAATGTATCTTTGCAAACAGATAATCAAAAAGAATGCCAAAATCTTAACACATACACAAGCAAAATCACATACAGGCAGAAAGACAGTCTTTTATACAAATGACACTGATATAAAGAGACTGGTGTTTATTAATAAGTTGACCCTAGTGCGAACGCAGGCAGGATATCTTGCGCACAACGTTAAAAACTGTTCCACTTTTCGGAAGATCAGTAAAAGCTGTTGACAAAATATGCAGAACGGCATACATACAGGAATTGGATGCAAAAAACACATGAGTGCTTAATCATTGTTGTTGCAATAAAAAGAATTTAGACAAATTCAATTAACAAACACACACACAAACACGTGTATATACACACGTATATATATATATATATATATATATATATATATATATATATATATATATATATATATATATATATATATATATATATATATTACAAAGGAACAACAAAAGACACAAAACGGATAGCCGGAATGCTCAGCAGGGAAGGAAGTGCAGCGGTGTTGGAGGAGAGAGTCAGAAATTCAAACACCTTCTGTACGTCCACTTGTACTCTTCTCTGGGAAGCAATGTTCGGCCAGTAGGCATCAGAAACGATCCGGGAGTGGATGTGACGAGAAGGTAAATAACCATTTCTTTTGGGGGCGGGAGGGCTCAGTGGTCAGAGCGCTCGCTTTCCCCCACCAGTCAAGTTAAGCAGAATCGAGCGTGGTTACCAGTTGGACGGGTGACCGTTTGCGCGCCTTGGCTTCAGTACAGTCCCCCCCACCTCACCCAGCTGTAAATGGATACCTGCCCTCTTTAGGGCCAGGGAAGGTTAAGCAGCGAGGGAGAGGAGATGGGCGCCGCCCTCAATATGCTGGCCCCCTAGAGAAGCCGAGGTCTCTGACACCTCGCTCCCCTTACGTACGACCGCCTAGGTTATGGGACACCTTTATATTTCTTTTGTATTTTACATTTTACACCACTTTAATTTACAGCAGATTTTTCAGCATTAAATTTGGGCTGCTCTCCCCAGGGAGAGCGCGTCGCCACAACAGCAAAGCCACCTTTTTTCCTGTCTGCAACTGTATTTGTTTCTATATCAAAGTGGCTTTTTCTACATAATTTATTTTGCTAAGAACAACTCTCTTGTTGCCGTGGGTTCTTTTATGTGCGCTAAATAATTATGCATAACACACTGGACCTCGGTTTATCGTCTCATCCGAAAGACTAGCGACCAGACCACTACTCATGGTCTAATGGATGGGAAAAAAGTTTTAGCCCAAACGGAGTTCCAACCACCACACACTTCCGACCAAAACTTTTCGCTTTCTAGGCAGGCACGTTACTTCTAGAGCACCGATCCACCGAGCAACCTATATAAGCAGTTATAGAAGCAGTTGTAATTAAAAATATGCCTGTGTAATTCATTGATCATTCTTCATTACGCAAACTGGATAGGTTGTAAACCATTCTGGTTATCTTGATAAGGGGCCAGTAGAACAACCAGAAAACTTGAACAAACTGAAATTCAGAATATTTCCATGTTAGGAGAGTTTCTTTGTTCTCAAAAGGCTAGAACACAATATTTTTTCAACGACATAAAAAATGGTTTTAGATGTTTGATAGAGGAGAAAAAAAAAACATTTACATCGAGAACACACTATTTTTTCAAAGACATAAAAAATATGGTTTTCGATATTTAATACGGAAAAAAACCATTGACATCGCTATCTTAACACTGGTGGGATGTAACCTTGAGAAAGAAGCTAACCTTATTTTGTTAGGCATTTCTGCTTCAATGGCAACGGGTAAAATTCAAAACGATTACTGCCCCCCCAAAAAAACAACAACAAACAAACAAACAAAAAACCAGCCATTACGTTCCGTACTCTTTTATCCAGATCATCGATACACACATTTTCGGATACATCGCCATATTATTTATGGTGTGTTGGGTTGACAAGAATGGCTCAGGTCGTGTATACTATAATACAGGCTGGACGCCTGCTATCATCTGTCAGCGGACCAGGAGAGGTGGGACTGACAATGGCGAGCTGTAAAGTTACCAAGCCTGTATAGAAATCCTCCCCCAGCCTAGCTCAGTGTCAGGTTTCTCAAGCCGTGTTCCGCCGCTCTGTCAATTGTCCTTAACTGCCGTATAATGGAACCTGAGCTGACTAATAGCTCGTAAACACCTGTCTCTACAAGCTTCGGGCCTCTTCGGTCTCGGACTTTGTTCCACGTTTTTCTGAAACCTGTAAAACCCGAGGCTTATATTATTCATCTGTCTGTGTGTGTCTCTGTCTGTCTGTCTGTCTGTCTGTCTGTCTGTCTGTCTGTCTGTCTGTCTCTCTCTCTCTCCCCTCTCTCTCTCTCTCTCTCCTCTCTCTCTCTCTCTCTCTCTCTCTCACACACACACACACACACACACACACACACACACATTTTTCTTACCTTAAAGATAGCTACATAAGTGATTAATTGAGAAAGGGAAAGCACATAAAAGAAAGAAAGAATGGGGATAGAAAGGCAAACAGACAATGAGACAAGCAGACAGACAGACAGACAGACAGACACGGCAAATAATTGATCTTGCACGCTTCTCATACCTGCCAACATTCCTGGCGGGTTTCTTCCTCCATAAACCACCCCTAAAGCAGTAACAGTAACTCTTCTTCAACCCTGTGGGTTTACCTCCCTTGGCAGGGGCCTTTGTGTGGCTGACAGAGGAGGGGTGGTGAAGAGACTGCCACTGACACTGTGCGGCACTGAGCCCTGCCCTTAGCTGTGATACAGAGCTGCCATTAGCTGTGATAGCTGCCATTAGCTGTGATAGCTGCCATTAGCTGTGATAGCTGCCACTAGCTGTGATAGCTGCCATTAGCTGTGATAGCTGCCATTAGCTGTGATAGCTGCCATTAGCTGTGATAGCTGCCACTAGCTGTGATAGCTGCCATTAGCTGTGATAGCTGTCATTAGCTCTGATAGCTGCCATTAGCTGTGATAGCTGCCATTAGCTGTGATAGCTGCCATTAGCTGTGATAACTGCCATTAGCTTTGAAAGAGAGCTGCCATTAACTGTGATAGCTGACATTAGCTTTGAAAGAGGGCTGCCATTAGCTCTGGTAACTGCCATTAGCTCTGATAGCTGCCATTAGCTCTGATAGCTGCCATTAGCTCTGATAGCTGTCATTAGCTGTGATAGCTTCCAATAGCTGTGAAAGAGAGCTGCCATTAGCTCTGATACTGCCATTAACTGTGATAGCTGCCATTAGCTCTGATAGCTGCCATTAGCTCTGATACTGCCATTAGCTCTGATAGCTGCCATTAGCTCTGATAGCTGCCATTAGTTCTGATAGCTGCCATTAGCTCTGATAGCTGCCATTAGCTCTGATAGCTGCCATTAGCTCTGATAGCTGCCATTAGCTCTGATAGCTGCCATTAGCTCTGATAGCTGCCATTAGCTCTGATACTGCCATTAGCTGTGATACTGCCATTAGCTCTGATACGGCCATTAGCTCTGATACGGCCATTAGCTCTGATACTGCCATTATCTGTGATAGCTGCCATTAACTTTAATACTGCCATTAGCTGTGATACTGCCATTAGCTCTGATAGCTGCCATTAGCTCTGATAGCTGCCATTAGCTCTGATAGCTGCCATTAGCTCTGATACTGCCATTAGTTCTGATAGCTGCCATAAGCTCTGATAGCTGCCATAAACTTTTAAACACTTACAGAACAATTCATATCCCTTGAATAATTTTCTTTTTTAATAAAAATGAGTAGGAGGAGACAGATGGGTGACTGCTACTGAAAAAAAAAACCACGGCAGGGTGTTACACCAATCACACCTCCCTTCATGTATACTGCAGGAAGAGAAAAAGAAAATCCCACAGAGAAACTCTTTCTCTGGCCACTGAGGTGGGAAGAAGGTTATCCATGTGGCACCTTCTCGCCTGCGTTCCTGTCTGCTGAAGAGGGAAAGGAACTTACAGATTAGGTCTGTGGCCACCAGAGTGGGAAGAAGAGTGCGTCTGTGTAGCACCTTCTCACAAAATCATTTGCATTTTATGGAGGACTGGTGTGTGGATCATAGCCTTCTGTTTGTTACCGGAGCTATTTTTGATAAGGGGATCAAGGCTCCGCTGGGAAATAACTGTACAGTAACTGTTCAGTTCTTGTGGTACTTTCAGATGCAGATGATGTTGAAGATAATGCACAAAGTCCATTAGATATGTTGTATATGTATTTCAGAAGGTACTATTTGAGAGTAACATTTCAACATTACATTTTACTGAAACATTTTTCAACATAAGCTAGTTTATTTCCTCAAACATCAGTTACGATTTTCATATAAAAAGAGGACACATATATGAAAATGCTGAGACATGGAAGTTTACACACTCATCATACAGAGAAAGACAGGAGATAGGGAGGTAGGCAAACAGATTTTAAAAACGTAGAAAACAGTCTCTATCTTTTTCATGAACCTCGGTAACATCAAATTGTTTTCAACACAGACGTGTGTTTGTTTCATGGGGAAGAAATAATAATGTTACAAAATTGCCCGTTCAATTTACTGCTTATGTGTCTGGTAGTTGCAGTGCCAAAGTGGGCGCTTGATACTGTTGTTGTTTGTTGGTAGTTTGCAAGAATAGAACTTTAGCTATGATCAAACCTCATCCGAGGGAATTTTGGGGGGGAGTGGAGTGGGCACTGATGTTAACTCCATGTACAGATAACAAGGCCACACAACAACGGGTGTGTGATACACAGCACAAAGAGCAATGTTGGTTGTAGCAAAGATAATACGGTTGTAGGAAAAAAAAGTAACAATCTTGAGTGGCCCCTAAAAGGGCCCCTTAACACAAACGTCAAAACATGATGCCCCCACCCCCACCCCACCCCACCCCTACCGAGTCCACAATGGGTGTCAATGAGCTCATTACCAGACCCTATCACAGCAGGGTGTGTGGACAGTCAGTAGCAGTTCCATTTAGCACCTCCCTGCCACTCTTTCCTTCAAGTCTGTGGACATAAGCTCCGCTCTCTGAAATCTGGAAGTCTGGAATCTGTTGTTGTCACTCAGCTTCATGGGGATTAGCACTTCTGGGGCTGTGCTTAGCTCGGCTTTTCGAGGTTTTTGTTATGTAAAGCTTCTGTGAAAAAAAAGTCTAGTGTTTGATATTGAGGACACTCAGCACACGTTAAAGAACACACGACAACAAAAAAGTTGCCCCTGGTAAAATCTTGTACAACAAAAAAGCGATTCTTATACGGAAAACAAACACACACGAAGACAGGATTAAAAAAAAAGAATGCATTACTATTGGTGACACACTCTCCTGTAGGAGAGCAGTACTAATTTCACGCAGGAAAATCTGCAGTGACTGGAAACAGTATCAAAAACATTGGACACTAGTGATGAGAATGTAACTTGTTTATGTTTTGGTGAGTTTCATTAGTGCTTTGTGATGAAGAAGACAATAACGAAGTATAAGCAAAAGTTAGCTGAGGTCACAGATTCTAGATTTCAGTTCTATTCTTTTCTATTCTTTTAATTAATTTTCGAAAGAGTAGGCCATTGTGTGCCGGTGGGAACAGATGACAAGTTTTACAAAACTGCATACACACGAGAACTGGATGTAAAAAAAAAGCATATGAGTGCTTATTCCATTATCCTCGATATAAAAAAATAAATAAATAAAATGAGGAAGACAGCTCAGCCATAGCTTAGACTGGAACCCACGCTGTTTTTTCAAGCATGAGGGTAATGTTCTAACCACAGGGTAATCTCACCCCAGGCGTTACAGAACTTGGAAATGCAAGCACACTTGACAATAGAGGTTGAATCATCATCCACGGGAGGAGAATTTGGCTGAAGACAGTTGGGTTTTCACAAGGTTTTCTATACAGACCAATCCAAAAAAATCCAAACCTCTTTCTCAGGTCTACACAGTACATGAAAATGAGAGCATTGTTGGAAGCTTAGTGCAGCTTAGCCAGTGAGAGGCGTTTCTGTTTAAGAGCTTTCTGGCCAAAAGTTAGTTAGCTCCAAGTCTTTCTGGGTCTGGTGTTTGAATAAGGTTTTTGTGTCTTTTGTTGTTGATTCTGTTGTTGGTATGTTGGTGTTGTTTTTGTTTCTGTTTTTTGGCATATTGTTGTTGCTTTTGTTTAGTTTCATAGAGTATGGTTTTGCCGTGGTGATTCCGGGGGGCTAGTCAGTATAAATAGCATGTCCACCTTCTGCAAAATTATGTGCTAGAAATTTCCTCTTTTCTGTTACTCTCTTTGTTTCTGCCGTGCTCCTTTTCTTCCTGTCACCCCATTCTTCTCTCTTTTCTGTCTTTTTTGTATATTCCCCAGCCTTTTTCAGAAAGACATAAAAGATAACAATTATCTCTTATGCCGAAGTATCCTGGGCCTGACTTGTCAGGCACTTAACGGCAGCGTGATGCATTTTCGCTTATATAATAGACAACAATAGTTACTGTCTGAACGTTCGACGAAGAAGGAGAATAGAGTGTGATTATTTTGGTGAGAGGGACAGACTGAATAGATAATGTTTGGTCAAGTTTGTGTAGAGAATGAATAAACACATCTTTTAAAAGCAGTGGTATATGAGATGGTTGAAAATGTTTTGCTAACACCAATCTTATTTCCAGCATTGCCTGAATGTGACAGAAAGTTTGAAAATTGTCATCAACAAGCTAGAATGTGCACTGTCCTTGTTTTGTTGTTGTTTCTGTTGTTGTTATTGTTGTTGTTGCTGCTGCTGCTATGAAAACAATGCTGTAGACACCTTCATTCTTCTCGTTTTTATTGTGCTTGTTTTTTGTTGTTTGTCTTTTTTTTTTTTTTTTAATTGTTAGTAGGGGGTGCGCTTTGGTTTGATTTTTTTGTGTTCGGTTTGATTTTCTTTTGTTTCTTTCTTTAGCTGGGCGTTTTTCGTGCTAACTTGGATGTGCGCACGTGTGTGTTTGTCGGGGGGGGGGGGGGGGGGGGGGGCGCTGGCTGTTTTATTTTTTCTCAGGTGAATAATTAGGCACGTGTGTCAGAGTACTAAGTATACCATATCACGTAACACCAATGCTAGTTGGTCAGTCATCCGATTGTTCAATGAGCGTGCCTGCAGAAATAGATAATTGCAGCTTGAAGAGGCTTGCTGTAGATAACTACCCTGTCTGGTATTCCCTCAATGAGAGATTCAGGTCATTGAGAGAATGGGGGGGGGGGGGGTTAAGAACGCATGATGATTGGAAATGTAGAGAGAAGTACTGAAAGAGAAGAGTTACAGTCACATTAGAAATGGGTGTTTTTTTATAAAGGGAAATACACAGACAGAAGAGGTACAGTGACATTAAAAATGGTTTGTTTCAGAGGGAAGTACACAAAGAGAAGAGTTACAGTCGCATTAAAAATGGTTTGTTTCAGAGGGAAGTACACAGAGAGAAGAGTTACA
>CM060336.1:12566365-12573865 GCA_030674155.1 Stramonita haemastoma
GAAAGAAGCATGTAAAACAAAGGGAAAAAGAAAGCTCAAAACCAGTCCTGTGATATAATGGCTGATGTTTTCTTTTTCTCTGTTTCCTTTTTTCTGAAGTCAAGCAATGCTACGGTTTCCATGACTGTCATGGAAACATCATCACCAACGCACAGCTATAGCCTATCAAAAGCCCAGAGCCAGAAGTACTGCAGGTCTGTCAATATTATTTATTTATTATTTTATTTTTTTTTTATTCTTTTATATCGAGGATAATGGAAATAGCAATCATATGCTTTTTTTTACATCCAGTCCCCGTGTGTATGCAGTTTTTGTAAATGTCATATGTTCCCACCAGCACACGATGGCCTACTCTTACGAAAAGCGGAACAGGATTTAACGTGTGCCCAAGATGTTCTGGTATCAGAATATTTCTTTTTCTTTTATTCTTTTATATCGAGGATAATGGATAAGCACTCTTGTGCTTTTTTTCATCCAGCCCCCGTGTGTATGCAGTTTTTGTAAATGTCATATGTTCCCACCAGCACGCGATGGCCTACTCTTACGAAAAGCGGAACAGGATTTAACGTGTGCGCACAAGGCCACAGACATGAGGAGCCCTTGCACTACTACCAGGTCACTTTGAAGAGTGGGGCGCTGCTGTGGTGATCCAGCACACACAGGACCCATTTCAAAGGGATGGAGACTCCATCTTTTTCAGTTATAGTTTTTGTAGCTACCTGAAATGCCTAGTAGACACTGGCACATAAGCAGCACCAATTTATGACAGAAGTACAAGGAAATTACCAAGAGATAAACAAATATCGAAAAGGTATATGACAACAATAAGAACACCAGTAAAAGCATTAACGATAATAATTATAGTGCAAAGAAGAAGAAGAAGAATGCAAAGAAGAATGCAAAGAAGAAGAAGAATGCAAAGAAGAAGAATGCAAAGAAGAATGCAAAGAAGAAGAAGAAGAAGAATGTAAAGAAGAAGAAGAAGAAGAAGAAGAAGAAGAAGAAGAAGAAGAAGAAGAAGAAGAAGAAGAAGAAGAAGAAGAATGCAAAGAAGAAGAAGAAGAATGCAAAGAAGAAGAAGAAGAATGCAAAGAAGAAGAAGAATGCAAAGAAGAAGAAGAATGCAAAGAAGAAGAAGAAGAAGAAGAAGAAGAAGAATGCAAAGAAGAAGAAGAATGCAAAGAAGAAAGAAGAAGAAGAAGAAGAAGAAGAAGAAGAAGAAGAAGAAGAAGAAGAAGAAGAGAAGAAGAAGAAGAAGAATGCAAAGAAGAAGAAGAATGCAAAGAAGAAGAAGAATGCAAAGAAGAAGAAGAATGCAAAGAAGAAGAAGATTGCAAAGAAGAAGAAGATTGCAAAGAAGAATGCAAAGAAGAATGCAAAAAAAAAATGCAAAGAAGAAGAAGAAGAAGAATGTAAAGAAGAAGAAGAAGAAGAAGAAGAAGAAGAAGAAGAAGAAGAAGAAGAAGAAGAAGAAGAAGAAGAAGAAGAATGTGAAGAAGAAGAAGAAGAAGAAGAAGAAGAAGAAGAAGAAGAAGAAGAAGAAGAAGAAGAAGAAGAAGAAGAAGAAGAAGAGAATGTAAAGAAGAAGAAGAAGAAGAAGAAGAAGAAGAAGAAGAAGAAGAAGAAGAAGAAGAAGAAGAAGAAGATGAAGAAGAAGAAGAAGAAGAAGAAGAAGAAGAAGAAGAAGAAAGAAGAAGAAGAAAGAAGAAGGAAGAAGAAAAGAAGAAGAAGAAGAAGAAGAAGAAGAAGAAGAAGAAGAAGAAGAAGAAGAAGAAGAAGAAGAAGAAGAAGAAGAAGAAGAAGAAGAAGAAGAAGAAGAGAAGAAGAAGAGAAGAAGAAGAAGAAAACAAAGAAGAAGAACAAGAACAAGAAGAACAAGAAACAAGAACAAGAACAAGAAGAACAAGAACAAGAACAAGAACAAGAAGAACAAGAAGAAAAGAATGCAAAGAAGAAGAAGAAGAAGAAGAAGAAAGAAGAAGAAGAAGAAGAAGAAGAAGAAGAAGAAGAAGAAGAAGAAGAAGAAGAACAACAACAACAACAACAACAACAACAACAACAACAACAACAAGAACAAGAAAGAGGAGGAGGAGGAAGAAGAAAAGAGGAGGTGGAAACAAAGAAACAGAATGAGAAAAATCAAAGAGCAACAACAACAGCAGCAACAATAACACAAACACCAGTATCAATGTCGGATCATGACTATGGTTTGACCTTCCTGCTTCTTTAACCTTTCAGAACATGACTATGGGCAAGACAGGACGTGCAGAGGAAAGCCTGGCTGGAATTACAGCTCTGAGATTGAATACAACACAACACGTCTTTCATGAAAGCTGAAAAACCACAGATCATCATCCGAGTGTGGAAACAGACCTCGGATGTATTCTTAAATCATTTCTGACAGAGTAGTGAAAATAATCTTACCACCTTTGTCTGTTCACAAAAGCTGTAAACGAATTTCTCTCTGAGGACCATGTCGCTTAGCCATTCAGTACCCGTTAGCCATTTTGTTTGCCACCTTCTCGCAAAACTCATTCATGAATGAAAAAAAAACACCTGAAGCTGTAAAGGGAGCTTTTGTGTCGGGTGACATCGTTTTACTTTGTATGGGAATGTAGCTTCAATATGAGATGAAGTTTGGAGTTATGTGGCGACGTCTGAATGGCGTGATCATCACATAGAGAAGAGGGGCAGGCCGCTAACTTTACCTGTTTTTGGTGAGAGCAGTCAAACAACATTTGGGAAGACAGAGGCATGCCTCTATATATATATATATATATATATATATATATATATATATATATATATATATATATATATATATATATATATATATATATATACAAATTAGATTTGTCAAAAACGTTAGTTAAAATTTGGCCGGCATTGCTGTATGGGTCAGAAACCTGGACACTACGGAAACTGGAAAGACACAAAATAAACACAGCCGAAAATTAATGAGGTTTTACTTCTAAGAGTAAAATGGTCAAATACAAGAACAAATGAAAACATTCTTGATCAACTATCAGTGCAAATACAAATGTTGGCTAAAATTGGTAAGTAAAGAGTGAAATCTGTCAGTCATGCAAATAGAAACACACAGACAAATCTTATGATGACAGTTCTCCAAGGCAAGGTTGAGGGCAGAAGGAAAAGAGGCAGACCACCAACATCCTGCATTGCCAGCATCACTGAGATCAGTGGTCTGGGAGGGCTACAGGAGATCGTAGAACTCATCAGAAACAAAGAAAGATGGCGAACCCTGGTGGGACTGCGTAGAACTCCTACGGATGACAGCGGCAATGGAGACAGTTGAGTTTGATATGGGGAGAGCTCTGATAAGCATCCACCTGGAATGTTTGCTATGGGTTCAGCAAGAAGAAGGGGACCACTCAATTTAGTGTCAACTTTTTTTCATGTTAAAGTTTAAATGTGAGGTTGAATTTACTTCACCATTGATGCAAATATTGGTGTCCCTCATTTGTTTTTAATGAGGTTTTCCCCAGGTACCCCAACAGTACTTCTAAAGAGTTTTCCATGCATAACAAATGAATGAATCTTGTCGTTAATTTTTCATAAGTGTTTGCTCCATGAGGCAGACAGAAGGACACAGTCAAAGGCACACCTGGATATTGGCAAGGAGCAGTGGAGGAGACACTCCCTCCCAGCTTTGTCGTCATCACCTGTACCTACCTGTACCTCACCTGCTGACCTGTGTCTCACGCCCCAAGTCAGTCACGGATGGCTTCACAGATGTAACCTTACCTGTCCCTCAAAGAAGAAGGGAGGAGGGGCGGGGCCTTCCTTCAATCAGGGATCAAAGCCTCTGCCACAGACCTGGCGGTTCTCCTTGGCTGGCCATCAATCCCTGACGCTAAGCGGCGAACACAGGCACTGACACAAACCAAGGGGAAAGATGTGTGGGAACAAACAGCCAGGCCTATACATCACTATGTTATTCTGTCTAAAGGCTTCAGTGGAGAAAAAATCGCCAGCTGAGAAGTCTTCTGAACAGCAAGGAATCAAGGCACTGAAGTCCTTTAGCTGTTTCTGCTCTTAGATGAAAGCGTCTTTGAATTCAAAACGATTTCACATGAAGACTCAGAGGGGCTGTGTTCATTTCAGCCACCTGAATGAAATTGAATTGTGGGTGTAAAATTGATGTTTTTTTTTAAAGAGATGGGGGCAGGGGGAGTAGTGATAAGGATAGTGATTAAACAGTAGGTGATAGCAAAAGCTTATGGGATTTAGATAAATGAAATACAAAAGGACTAATTAGTAAAACAACAACAACAACAACAAACAAACAAACAAACAAAAACATGATCCATAGAAAAAAGGAAAAAGGCAGCTGGGGCTGAGTTATCAGCAGATAAAACAGGGAGAATGAAGCAGCAGATTTTCAACAGGAGACAAACACATCAAAGAAGAAGAACCTGGCCTGACCGAGTCCATTGTTTCCCCCTCCCCACCCTCTCCTCCCTAACCCTTCACCCTCACCTCCCTAACAATAATAATAATAATAATAATAATAATAATAATAATAATAATAATAATAATAATAATAATAATAACAATAATAACAATCTTATACACTGAATGAGAGACCCACACACAATACTACGACACAGGCTGATGTTTCACTCAGGGCTCAGTGTCTACATACCAGGGCTCACCATGACACAAAGCATTCTGCAATGAGATCTCAAGCGTGACCACATGACAAAGGGTGATAATCTGGGGTCAAAGGGCGCGAAAAGTAACGCTGACATTGGACACCTCAGGAAATCTCAGTCAGCTCATGTGACTCCTTGAATGACAGGCAGGGGGGTTATGCAGGAAGGTGTTGGCAGTGTGAAACATGTCAGAGTCCAGTTTTCTGTCATCCTTTTTCATCTTGTGTACACTGACAGGAGACTGAGTGGGTCGGTAGTGCTGGGGTGAAGGTAGAAGGGCGAGTGCTGGGAAATAATGGTTTAGCTTTACACCATGACCCATGCTCTGTGATTGCTGTTTACCCCCTGTCACTCCTTTTTGCTACCTCCATGAATTTTCCTTCAGTCTTCCTGTGTTCCATTCTCTCTCTCTCTCTCTCTCTCTCCTCTCTCTCTCTCCTCTCTCTCTCTCTCTCTCTCTCTCTCTCTCTCTCTCTCTCTCTCTTTTATTTTGATGTTATCTCTGAAAAGGGCGGGGACTGGATGTAAAAAAGCACATGTGTGCTTATCTATTATCCTCGAATAAAAGAATTTGCCTTGCCTTGCCTTCTCTCTCTCTCTCTCTCTCCTCTCTCTCTCTCTCTCTCTCTCTCTCTCTCTCTCTCTCTCTCTCCTCTCTCTCTCTCTCCATAAATTTTTTATGTTATATTTCTCTGTATCTTTCTCTTGCCTGTCTGCAATAATTTCTCTGTCTTTATGTCCCTGTTTCTCTGTTTCTTTCTTAACTTGGTTTCTTTGTCTGCCTGTCTACCTGCCTGTCTGTCTGTCTGTCTTTCTCTGTCTCTGTCTCTATCTCTGTCTCTCTGTTTTTGTCTCTGTCCCTGCATGTCTGTCTGTCTGTCCATCTGTCTGTCTGTCTGTCTGTCTCTCTCTCTTTATCTCTGTGTCTCTGTCTCTCTCTCTTTTTCTCTCCCTCTCTCTCTCTCTCTCTCTCTCTCTCTCTGAACAGCAAAATAAATCTGATTGCAAGAATTCAACTCATAATATACTAGTTTATATTGTCAGTGCTCTTTAAATGCAGGATTGTTTATTTCTGCATCTTGATTATGCTGATGGACTTATCAGGGAACTGTCATCTGCAACAACAACAAAAAAAACAATCCTTGAATTAAATGTGTAACATTCTTCTGATGCCAAAGTATAAGCACATCAAACTTCACTGTCCTCATTTCGTGTACCTAAGTCTCCATAGTGTAATGATTAGTTGGTAAGCTTCAGTTCCAAGTGATAATAAACACTAAGCTTTATTTAATCCCGGCTCTGTGATTTCAATACCTCTTGTAAACACCACCTTTTAAACAAGGCCAAGCCACCCTATCCCTACTGGTATCGTTTCCTTGACTGACACCTCTTCCCTTCTCCAGTTACCCCCTCTCTCCTCCCTGACCCCTCTATTCAATTATCAGAATTGTATAGGAGTCACAGTGTGAGCAGCTTAAGAACACTTACAACAGCTAGCTAAGCAATTCATCACTGCTTGCCTCTTTAGAGCAGTAACAGAGATCCTAAGGGAGCCACTTACCATCTTCAGGGGTGGGACTTAGCTAGTTCTTTTTGCACGCCTGTGCCTTCTTCCATCTTAATCCTCAGGTAGGATTAAAGAAGAAGGTGGGGGAGGGAGGGTAGCATACAGCCCTCACACTTGGTCATTGTGTGAGGACACACTGGCAGGAGTCAGTGAGATCAGTCATGCAGACAGAAGGGGTGGACATGGGGAACATTGTTGCCATTCATCATCTCCCCCTGGCAAGAAGACTCAGGGGTCATAGGGGGCAGAGGTCACCCCTTTTTCAGGTAGAGCAGAAAGAATGAAAAGGCTCTAACTGGTTCCATGGTGTGTGTTTCTTACTGGGGCTTAGGTTCGTAAATGACTGATTATGGTCTGAGCTGGTGAGACCAATAGCTATCTGGCAATATCCCTATTGTGTTTAACATCAATGTCTTTTTCTGTCCTTAGATGATGCATTTTCAGAAGGCTGTTTTATTTGTTTGATCAGGCAGGTAATTTTCTTATCATTTGCTGTAGAATTTAGATAATTAGTTAATAATGCAAATAGATAGAAAAAGTCTATCCTATAACAGAGATGATCTATGTTGATCTTGTAACGAAAATGGTACCTTTAGAAACCTCTTACAGAAAGCTAAATATTTTCCGAAGACAGGCATTTTGTGTAGTGATCTATTTCTTAACTTGATGTAGGAAATACCTTGCCACTATTTCCCTGCAATATAATTGATTATTAGTTTCAGGTAGTCTGAAATGTACACTTACAAATACTTGTATTTGTATGGGCCTTTTTCTTTTATAGTTTTATTGCTGTTCTCTTATTTGCTCTTCTTTGTGTTGTTAAGGATTTTCTTGTCTTCTTTGTCTTTGATCTGCATTTTATTTACACTCCCTAAATACAACACATGGTTACATCTACCAACATCTATCAATGCCAAAAGAACAAAAATTCTGGTGATTAATTCCCATGGAACACTTTGAAAGATCACAACAACAACAAAACCAGAGATTGATATGTGATGTTAGCAAAACATGGTTCTTGACTCTTCTTTGTCAAGCTAATCATCTTAGTGACCCAGCCAGCAAAAGTAGTTGTTCCAGACTTCCTTAAAATCTAAGAAGAAAGAAATGTCTTTCTTCGGCTATGCTCCTGTGTAACGACTTGATTGCAAAATTGTCTTCTGCAACCTTCTTAAATATGTGTGGCTGGATGTTTTCTATTTTAAATTAGAAAATAAATCGCTACATAAAATGGTTGTCAGTAGACCATATCTGATT
>CM060336.1:12578865-12613865 GCA_030674155.1 Stramonita haemastoma
GAAGACGGTGGGAGGGGGAGAGGGAGGGGGGGATAGTAGTGTGCTGTGTTAGGCCAGGTTCTTTTTCTTTTGTGTGTCTGTTTCATGTTGACGGAACTGCTAATTCAGTTTCCCTGTTTTAACTGCTAAAACTCAGCACCCTTTGTCTTTGTTCTTTTTTCTGTGGATTTAAAAAAAAAACTCTTTAGTCATTTCATAAATTCAAATCCTTGTAACTTGTACTATCACCTACTGTTAGTTACCACCACTACCACTACTGTTCCACCACCCAACTACCCGCCCCCACCTTTTGATTGAAATAGGTTACTTACACCTAATTCAATTTCATTCCGGTAGCTGAAATAAACACAGCCTCTCTGAGTAGTCCACGTCAAATCGTTTTGAATTCAAAGACGTTTTCATCTAAGAGCAGAAACAGTTGAAGAACTTCAGCGCCTTGATTCCGTGTCGTTCAGAAAACATCCCAGCAGGCGATTCTTTCTCCACTGAAGCCCTTTAGACAGACTAACACAGTGATGTATAGGCCTGGCTGTTTGTTCCCACACATCTTTCCCCTTGATCTGTGTCAGTGCCTGTGTTCGCCACTTCGCGTCAGGGATTGAGGGCCAGCCAAGGAGAACCGTCAGGTCTGTGGCAGAGGCTTTGATCCCTGATTGAAGGAACGCCCCCCCCCCCCCCCACCTCCTCCTTCTTTGAGGCACAGGTAAGGTTACGTCTGTGAAGCCATCCGTGACTGACTTGGGGCGTGAGACACAGGTCAGCAGGTAAAGCACAGGTAGGAACAGGGGGTGATGACAAAGCTGGGAGGGAGTGTCTCCTCCACTGCTCCCTGCCAATAATAGGGGGACGGGATAGCCTAGTGGTCAGAACATTGCGCTCGCAATTTGACGACCCGGGTTCGATTCCGGTCGAGGAGATTTTTCTGCTGGAGTTAACATCAGTGCTGACTTCACTCTCCGCAAAAGTCCTTGGGATGAGACTTTAAACTGAGGCCCCGTGTGCGAATGCACGCAGAACATCTTGCGCACACGTTAAATCATGTTCCGCTTTTCGTAAGTGTAGGCCATCGTGTGCCGGTGGGAACGGATGACCTTTACAAAACTGCATACACACGGAGATTCGATGTAAAAAAGCACAAGAGTGCTTATTCCATTATCCTTGATATAAAAGAATAAATGAATCAATAAATCAATAAATCAGTAAATAAATATCCTGGTATCCCTTTGACTGTTTCGTTCTTTCTGCCCATAGGAACAGTCATTGGTGAAAGTTTTAGAATAAAATAACGTTAATTTATTCGTTATGCATGAAAAACAAACTCTTTAGAAGTAATTTAGGCATAATTATTTGGGGGGCAAAAACTAAGTGAAACACATGAGAAAAACAGATATTTGCAGTACTGGTGAAGAAATTAGAGCAACACTCTCAAAACGTTATATGTAAAAATTAAAAAAAATAATAATAAAAAAGTTGACACTAAAATGTGTGGTTCCGCTCTTCTTGCTGAATCTGTAGCAAACATAACTGCAAGTGGATGTTGATCAGAGCTGATACAAATAAATGACTGTCACGCACTAAAATACCAAGATAATATTAGGCTTGTGATTAAAGGGGGTGAACTGCCGTAAACATCATCTTAGATTATATATATATTGTTTCCCTTTGATTGGATGTTGTAAGTGTGCACTACATACACTCGCACTTCTAAAATAAAACTACACTACACTAACTTGCACTGCTAAGTATAATACCACACTACACTTGCACTGCTATATATGAAGCTAAACTACATTTGCATCGCTAAATATAAAAGTACTCTACAACTGCACTACTAAAACTAAACATACAAAGTTCTACACTGCACTTGCACTGCCAAAAATAAGCACATAAACCTACACTGTACTTGCACTGCAATAAATAAAGCTACAAAACTATACTAACAATGATTAAAAAATAAACATAAAACTACACTCTTGCACTGCTAGAAATTAACTTAAAACTACACAAGCTGCTAAAAAATAAACCTATATATACAACTGCACTTACACTGCCATACTAAACCAGTAAAACTGAACTTATGCTGCCAACCTTAAGCATAAAACTGCAATACTTTTGTACTGCTAGAGCAAAACTGTTCTTGCAACGCTAAACTAAACCATAAGATTACATTTGCACTGCTTAACACATAAAAGTGCGCTATACGAGCACTGGGGGAAGGGAGGGGGGGGGGGGGGGGGCTTGAATCTCACTGTCAAAATCCATTAAACTATGCTTACACTGCTAAAAGAAACGTTTTAGACTACCTACACTTCACTACACCTGCATTGCCGGAATAAATCCATAAAACTACACTACACTTGTACGGCTTTAATAAATCCATGAATTACAGTGCACTTGCACTGCTTTCATAAATCCATTACATTGGCCTGCTGGAATGAATCTATAACACTACAGTACACTTGCACTGCTTTAAATCTATAACACTACGGTATACTTGCACGCTTTTAAATTTATAACACTACAGTACAATAGCACTACTTTGATAAATCTATAACACTACACTACATTATTTTGCACTGCTTCAAACCCATAACACTACAGTACACTTGCAGTGCATTAAATCTATAATACTTTAGTACACTTGCACTGCTATAATAACAGCATTACACTGACACTGCTGATGACCCCATAGAATTGTGTACTAAGATAGCCTAACCCAGTACAACTGTACCTGTTCTGCTGAAATAGCCTATAAAAGTACTGTCTAAAATCACAAAACTCTGTGATGGGATTGTTGATCTAGCAGTGTAATGTTATGGGGTTTTTTGTTCCTGGTTTTCTATTTGTTATTTATCGAGGATAATGTAATAAGTGCTCACGTGCGTTTTACATCCCGTCCCTGTGTGCATGCGGTTTTCTACATTTTGCCACCCCTTTTCCACTGGCACATAATGGCCTACTCTTCCGAAAAGCAGTGCCGAGTCCACTCCTCTAAAAGTCTTTCGAACAAAACTATTAACTGAGGTCCCTAAGGCACTCAGAACATCACGGGCACACGTTAGAACCTGTTCCACTATTAGGAAGAGGAGGCCATTGTGTGCCAGTGGCAACCGCCGACAAAGTTTACAAATCGGATACACGCTGGGGACTAGATGAAGAAAAAGCACATGAGCGTGTGGGTCCCCTTCTACACACACACACACACACACACACACACACACACACACACACACACACACACACACACACACGCACGCACGCACGCACGCACGCACGCACGCACGCACGCACGCACGCACGCACGCACTCTCTCTCTCTCTCTCTCTCTCTCTCTCTCTCTCTCTCTCTCTCTCTCTCTCTCTCCTCTCTCTCTCTCTCTCTCTCTCTCTCTCTCTAAGGGTAGGCCATCGTGTGCCGGTGGGAACAGATGACAATATTTACAAAACTGCATACACACGGGGGCGGATGAAAAAAAGCACATGATTGCTTATTCTGTTATTCTCGATATAAAAGAACTCTCTCCCCTCTCTCTCTCTCTCTCTCTCTCTCTCTCTCCTCTCTCTCTCTCTCTCTCTCTCTCTCTCTCTCTCTCTCTCTCTCTCTCTCTCTCTCTCTCTCTCTCTCTCTCTCTCTCTCTCATCTCTTTTTTGTGATTAAAGGGGTGAACTGCCTCAAAACATCATCTTAGATTATATATATTGTTTCCCTTTGATTGGATGTTGTATGTGTGCATTACACTCGCACTACTAAAATAAAACTACACAACACTTGCACTGCTAAGTATAATGCCACACTACACTTGCACTGCTAAATATAAACTAAACTACAACACTCCGGATGAGACTAAACCGAGGCCCAGAGTGCGAACGCACGCAGAACATCTTGCGCACACGTTAAATCCTGTTCCGCTTTTCGTAAGAGTAGGCCATCGTGTACCGGTGGGAACAGATGACATTTACAAAACTGCATACACACGGGGACTGGACGTAAAAAAGCACAAGAGTGCTTGTTCTATTATCCTCGATATAAAAGAATAAATCAAATCAAATCAAATCAAATCTTTCTCTCTCTCACTCTCACTCCCTCATTCATTCATTCATTCATTCATTCACACTTCCTGGTTTTGCAGGTGTGACACTCATAATGAAACCCTTGATAGAGTCATACTGCCATCACGGCAGTGGTAGATCTTTATCTGGTGGGTGATTTAATGGCTGAAAATAAAAATGCACACGTTGGAGCGCAAGTGCCTGCGCGTGCGTTTATATGGGAAGGGAGAGAAGAGAGGTGCCATTGTCAACACTACTGCCACTGCTAACGGCAATGAATGCCTGGTGCCTGTGTATCGCTTTTTCTATTGTCTGAATGCAAAAGAGTGGTGGTATGATGATGTGACCTGATAATCCTCTTCCTCGTCGAATGCTCATACAGCAACTATTATTGTCAGTAAAATGAGCAAAAATGCGCGTTGCACTGCCGTTAAAAGCCTGACAAGTAAGGCCCAGCGCATCCGACTTCGGTGAGAGAGAGAGAGAGAGAACTGTCATCTTTCAAGTCTTTTTTTGAAAAACAAAGGCAGGAAAATGGACCAAGAAGGCAGATTATCGATCAGAAGGAGATGACTGGAAGAAAAAGAACAAGGCAGAAACACACACATATATTATGTACATACACACACTCTCTCTCTCTCTCTCTCTCTCTCTCTCTCTCTCTCCTCTCTCTCTCTCTCTCTCTCTCTCTCTCTCTCTCTCTTCTCTCTCTCTCTTCCTCTCTCTCTCTCTCTCTCTCTCTCTCTCTCTCTCCTCTCTCTCTCTCTTCTCTCTCTCTCTCTCTCTCTCTCTCTCTCTCTCTCTCTCCTCTCTCTCTCTCTCTCTCTCTCTCTCTCTCTCTCTCTCTCTCTCTCTCTCTCTCTCTCTCTTCTCTCTCTCTCTCTCTCTCTTTTCTCGCTCTCTCTCTGTATTTAGAGTGATAGAAATGGGGGAATTGCTAGCACAACAATTTCCAGAAGGTGGGGGATGCTATTTACACTGACAGACCCCCTGCATCCCTACAGGGGAATCAGGGAAGTGAAGAAGGAAGGTGGCAGGATGGTTAAGACGTTCACCTGCCAACAAGTAAACCGTGAGGTTCTGGGTTCGTACCCAGCCTCGCCCTTTCTTCCCAGTTTGACGAAAAATCGAACTGAATGTCAAAGTCTTTCGGATGAGACAATAAACTGAGGACACGTGTGCGAACGAACGCAGAACATCTTGCACACACATTAAAACCCCGTTCCGCCTTTCGCAAGAGCAGGCCATCGTGTGCCGGTAGGAGCGGATGACAAAATCATATAAAAAAAACCAGCATGGACACAGGTGTCGTGTTTAGACACCATCCATGAAGAAAAAAAATAATGGGTAGGCGCTGCACTTGTGGCGACGCACTCTCTCCGGGGAGAGCAGCCCGAGTTCCACGCAGAGAAATCTGCTGTGACATAAAGTGGTATAAAATAAAATATAAAATGGACAGTTTGGCATGGTTGGAATGTTCCTGTCTTGTGTTAAAGCGCGGATCTTTCCAATGGGGGAAGAGGAGGGGAGGGGGTAAGCTAGAAAAATCGGGAAGTTGGAGTCTCCAGGGCGGTTCGGGGCTGTAGGCCTATAATATGGGAAGTTTCTGGCGGCTTCTGCGACGGCACTGGAACCATTCGTATCGGGGATTGCCTTTCCAATGGACCATTCCAGCGACGTGGAGAGGTAGGGTCTGCTGTATGGGAAACAGCTTGCCCTTCAATACTTACTTACCCAGGTTTGGCGCTCTAGAGCCTAGAGCGCTACTCCATAGTCTTCCGAGACTGACGGATGCTTACATACAAAAGCAATATGAAAATGTCAGACTTGGAATATTTGGGCTTAGTCAAAACAAAACAAGTAACAGACGATGTTCCAAAGATACAAAACAAGAATAGGCATGCCTATAAGGAGAATGATCCAGCTAAATAACATCTGAACAAATTGTAGTAATCAATTTGAAAATGGAAATAATTAAACTGCTTGATGTGTGTGTGTGTGTGTCTGTCTGTCTTTGTCTGTCTCTGTCTGTGTCTGTGTCTGTGTCTGTGTCTGTGTCGTGTGTCTGTGTGTCTGTGTGTGTCTGTGTGTCCCAGTGTGTGTGTCCCGGTGGTGTGTGTGTGTGTGCATGTGTGTGTGTGTGTGTGCGTGCGTGTGTGTGTGTGTGTTCCGGTGTGTGTGTGTGTGTGTGTGTGTGTGTGTGCGCGCGCACGCACGCGCGTGTGTACATGTTGGCGTATGCATGCTGTGGGATCATCTACACGTGCGTGCCTAAGTGCGTTTTTTACACAGTGACATAACGACTGCACTTGAATCCAGCAGCCCATCCCACCATCTCTTCACTTCCTTGTTGGGCTGACCAGATCACGCTGTCATTCCAGTGGTGCCAGTATTATCCGCAGTGTGCCTTCCTCCTTCCTCCATACTCCACAGTCCAGTAAGAAAGCCCAAAGTGACTGTGGCACACAGGTTTCAGTTCAAGCTCTGTTTGTTTATTTTCTTCTTTGATTTCTCTTTTCTTTTTATTTTTTTCTACGTGAAATTCAGACTCCTGTCTCTTTGTGGGGAGAACGCGTCGCTACAAGAGCAGCATCCCCCATTATTTTTCTCATTATTTTTTATTTGTTTCATTGTCAGAGTGGCTTTTATCTACAAAATTTCGCCAAGGACAACTTTCTTGTTGCCGTGGGTTCTTTTACGTGCGCTTAAAAGTGTGTTGTACACAAGATCTTGGTTTATCGTCTTATTCGAAAGAACAGCACCCAGAACACCACACTCCTGTTCTAGTGGATTGGGAGGAAAAGTTCCAGGCCTATGGGTAGGCGCTGCACTTGTGGCGACGCGCTCTCCCCGGGGAGAGAGAGCAGCCCGAATTTCACGCAGAGAAATCTGCTATGACATAAAGTGGTATAATTTTTTTTTAAATATTTTTTTTTAAATATAAAATACCAGGAATTTTCATTCTCTAGGCAGGTGCGTTACCTCTAGATGCCTGATTTGCCAGGTTTACAGAAGGATGGGGATGGTTTCTGCGTCAGTATGGGTCATCTTCGCTGGAATCCTCCTGTCCGCCTGGTCGTCAGGATCATCAGTGAGAGCGGATAAGGATCGAGATAATCCTTTGATTGCAAAGTGAGTGACGGCACAGTCATCTTTTGCTTGTTTTGGTTTACTTGAATGTGTTGATCCTTGTTTGTTGAATGTTTCACCTCACTGTGTGCTTCTCTTTCTTTGTATGTTTTGTTTTTATTTATTCTTTTATATTTATTTATTCTTTTTTATTTATTCATTTATTTATTTAGTTATTATTTATTTATTCATTTATTCTTTTATATTGAGGATAATGGAATAAGCACTCATGTGGGTTTTTTACATCCAGTCCCCGTACGTATGCAGTTTTGTCAATCGTGTCATCTGTTCCCACCGGCACACAATGGCCTACTCTTACGAAAAGCGAAACAGGATTTAACGTGTGCGCAAGATGTTCTGCTTGCGTTCGCACACAGGGCCTCGAAGGATGATTTCTATTTGTTTGTTTGTTAATTTATTAGTTTGTGTGTCTACTTATATGCTATGTCTATCTGTCTGTTCGCCTGTCTGTCTGTCTAATCGCTTATCTGTCCGTCTGTCTGCTTGTCTATGTTGCAGAGTGAATGACCGCACGTCCTTTGCTTGTACTGGTTGTTGACAGTTTTTCTTACTATGTGCTCCTGTGTCCATTATTGCGTGTATGTGTCTATCATGTTTTTGTATCTGCTTATAGTTTGTGGCTGTCTGTCTGTCTGCTTGCGAGTTTGTTTGCTTACCTGTCTGACTGTCTGTCTGTCTGTCTGTCTATGAGTCTGTTTCCTTTAATATCGGCGTGGCTCTGTGTTTGTTGTTTGCTGTAGTCTGTTTTCGTCTGCCTATGTCTTCTCTCTCTCTCTCTCTCTCTCTCTCTCTCTCTCTCTCTCTCTCTCTCTCTCTCTCTCTCTCTCTCTCTCTCTCTCTCTCTCTCTCTCTCTCTCTCTCTCTCTCTCTCTCTCTCTCTCTCTCTCTTCCCTCCCCCCTCTCTCTCTCTTTCTTTCATGTTGTGTGTGTGTGTGTGGGGGGGGGGGGGGGGGGGGTTAGGAGGGGGATGCAACGCGAAACAATACTAATACAAAATTTAAAAATGGAATAGTGTTGGTGTCTTGAGTTGATCTATGTCTACACTTGTTGTGTGTGTGTGTGTGTGTGTGTGTGTGTGTGTGTGTGTGTGTGTGTGTGTGTGTGTGTGTGTGTGTGTGTGTGTGTGTTGTGTGTGTGTGTGTGTGTGTGTGTTGTGTGTGTGTGTGAGTGTGTGTGTGTGTGTGTTCGGCTTCAGTTTGAATAAGCTTTAATGCCATCTTATTTGAAGGCAGATTTTTTTTTAGTTTGTAAAACTTGTCGAAGCATGATAGCAATATATATATATATATATAATTTATTATCTATTGAAATAAATAAATTATATATATTGCTATCATGCAATATATCTATCTATCTATCTATCTATCTATCTATCTATCTATCTATCTATCTATCTATCTATCTATCTATCTATCTATCTATCTATCTATCTATCTATCTATATATATATATATATATATATATATATATATATATATATAATAGCAATATAGAGTCCAATCAGGGAGAGGGCAATCACGCCCCAACCCCTCCCCCTTTTTGACTCCACTCTTCATGTCACATGGAATTGATGAGGCTACACTCCACCATTAGCCTCTGGATCATGTAGTATCTTCTATAGAGTGCCAGTCAGAGAAATTTCTGCTGATGGTCAAGACTTACTTTTAAAAGTATGAAAAAATGCAGTGTATACTTGTTTTTGAGATTGAGGACTTAGAGCATCAAAATGTCTGCTAAATGACTTCAACAGTCTGCTAGACTACGGGGTAGGTGTTTTCTTTTTTGATTTTGTTTTTATAGTTTTATACTCTTTTATATATAGTTTTGCTGGGGGCGGGATAGTTAAGTGGTCAGAGGGCTCGCTTTCCCCCAAGTCAAGTTGAGCAACGTCGAGCGTGGTTACCAGTTGGATGGGTGACCGCTTGCACACCTTGGCTTCACTACAGTCCCCCCAGTTCACCTAGCTGTAAATGGGTACCTGCCCTCTGTAGGGTCAGGGGAGGTAAAGCAGCGAGGGAGAGGAGATGGGCGCCGCCCTCAATATGCTGGCCCCTAGAGAAGCTGATGTCTCTGATGCCTCGCTCATCTACGACCGCCAAGGTTATGGGACACCTTTACCTTTTATAGTTTTGCTATGTGCACGACTGTGTGCATGAACCTCGAAGGTGTTTTCTTTATTCACAGGCGTATCGACCCGACACTAAATCAAGAGTCCAACTACAGCGAAGGTGAGTATCATTATCAGCTCCCGAACGGGTTCGTTATCAAAAGTATTTCTTGAGATGAAAAACAAAATGAAGAAAAATGGCGACAGTCTCGTTCTTTTCTCTTTTGTTTCGAAAGCTTAACTGTCAAGCTCAGTTCTGGCTTGTTCGCGTGTCTGTCTGCTCTTTGACCTGTTTCTCTAATGATTAAGCAAACTGAATTGTATGACAATATAACAATATAACATATAATATGATATCTAATATAACATATTATTATATTATATATTATTTTAATATATAATGTATATATTATAATGTATTATAATATATCATATAACAATATATGATATAACATAACATAATATAACAATATTGTATGACAATATATTTGTAGTTAAAAGGTTGATATCAAATATGATGTGAAGAAAGGAATGAGCTTTGCAGGTTTGACTTGTTAACGAAAGTGGTATTTTTTCATTACTAAATATGATTATGGGTGTAATGTTTTCTTTTCATTTACAGGCCTATCAATCCGATACTAACTCAAGATTCGCATATAGAAGACTCAGGACTTCTTGGGACGGATAATTCCACTATTTGCCATTTATTTTTTTAGACCTCCACTCCCTGAAAAGTCAAAGTCAAAACATGGAACACATTGACCTTTGACAGTGGTGGTGTTAAGTCATGATCCATGTTTATTCCATAATTTACCAAATCTGTGATTATTTGCAGGTTGGTAACTTTGGGGTACGTCGAGATAGCTAAGTGGTCAGAGCACTCACTCTCCCCATGCTAAGGCTAAGCAGCATTGAGCATGGTTACCAAGTGGATGGGTGACCGTTTGTGCGCCTTGGCTTCCAAACAATCCCCCAGTTCACCCAGCTGTAAATAGGTACCTGCCCGTCTTTAGTGTCAGGAAAAGTAAAGCAGCGAGGGAGAGGAGATGGGCGCCGCCCTCAATATGCTGGCCCCTAGAGAAGCTGAGGTCTCTGACATTTTGCTCTTCAATGACCGTATAGGTTTATAGGAACTCTTTTACCTTTTTACCTTAAACCTGTAAGTTTGGTAGAAATAACATTCTCTGCTAGGGAGGAGAAATGAGCGAGTTACGTGTCTTGTGGAGAAAGCTCTCTTGAAAAGAACCATTGCTTTAGATACAGTTTGTTCGCTATGACTTTTCTCTTTTTAATCAACGGTTTTGAGATTGGTTTTGAGCGGGTTTGGTTTTCGAAGCATTTTTTTTCCCTGGTGTCTAAGACAACATGCAGAAGTGTCTTGTGGCAGTCTTATTTTGTGTGATCTATGCTACAATGAGATGTGGTGTACTCAGTTGTTCTGAATAGGGCACGCTTGTTGCATACATGGGGACCGATAACCTAGTGGTTAGAACATTGTGTTCGCAATCTGATGACCCCGGTTCGAATCCCGTTCAAGGGGATATTTTCCCCTGGAGTTAACATCAGTGCAGACTTCACTCTCCCCGAAAGTCTTCCGGATGAGACTATAAACCAAGGGCCCGTGTGCGAACGCACACAGAACGTCTTGCGCACACATTAAAACCTGTTCCGCTTTTTGAAGAGTAGGCCATTGTGTGCTGGTGGGAACAGATGACAAAATTTACAAAACCACATACACACAGGGACTGGATGTAAAAAAGCACACGAGTGCTTATTCCAATATTCTCGATATAAAGAATAAATAAATGAATGAATAAATAAATGAATGAATAAAAAGATCAATAAATAAATTAATTAATAAATGAATACACCCCATAATGTAGTCAGTTGTCAAAGGCTTTTTATGGATCTTTGAATTGATCCAAAATAGCATGGGAAAATGGGAACAAACGTTTGACAAATCTGGAAGAAAGAGAGAGAGAGAGAGAGAGAGAGAGAGAGAGAGAGAGAGAGAGGAGAGAGAGAGAGAGAGAGAGAGAGAGAGAGAGAGAGAGAGAGAGAGAGAGAGAGAGAGAGAGTCCATGTTTAGACAATGACTGCACGGTGTGTACAGTGTCCTGTAGCTTTTCACGTCACACGTGCGGCTGGCGAAATGTGGGCGGTGACAACTACCCTCTACAGTGGACACGATGTAGTAAGTCATGTGACAAGAACAACACATATAGACCACACACACACATATACATATGCACACACGTTAGCACGTGAGAGAGAGAGAGAGAGAGAGAGAGAGAGAGAGAGAGAGAGAGAGAGAGAGAGAGAGAGAGAGAGAGAGAGAGAGAGAGAGAGAGAGAGAAGAAGAAAATGATGATGATGATGATGATGATGATGATGATGATGATGATGATGATGATGATGATGACCAGAACTCGACTCTCTAATCACAAGGTCACTGCTTCTTACAAGGTATAAGTCTTTCGAGAACCCCTTCACTCATCAAACAACATATCTGTTAATAAATCAGGTTTTTTTGTTTCTGTTTTTATTCTGCTTTCGCAAACTAGTACTAGCAGGACCCAAGAAACTTCGTAAAAAGACAGCTGACGACAATGACCACGAGATTGCTAAGAAGAGAGGTAGTGTGATAGTTCGTTCTGTTTTGGGTTTGGTTTCGGGGTTACCCCTATGGGGCTGCCCGGGGCCTGCCAGTATAAATAGCATCCCCACATTCTGGAAATTCTGTGCTAGCAATTCCATCTGATCTATCCCTCTCTTTGTTTCTGCCTTGTTCCTTTTTTTCCTGTCACCTCTTTTTTATCTATTTGCTGCCTTCTTGATCCATTCTCATGCTTTTTTCCCCCAGGAAAGTCTTAAGAACTAACAATTATCTTCCGTGACGAACTCGGATGCGCTGGGCCTGACCTGTCAGGCGTTTAACAGCAATGGAATACATTCTCGCTCATATGAGAGACAATTGTAGTTGCTGTCTAGTCTAAACAGGGACTGGATGTAAAAAAAAAAAAAAAAAGCACATGAGTGCTTATTCCATTATCTTCTATATAAAAGAATAGATAGATGGATAGATGGATAGATAGATAGATAGATAGATAGATAGATAGATAGATAGTAGATAGATAGATAGATAGATAGAATAGATAAATAGATAAATAGATAAATAAATAGATAAATAATAGATAAATAAATAAAGAACCGTTCGACGATGAAGTGTCAAGGTTGTCGGTTTTTGTCTAATCATGTCCATCCATCATGTTTTTCTTTTTCAGGGAAGAAGTACATGCAGTTAAACATGATAAGGGCCGGGGATAATTTGAAAGGACGACTAGCTAGTCCGTGGCTCCCTCCACTGAAGAAGTCCAGCTGCCAGCTGCTATTTCAGTATTATCTCAACAACAGAAAAAAGAAATGTCAGCTCTCTCTCATCAGACAGAGCACCACGGGTGCTGAACAGACGGTCTGGTTCACCAAAAAAGCACTGGGATCCGTTCCTTCTCTTACGCAGTTGTGAAGAATATCAATTGCTCTGTGGGAAAATACCGGGTATGTTATCATCATTAGGATAGTGTGGGTGAGTGAATGTATTTTGTATTTATTCTTATGTCCCATATAAGATGACCCAGGAGGACGTTAAACCCTAAGTATTTATTCTTTTATATCGAGGATAACTTAAAAGCACTCATGTGCTTTTTTTACATCCAGTCCCCGTGTGTATGCAGTTGTTTTTTATAGTAAATCTTGCCCTCTGTTCCCCTCGGCACACAAATGGTCCACTCTTACGAAAAGCGGAACAGGATTTAACGTGTGCGCAAAATGTTCTGCGTGCGTTCACACACGGGGCCTCGGGAAGCAAGTGAATGAATGAGGGAGGGAGTATTGTAACTATTTTGGAAATGGAAGTTTCTGAGGAAAATGATTTCAACTGACATAATGTATGGTGTGCGTGATGTTTGTTATTTTGTATGTTAGAAAGTGCCAGCCTTTATTTAGTCATGATCTTGGAACATACGTATTCAAGAGTGGACAGTGCTGAGTACACACCAAGGTATTTTAATAAGTCTTACCTAAGTGTAGGAGAAGTTGTATTATTATTCGACTTTTTTGCATCTTTCCTTTTTTACCCCTCAAAGTGTATTGTGGCCTAAGGCCGATGTAAATTAAACAATTTCAGTGTTCAGTGTTCAGTGTTCAGTGTTCAGTGTTCTCTCTCTCTCTCTCTCTCTCTCTTCTCTCTCTCTCTCTCTCTCCCTCTCTCTCTCTCTCTCTCTCTCTCTCTTCTCTCTCTCTCTCTCTCTCTCTCTCTCTCTCTCTCTCTCTCTCTCTCTCTCTCTCTCTCTCTCTCTCTCTCTCTCTCTCTCTCTCTCTCTCTCTCTCCCTCTCCCTCCTCCTCCCCCTCTCTCCTCTCTTCCCCCTCCTCCCCTCTCTCTCCCTCTCTCTGACGAGAGAGAAGGGGAGAGAGAGAAAGAGAACACTGAACGCTGAACACTGAAATCTGGGTATGGGTGGGCCAGAGGGATTAAAAGGAGCGGCGTGGGAACAGTAGGTAGGGTAGGTTACAGGAGATGAGGCAGCCCCTAAACAGTTATTTTATTTTATACTTTATTTAATACCACTTTATGTCACAGCAGATTTCTCTGCGTGAAATTCGGGCTGCTCTTCCCGGGGAGAGCGCGTCGCCACAAGTCCAGCGCCTACCCATTATTTTTTTCCCTCAGGGATGGTGTCTAAACACAACACCTGTGTGCATGCTGTTTTTTTTTTTTAAATATAATTTTGTCATCCGCTCCTACCGGCACACGATGGCCTGCTCTTCCGAAAGGCGGAATGGGATTTTAACGTGTGCGCAAGATGTTCTGCGTGCGTTCGCACACGGGACCTCGGTTTACAGTCTCATCCGAATGATGACATTCAGGTCGATTTTTTCGTCAAACTGGGAAGAAAGGGCGAGCAGGGTACGAACCCAGAAACTCGCGATTTACATATTGGCAGGCGAACGTCTTAACCATCCTGCCACCGTCCTTCCGTTAAGCAGAACTTACCAAAAAGTGTCCCTACCAAGTTAGAGAAGGGAAAAATAGTGCACGATACCTTCAGACTTTGATTTACTGCACCACAGGGATTGCCTGTGCTCAATGGATGAATACCATGAGTGTATACCCATCAATAGAAGTGCATGTAACAGTATGATAATCTATCAAAACCTACTTACACAACCTATGTCTACGTTTCTACAGCTAGTCTTTGAAGGCTGGAGGTCCTGTGATGTCAGGTTCTTCAACGAACTCAGAATAAAGAACATCGAGCTCACTGTCTGCTTGGAGAACATTGAGCCAGAGACGAGCGTGAGTCCATCTGTCACAGAAATCCTCACCGTGCAGGGATTGAGCACTTTGGGGAATACCACTCCTGAGAGTGTATCCTCCGACACAGGTATGTGCATGACTAGGATGGATTAGGTTGGACTGGGTTGGTTTGTTTTGATTGGGTTGGGTTGTGTTAGGCTAGCTAGGCTGGGCTGGGTTGGGTTGGGTTGGTTTGGGTTGTGTTTGGTTTGGGTTAGGTTGGGTTGGTTTGGGTGGGTTGGGCTGGGCTAGGCTGGGTTGGGTTTGGTTGTTTTACGACAGTAAAGTGAAGACAAGTTAATTTAGAAGACTAGTATTAGAATAGTAGTAGCAGAATTCTGTCTTGCTTTAAACTGTCTTGCCTTGCCCTGTCTTGCCTTTCCCTGTTTTGTCTTGCCTTGTCTTACATCATCACAACCATATTTTGGTTACAGACGGACGAGGTGTCACAGACGCACATGCCAGAGACAGAGAGGATGAAGAATCCACGCCAGGTATGGAAGATGGCTCACTGGGCCTGCTGACATCGTTCTCCTGATATTGGATAGTCATGAAACTTGATCTTTAAAAGCTCATAATTTATTGGTGCCTTATATAAAAGATGAATGAAGTGCAGGTTTGCTTCACTATAGTTTTCCCAAGGAGTTTTAGCCAACGCAAGACAAATAATGGCCCAAACAAGTTTGCTAGAATGGTTGTTTAGAAAATGTTTTATCTTAGAGAATTAAACGAAAATTTCAGCAAGATGTTTTGTTTTTTTTTCTCTTGATATCATGTGGTCAGTTGAAGTCAAATTAGTGTCTACTGATCATTCCTACAATTTTCTGAGCCACTAGCTAACTCTTAGCTGACGAAAAGAAATGGCAAAATATTTATACTTGCGATAGTAGTATGTGTATAATGTTAGCATAATATGTGTAGTGTACCTATAATACGCGTAATCTCCTTGCGGGGATGCTGGGGGACTGTCAGTATAAATAGTATCCTTGCCTCCTGGAATTTATGTGCTAGAAATGTCCACTTTTCTATCACTCTCTTTCTGCCTTGTTCTTGTTCTTCCTGTCACCTTCTTCTTGTCTATTTTCTGCCTTCTTGGTCCCTTCTATTGCCTTTTGTCCAGAAAGACTTAAAAGATAACTAATTCTGTCTTATGCCAAAGTCGAATGTGATGGACCTGACTTATGAGGCACTTAACGGCAGCCTGACCCGTTTTGGCTTATAATTATAACTGACAAGAATAGTTGCTGTTTGGGCAATCGATGAAGAAGAAGATACGTGTAATTTACATATTATGTAGACAAATGCCCTGTCTTTTCTTACCTTGTCTTTCCTTGCCCTGTCTTGCCTTGCCCTGCTCTGTCTTGCCTTGTCTTACATCATCACAACCTGTTTGGTTACAGACGGACGAGGTGTCACAGACCCACGTGCCAGAGACAGAGATAATGAAGAATCCATGCCAGGTATGGAAGATGGCTCACTGGGCCTGCTGACATCATGCTCATGATACTGGATAGTCATGGAACTTGATCTTAAAAAGTTTATAGTTAAATGTTGCCTTATATAAAGTATGAATGAAGTTCAGATTTGCCTCACTGCAGTTTTCCCATGGAGGTTTAGTCAATGTTAGGCAAATAATGGCCAAAAAAGTTTGCTAGAATGGTTGCTTAGAAATGTTTTATCTTAAAGAATTGAAGTAAACTTTCAGCAAGATGCTTTTTTTTTCTCTCGTGACAAAATGTGGTCAGTCCATGTCAAATTAGTGTGTATGATAATTCCTACAATTTTCTGAGCCACTAGCTAACTAGCTAGCTGACAAAAAGACATGGCCGAATATTGATACTTATGATAATAGTTTATACGTGTATGGTGTAAGCATAATATATGTAGAGCACATATGATACACATATTCACCTCCACAGGGATGCTGGGGGACTGTCAGTATAAATAGCATCCCTACCTCTTGGAATTTATGTGCTAGAAATTTCCACTTTTCTATCACTCTCTTTCTGCCTTGTTTTTGTTCTTTCTGTTACCCCCTTCTTTTCTATTTTCTGCCTTCTTGGTCCATTCTCCCGCCTTTTTTTCCAGAAAGACTTAAAAGATACTAATTCTGTCTTATGCCAAAGTCGAATGCGATGGACCTGACTTATGAGGCGCTTAACAGCAGCCTGACGCTTTTTTGCTTATAAATATAACTGACAACAATAGTTGCTGTCTGGGCAACCGGTGAAGAAGAAGATACCGTAATTTACATATTATGTATACAAATGCCCTGTCTTTTCTTACCTTGTCTTTCCTTGCCCTGTCTTGCCTTGCCTTGTTCTGTCTTGCCTTGTCTTACATCATCACAACCTGTTTGGTTACAGACGGACGAGGTGTCACAGACCCACGTGCCAGAGACAGAGGTGATGAAGAATCCACGCCAGGTATGGAAGATGGCTCACTGGGCCTGCTGACATCATGCTCATGATACTGGATAGTCATGGAGCTTGATCTTAAAAAGTTCATAGTTAAATGTTGCCTTATATAAAGTATGAATGAAGTTCAGATTTGCCTCACTGCAGTTTTCCCATGGAGGTTTAGTCAATGTTAGGCAAATAATGGCCAAAACAGTTTGCTAGAATGGTTGCTTAGAAATGTTTTATCTTAAAGAATTGAAGTAAACTTTCAGCAAGATGCTTTTTTTTTTCTCTCGTGACAAAATGTGGTCAGTCCACGTCAAACTAGTGTGTATGATAATTCCTACAATTCTATCAGCCACTAGCTAGCTCATAGCTGACGTAAAAAAATGGCTGAATATTGATACTTGTAATAGTAGTTTATACGTACGTGTATAATGTAATCATGATATGTGCAGTGTACGTATAATACGTGTTTTCTACCCCGCAGGGATGCTGGGGGACTGTCAGTTTAAATAGCATCCCGACACCCTGGAATTTATGTGCTAGAAATTTCTACTTTTCTATCACTCTCTTTCTGCCTTGTTTTTGTTCTTCCTGTCACCCCCCTTCTTGTTTATTTTCTGCCTTCTTGGTCCATTCTCCTGCCTTTTGTCCAGAAAGACTTAAAAGATAACAATTTTGTCTTATGCCAAAGTCGAATGCTCTGGTCTTGACATTTGAGGCGCTTAGCAGTAGTTTGACGCTTTTTCACATATAATTATAACTGACAACAATAGTTGCTTTCTGGGCAATCGATGAAGAAGAAGATACGCGTAATTTACATATTATGTAGACAAATGCCCTGTCTTTTCATACCCTGTTCTTCCTTGCCCTGTCTTGCCTTGCCTTGTTCTGTCTTGCCTTGTCTTACATCATCACAACCTGTTTGGTTACAGATGGACAAGGTGTCACAGACGCACGTGCCAGAGACAGAGATGATGAAAATCCATGCCAGGTATGGAAGATGGTTCACTGTGCTTAATGACATCATGCTCATGATATTGGGTGGCCATCGATATTGATCTTTAAAAAATCATAGTTCAATGCTATCTTATATTAATGATAAATGAATTTCAAGTTTGTTTCACCGGAGTTTTTCAAAAGAGTTGGTGCATAATCAATGACAGGCAGAAAATGGCCACAAAAAGTTTGCAAGAATGGTTATCTAGAAAACGTTTTATTTTAGAGAATTGATGTAGCCTGTCACCATGATGTTTTCTTTTCCTCGTGACATCATGTAGTCAGTACACGTCAAATTGGTGTCGGTGATGACTCCTACCGTTTTATGAGCACCTAGCTGACTTCTATCTGATGAAAAGAACTGGCAAAATATTGACCCTTGTGGTGTGAGTTTATACCTGTACAATTTACGTGTAACAATGTAATTTAGGTATAAAACATTTTACGTGTAATTTACGTATACTTCACACAAATGCCCTGTCTTGCTTTTCCCTGACTTGCCCTGTCTTGCTTTTCCCTGTCATTTCTCTTTATGCTTTGTCCTGAATTGTCTTACATCATCACAACTATAATTATTTGTTTACAGACGGACAAGGTGTCACAGACTCACGTGCCGGAGACAGAGATGATGAAGTTTCCACGCCAGGTCTGGAAGATGGCTCACTGGGCCTACTGACATCATGCTCATGATGTTGCATAGTCTAGTCCTGGAACAGGATCTTTAAAATTCATAGTTTAATGCTATCTTATATAAATGATGAATGAAATTCAAGTTTGTTGCACTGCAGTTTTCCAATCGTAAATGGTCAATGCTGGGCAAAAATGTAACCAGAAAAAGTTTGCGAGAACGGCTACTCAGGAAACGTTTTATCTGAGATAATTAAAGTAGCCTGTTAGCAAAATTGCTTCCCTTGTTACATCACAACCATAATTGTTTGGTTACAGACGGACAAGGTGTCACAGACACACATGCCGGAGACAGAGGTGATGAAAAATCCACGTCAGGTATGGAAGATGGCTCACTGGCCATGGGCCAATCAGCCATGGTTGGTGGTCACGTGGTCAGTTGAGGTCAATTTAGTGTCAAAAATTGATGACTCCTAGAATTTTATGAGTCAGGTTCTTCAAAAAAAAATATTCTTTTATCTGTTAACGGAGTATAAAAGCTGTTTTTATCAGACTTAGTTTTTGTGCATCTAAGACCATGTTGTTTAGTTCAGTCCCCGTGATTAAGCCGTTGATGCTGTCTTGAATGTTAAGAGTTTAGTCACATGGTTCTATATCATCACAAAAGAGAGCTGTATCTTTGAAAGTTCACCGCCACATTGCACATAACAGACTAATTCCTCTGAAAAGATTGAAAATAAGAATGGCCCCAAGTACCTACCCTTTTCGCATTCCATGTTTAAGGGGGTATTACTTCTGACGTTTTATTATCTATGAATGCTACCTGCTTCCTTCCTTACCCAAAAAGCCAGAATAAAGATACTTTTTGATGTTAGTTTAAACACGTATAATTTACACAATAATCAGATGCAATCAATTACATTTAATGCTTTTTCAAAGTCAACCAATAGAAGGACAGTATAATTATTCAACCAGTAAATGCTCTGTCTTGCCTTACCCTATCTGGCTAGCCCTGTCTTACATTAACCTGCCTATCTAACAAAAACAAATGGCAAATTATTGATACCTTGTGGGGCACAGCTGACCACCTTGGACATGGTAAAAGGCAGGGGCACGCTAAATTTAGCACTCTTGACTGAGTGATGTTGGGTTTGTGCCCTGTGGGTATTGGTTTATACTTTACGCAAGAGTAATGTGTAATTAATTACATGGGAGCCTTTCTAAAGTCAGCAGAGCGAAGACCAATAATATCAGACGACCAGCAAATGCCCTATCTTATCGTGCTCTGCTTTCCCTTACCCTGATTTTCCCTGCACTGTATTACATCATCACAGTTATATTTGGTTACAGACGGACGAGGTGTCACAGACCCACCTGTCAGAGACAGAGATGATGAAGAATCCATGCCAGGTATGAATGATGGCTCACTGCGCTTACTGACATCATGCTCATGATATTGGGCAGCCATTGATATTAATCTTTAAAAAAAAGTCATAGTTTAATGCTATCTTCTTATATTATAAATGGTGATCGAATTTCAAATTTGTTTCACTGAAGTTTTTCAAAAGAGTTGATGTATAGTCAATGACAGGCAGAAAATTGCCACAAAAACTTTGCGAGAATTTAGAAATTTAGGAAAAATAAATCGAAAACGTTTTATTTCAGAGTATTGAAGAAGCCTGTTAGCATGATGTTTTCTTTTTCTCCCAACATCATGTGGTCAGTACACGTCAAATTGGTGTCAGTGATGACTCCTACCATTTTATGTGCACCTAGCTGATACCAATCTGATGAAAAGAATGGGCAAAATATTGACACTTGTGGTTTTAGTTTATACGTGTACAATTTACGTATAAAAACATTTTACGTGTAATTTACGTATACTTCACGCAAATGCCCTGTCTTTCCTTACCCTGACTTGCCCTGTCTTGCTTTCTCCTGCCTTGCCTTGACTTGCCTTGACTTGCCCTGTCTTGCCTTTCCCTGTCTATCCTGACCATGCTTTGTCCTGAATAGTCATATTATCACAACCATAATTATTTGGTTACAGATGAACAAGGTGTCACAGACGCACATGCCGGAGACAGAGAAGATGAAAAATCCACGCCAGGTCTGGAAGATGGCTCACTGGGCCTGCTGACATCATGCTTCTTAATTTGCATAGTCCTGGAACACAACCTTTAAAAAATCATAGTTTAATGTTATCGTGTATAAATGATGAATGAAATTCAAGTTTGTTGCACTGCAGTTTTCCAATCGTAAATGGTCAATGCTGGGCAAAAATGTAACCAGAAAAAGTTTGTGAGAACGGCTACTCAAGAAACGTTTTATCTGAGATAATTGAAGTAGCCTGTTACCAAAACTGTTCCCCTTGTTACATCACGGGGTCAGTTGAAGTCAATTTAGTGTAAAAAAAAAAAAATGATGACTCCTAGAATTTTATGAATCAGGTTCTTCAAAATTAATATTCTTTTATATGTTAACAGAGGTTAAAAGCTGTTTATCTCACTCTTAGTTTTTGTGCATTTAAGACCATTTTGTTTAGTTGAGTCCTCGTGATGAAGCTGTTGATACTGTCTTGAAGCTTAAGAGTTTAGTCACATGGTTCTGTATCATCACAAAAGAGAGCTGTATCTTTGAAAGTTCACCGCCACATTTCACAAAACAGTAATTCCTCTAAAAAGACTGAAAATAAGAATGGCCCCAAGTACCTACCCTTGTGGCATTCCATGTTTAAGGGGTATTACTTCTGACGTTTTATTATCTATGAATGCTAACTGCTTTATACCTTACCCCAAAAAGCTAGAATAATAATGATACTTTTTTATGTTAGTTTAAACACGTATAATTTACACAATAGTAAGATGCAATCAATTACATTTAATGCGTTTTCAAAGTCAACAAAGAGACGGGCAGTATAATTATTTAACTGGTAAACCGCGAGTTTCTGGGTTCATACCCAGCTTGCCCTTTCTTCCCAGTTTGACGAAAAAATTGAACTGAATGTCAAAGTCATTCGGATCAGACTATAAACCGAGGTCCCGTGTACGAATGCATGCACAACATCTTGCGCACACGTTAAAATCCCGTTCCGCCTTTCGGAAGAGCAGGCCATTGTGTGCCGGTAGGAGCGGATGACAAAATTATATATATATATATATAAAAACAGCATGCACACAGGTGTTGTGTTTAGACACCATCCCTGAGGGGGGGAAAAACAATGGGTAGGCGCTGCACTTGTGGCGACGCACTCTCCCTGGGGAGAGCAGCCGGAATTTCACGCAGAGATTTAATCTGCTGTGACAAAAAGTGGTATGAAATAAAATAAATAAAAATAAAAATAAATAAATGCTCTGTCTTGCCTTACCCTTTCTGGATAACCCTGTCTTACATTAACCTGCCTATCTGACGAAAACAAATGGCAAAATATTAATACCTTGTGAGGCACAGCTGACCACACTTGGACAAGGTAAAAGGTAGGGACACACTAAATTTAGCACTCTTGACTGAGTGATGTTGGGTTTGTGCCCTGTGGGTATTGGTTTATAGTTACGCAAGAGTAATGTGTAATTAATTACATGGGAGCCTTTCTAAAGTCAGCAGAGAGAAGACCAATAATATCAGACGACCAGCAAATGCCCTATCTTGTCGTGCTCTGCTTTCCCTTATCCTGATTTGCCCCGCACTGTATTACATCATCACAGTTATATTTGGTTACAGACGGACGAGGTGTCACAGACCCACCTGTCAGAGACAGAGATGATGAAGAATCCATGCCAGGTATGAATGATGGCTCACTGCCCTTACTGACATCATGCTCATAATATTGGGTAGCTATTGATATTGATCTTTAAAAAAATCATAGTTTAATGCTATCTTATATTAATGATAAATGAATTTCAAGTTTGTTTCACTGGAGTTTTTCAAAAGAGTTGGTGCATAATCAATGACAGGCAGAAAATGGCCACAAAAAGTTTGCAAGAATGGTTATCTAGAAAACGTTTTATTTTAGAGAATTGATGTAGCCTGTTAGCATGATGTTTTCTTTTTCTCCCAACATCATGTGGTCAGTACACGTCAAATTGGAGTCACTGATGACTCCTACCATTTTATGAGCTCCTAGACGACTCCTATCTAATGAAAAGAATGGGGAAAATATTGACACTTATGGTTTTAGTTTATACGTGTACAATTTACGCATAACACATGTAATTTAAGTATAATACATTTTACGTGTAATTTACGTATACTTCACGCAAATGCCCAGTCTTTCCTTACCCTGTCTTGCTTTCTCCTGCCTTGCCTTGACTTGCCTTGATTTGCCCTGTCTTTTCCTGTCTTTCCTCACCATGCTCTGTCCTGAATTGTCTTCTAATATCATCACAACCATAATTATTTGGTTACAGATGAACAAGGTGTCACAGACGCACGTGCCGGAGACAGAGATGATGAAGAATCCACGCTAGGTCTGGAAGATGGCTCACTGTGTTTACTGACACCATGCTCATGATATTGCATAGTCCTGGAACATGACCCTTAAAAAAAATCATAGTTAAATACTTTTCCTCACTCTTACGGGGTTTTTTTGCATTCAAGAACATGTTTAGTCGAGTCCCTGTGATTAAGCTGTTGATACTGTCTTGAATATCAAGAGTTTAGTCACATGGTTCTATTTCATCACAAAAGAGAGCTATGTCTTTGAAAGTTCACCATCACATTTTACAGAACAGAGTAATTCCTCTAAAAAGATTGAAAATAAGAATGGCCCCAAGTACCTACCCTTGTGGCATTCCATGTTTAAGGGGTATTGCTTCTGACGTTTTATTATCTATGAATGCTAACTGCTTCTTAGCTTACCCTAAAAAGCCAGAATAAAGATACTTTTTGATGTTAGTTTAAACACGTATAATTTACACATTAGTAAGATGCAATCAGTTACATTTAATGTTTTTTCAAACTTTCCCTTTTTTTTGTTGTTGTTGTTGTTGTTGCTTTTTTAACTTTACTTTGAACAAATGTTAAAAAAAAAAATTAAATCAAAACCCCTTCCCTACACCTATCCCCACCATACTCCCCCCACCATAAACTTACCCCCACCATCCCCCCCTAAACCTCCTCGCCCTTCCCTACACCTACCCCCACCATCCTCCTCCCCCTAAACCTCCTCCCCCTTCCCTACACCTACCCCCACCATCCTCCTCCCCCTAAACCTCCTCCCCCTTCCCTACACCTACCCCCACCATCCTCCTCCCCCTTCCCTACACCTACCCCCACCATCCTCCTCCCCCTAAACCTCCCCTAAACGGGAAAATCCAAGGTTTATGAACTCTGCATTAAACTTTTTATGTGAGTAGTCGTCATTTGACAAAATCATTAAGAAAACAAAACAAAAAATCAAACAGCATACACACAGGTGTCGTATTTAGACACCATCCCTGAGGAAAAATCGGGGAGTTGGAGTCCCAGGGCGGCTCGGGGCTGTATATGGCAACGTTCTGGTGGCTCCTGCGATGGTACTGGAACCATTCGTTTCGGTCATTGCCTTTCCAATGGATCATTCCAGTGGCGTGGAGAGGGGGGTCTGCTGCATGGGTAACAGTTTTGCCCTCCATACTTACTTACCCAGGCTTTGCGCTCTAAAGACTAGAGCGCAACCCCATAATCTTCCGAGACTGATGGGTGCCTACTACTACTACGTCATTTGTTCAGTTAAATTAATGGGGCAAAATGTAAATATTGTCTATTTCCCTTCATTCCTGTTCCTGATGTATGCATATATTTTGATCATTGGCATTGTAGAACAGTGTGTGTGTGTGTGTGTGTGTGTGTGTGTGTGTGTGTGTGTGTGTGTGTGTGTGTGTGTTAGTGTGTGTGTGTGTGTGTGTGTGTGCATGTGTGTGTGTGTGTGTGTGTGTGTGTGTTTGTTTGTGTGTGTTGCAGAGAGAGAGAGGATAATGAATAAGCACGCATGTGCCTTTTTTTACATCCAGTCCCCACCCTTACCAGAGATGAGATCAAGATAAAGAAAACCCTCTAATCAAACAACACCAACAGTAATAAACAAAAATAACAAAAACACGAGAGCGAGACAGAGAAAGCCAGAGAAGGAAGGAAGAAAGGAAGGAAGGAAGGAAGGAAGGAAGGAAGGAAGGAAGGAAGGAAGGAAGGAAGGTATAAAGGAAGGAATGGATGGATGAATGAATGAATGAATGAATGAATGAATGAATGAATCAATCAATCAATCAATCAATCAATCAATCAATGAATCAATGAATCAATGAATCAATAAATGATCTGTAATACACAAGAATGCAGATTCTAGGCCAAGCCAAGCCTTACCCTCCTTGTAAACATATACATAAAAAATCAAGGAAAATATTGGGTGATCTCTATCAGTTTTACTATTCTTAAAGTAATTGATGTTCAGGTGAAAATTACAGTTTCGTTTTTTCCATGGTAACTTCTTCTTGCCTGTGATGGTTTTGAAAAGAAAGGCAGAGTAATTGAATTTGACTATGCCAGTTTCGATATTCTGTGTGCGCCTTTTGTACCCTCTCTCTCTTGACGACCCGGGTTCGAGTCCCGTCGAGGAGATTTTTCTCCTGGAGTTAACATCAGTGCAGACTCCAGTCTCCCCCAAATTCCTTCGGATGAGACTTTAAACCGAGGCCCCGTGTCCGAATGCTCGCAGAACAACTTGCGCACACTTTAAATCCTGTTCCGCTTTTCGTAAGAGTAGGCTATCGTGTGCAGGTCGGAATAGATGACATCTACAAAACTGCATACACACGGGGACTGGATGAAAAAAAACACAAGAGTGCTTATTCCATTATCCTCGATATAAAAGAATAAATCAAAATCAATCTCCTCTCTCTCTCTCTCTCTCTCTCTCTCTCTCTCTCTCTCTCTCTCTCTCTCTCTCTCTCTCTCTCTCTCTCTCTCTCTCTCTCTCTCTCCTCTCTCTCTCTCTCTCTCTCTCTCTCTCTCTGTGTGAGAGTGTGTTTGTGTGTCTGTGTGTGTGTGTGTCTGTGTGTGTGTATCTGTGTGTCTGTGTGTGTGTCTGTGCGTGAGTGAGTGTGAGTATGTGTAAAACATTATCCGATTGAAAATAATGATATATTTTTTGAAACAATTAGGATGTTCTATGTGTTTTTTATTCTTCTTTTTTTATATTATAACTTTATTGGTAGTATGTCTTCCCCCCCCCCCTCCAATAAGGATGCTGGTTTAAATAAAAAATAAAAAAAATCCCCTTTTATCCAAATGTATGATTTATATTACATGTACAATTTGTGATAGATAGTGGTGGATTGATGTTTTCGGTTGTTTATTTCATTTGTGTTCTCTTGCTTGCTCCTTATCTACTAACGCTTTTCTTTTTTTCCATAATCAAAATTTTTTTATTGTGACTTCTGATTTTTGTCTTCTGAAAGAGTGCATTTTATTACCTTATCATATATAGTGTCCTTTATTCTTGTGTGTTGTTTGGTACTGCGTAAAGTCTTAATGTTTAGTATATTTTTAACTTGATGTATCCCTGAAAAGGGCGGGGACTGGATGTAAAAAAGCACATGAGTGCTTATCTATTATCCTCGAATAAAAGACTTTGCCTTGCCTTGCCTTGCCTTGCCTTGCCTTGTCTCTCTCTCTCCCCTCTCTCTCTCTCTCTCTCTCTCTCTCTCTCTCTCTCTCCTCTCTCTCTTCTCTCTCTCTCTCTCTCTCTCTCTCTCTCTCTCTCTCTCTCTCTTCTCCCCCACCATTAGTTAATCTTTCCTTAATCGTTTTATTTATTTATTTATTATTATTTTTTTTAAATTCTTATTTATTTATTTATTTATTTATTCTTTTATATCGAGGATGATGTAATAAGCATACGATTCATGTGCTTTTCTCCATCCAGTCCCCGTGTGTATGCAGTTTTGTCTCTTTTGTTATCTGTTCCCACCGTCACATGATGGCCTACGCTTTCGAAAAGCGGAACAGGATTTGATGTGTGCTCAAGATGTTCTGCGTGCGTTCGCAACCGGGCCTCAGTTTATAGTCTCATCCGAAGGACTTTTGGAGAGAGTGGAGTCGGCACTGATGTTAACTCCAGGGGAAAAATCCCCTCGAATGGGAATCGTACCTGGGTCGTCAAATTGCGAGCGCAATGTTCTGACCACTATGCTATCCCGTCTTGCTTTATTCTGTCTCTCCTTGTCTAACCTCTTTGCCTTGCCCTGCTTTGCCTTGCCTTGCCTTGCCTTGCCTATTATTATCAAAACCATATTTGGTTACAGACGGACGAGGTGTCACAGACTCACGTGCCAGAGACAGAGATGATGAAGAATCCACGTCAGGTATGGAAGATGGCTCATTTCTCCTTCCCTGGCTGTCTCATGCCTTGCATTGCTTCGCACCTGCCCTGCCCTGCCCTGCCCTGCCCTACCTACCCTAGCCTGCCCTGCAATGCACTGCCCTGCCCTGCCTTGCCTTGCCTTACCCTGCCCTAGCCAGCCTTCCCCTGCCTTGTCCTGCCTTGCCCTGCCTTGCCCTGCCTTGCCTTACCTTGCCCTGCCCTACCCTGCTTTGCCCTGCTTTGCCCTACCCTGCCTTGCCTTGTCCTACCCTACCCTGCCTTGTCCTACCCTACCCTGCCTTACCCTACCCTGCCCTGCCCTGCCTTGCCTTTCCCTGCCTTGCCCTAACCTGCCTTGCCCTGCCTCGCCTTACTTTACCATATTTGCTCTTTATTGCCTTGCCCTGTTTTTGCTTTGACCTGTCTTACCTTTCCCATTTTTGTTTTACCATACCTTACTTGTCCTGTCTTGCCCTGCCTAACTGCTTTACCCTTCCTTGTCACGTGTTGCCTTGACCTATCTTAGTTTGCCTTGACCTTCTCTATCATGTCTAATCGTGCCCTGTTTTGCTCTGTTTTACCCTGTCCTGCTCTATCTTGCCTCTCCTTGATTTGCTTTGTTTATTTTTCCTTGCCTGTATTGCCCTTTTCCTGCTTTGTCTTGCCTTTGTCTTACATCATCACAACCATATTTTTGGTTACAGACGGACGAGGTGTCACAGACCCACGTGCCAGAGACAGAGATGATGAAGAATCCACGCCAGGTCTGGAAGATTTGATTTGATTGGTTTATTTGATTTATTCTTTTATGTCAAGGATAATAGAATAAGCATTCTTGTGCTTTTTACATCCAGTCCCCGTGGATATGCAGTTTTGTCAATGTCATCTGTTTCTACCGGCACACAATGGCCAAGTCTTACGAAAAGCGGAACAGGATTTAACGTGTGCGCAAGATGTTCTGCGTGCGTTTGCACACAGGGACTCGGTTTATAGTCTCATCCGAAGGACTTTTGGGGAAAGTGGAGTCGGCATTGATACTAACTCCAGGGGAAAAATCCCCTCGAACGGGAATCGAACCTGGGTCGTCAAATTGCCAGCGCAATGTCCTGACCACTAGGTTATCCCGCCTTGCTGTATTCTGTCTTTCCTTGTCTCACTGCTTTGCTTTGCCCTGCTTTGCCTTGTCTTGCCTTGCCTTGCCTATTATTATCAAAACCATATTTGGTTACAGACAGACGAGGTGTCACAGACCCACGTGCCAGAGAGAGAGATGATGAAGAATCCACGTCAGGTATGGAAGATGGCTCATTTCTCCTTCCCTGGCTCTGTCATGTCTTGCATTGCTTCGCACCTGCCCTGACCTGCCCTGCCTCACTCTACCCCTCTTTGACTTGCCTTGCCTTGCCCTGCCTTACCCTGCCTTGCCCTTCCCTGCCCTGCCCTGCCCTGCTTTGTCTTGCCTTGCCTTGCCTTGCCTTGCCTTGCCCTGCCTTTCCCTGCCCTACCCTACCCTGCCTCGCCCTGCCTCGCCTTACTTTACCATGTTTGCTTTAATCTTTATTGCCTTGCCCTGTTTTTGCTTTGACCTGTTTTGCCTTTCCCATTTTTGTTTTACCATACCTTGCTTGTCCTGTCTTGCCCTGCCTAACTGCTTTACCCTTTCTTGTCACGTGTTGCCTTGACCTATCCTAGTTTGCCTTGACCTTCTCTATCATGTCTTATCGTGCCCTGTTTTGCTCTATTTTACCCTGTCCTGCTCTATCTTGCCTCTCCTTGACTTGCTTTGTTTGGTTTTTTTCTTGCCTATATTGCCCTTTTTCTGTTTTGTCTTGCCTTGTCTTACATCATCACAACCATATTTGGTTACAGACGGACGAGGTGTCACAGACCCACGTGCCAGAGACAGAGATGATGAAGAATCCACGCCAGGTCTGGAAGATTGGATTTGATTTGATTGGTTTATTTGATTTATTCTTTTATGTCAAGGATAATAGAATAAGCATTCTTGTGCTTTTTACATCCAGTCCCCGTGGATATGCAGTTTTGTAAATGTCATCTGTTTCTACCGGCACACAATGGCCTACTCTTACGAAAAGCGGAACAGGATTTAACGTGTGTGCAAGATGTTCTGCGTGCGTTCGCAACCGGGGCCTCAGTTTATAGTCTCATCCGAAGGACTTTTGGAGAGAGTAGAGTCGGCACTGATGTTAACTCCAGGGGAAAAATCCCCTCGAACGGGAATCGAACCTGGGTCGTTAAAATGCGAGCGCAATGTTCTGACCACTGGGCTATCCCGTCTTGCTTTATTCTGTCTTTCCTTGTCTAACCTCTTTGCCTTGCCCTGCTTTGCCTTGCCTTGCCTATTATTATTACAACCATATTTGGTTACAGACAGACGAGGTGTCACAGACCCACGTGCCACAGAGAGAGATGATGAAGAATCCACGCCAGGTATGGAAGATGGCTCATTTCTCCTTCCCTGGCTGTCATGCCTTGCATTGCTTTGCACTGCCAAGCCCTGCCCTGCCCTGCCCTACCCTACCCTACCCTACCCCACCCTACCCTACCCTACCCTACCCTACCCTAGCTTGCCCTGCACCGCACTGCCCTGCCTTGCCTTGCCTTGCCTTACCATGTCATGCCCTAGCCAGCCTTCCCCTGCCTTGTCCTGCCTCGCCCTTCCTTGCCCTGCCTTGCCTTACCATGCCATGCCCTAGCCTGCTTTGCCCTACCCTGCCCTACCCTGTCTTGCCTTACCCTACCCTGCCTTGCCCTGCCCTGCCTTGCCCTGCCCTGCCCTGCCCTAACCCTGCCTTGCCCTACCCTGCCCTAGCCTGCTTAACCCTACCCTACCCTACCCTACCCTACCCTCCCCTGCCCTGCCTTGCCTTGCCCTACCCTGCCTCGCCCTGCCTTGCCTTAATTTACCATGCTTGCTTCAATCTTTATTGCCTTGCCCTGTTTTTGCTTTGACCTGTTTTGCCTTTCCCATTTTTGTTTTACTCTACCTTGCTGGTTGCAGGATCTTCAGCTGTGCCCCCACGGTCCACAGGACTACGGGACAGGTGAAGGTGCAGGAAGACCTTGCCCTGTCTTGCCTTGCCTACCTACTTTACCCTTTCTTGTCTTGTGTTGCCTTGACCTATCTTAGTTTGCCTTGTCGATCTCTATCATGTCTTATGGAGCCCTGTTTTGCTCTGTTTTACTCTGTCCTGCTCTATCTTGCCTCTCCTTGACTTGCTTTGTTTGGGGTTTTTCTTTGCCTGTGTTGCCCTTTTCTTGCTTTGTCTTGCCTTTGTCTTACATCATCAAAACCATATTTGGTTACAGACGGACAAGGTGTCACAGACGCACGTGCCAGAGACAGAGATGATGAAGAATCCACGCCAGGTTTGGAAGATGGCTCACTGTGTTTACTGACATAGTAGTAGTAGTAGTAGTAGTAGTAGTAGTAGTAGTAGCAGTAGCAGTAGTAGTAGTAGTAGTAGTAGTAGTAGTAGTAGTAGTAGTAGTAGCAGTAGTAGTAGTAGTAGTAGTAGTAGTAGTAGCAGTAGTAGTAGTAGTAGTAGTAGTAGTAGTAGTAGTAGTAGTAGTAGTAGTAGTAGTAGGCACCCATCAGTCTCGGAAGACTATGGCGTTGCGCTCTAGTCTTTAGAGAGTCTTTTAAGTAAGTATGGAGGGCAAACTGTTACCCATGCAGCAGACCCCCCATCTCCATGCCACTGGAATGATCCATTGAAAAGGCAATGACCGATACGAATGGTTCCAGTGCCGTTGCAGGAGCCACCAGAACGTTGCCATATACAGCTCCGAGCCGCCCTGGGGACTCCAACTCCCCGATTTTTCCTCAGGGATGGTGTCTAAACACGACACTTGTGTGCATGCTGGGTTTTTTTTCATAATTTTGTCATCCACTCCTACTGACTTAATGCTCATGATATTGGAAAGTCCTGGAACTTGATGTTTAAAAGAATATGCTAGATAAATGATGGATAAAATTCATGTTTAACAGCAGTTTTCCTTGCAATTGGATGCACAGTCAATGATAGAGAAAATAATATATCTACAAAACGTTTGTGAGAATGGTTGTTTAGAAAACGTTTTATTTGATAGAACTGACGTAGCCTGTTAAGATTTTTTCCCTTGTGACATCATGTGGCCAGTCCAAGTCAAACTAGTATCAATATTGTGGATCGGTGATCTAGAGCTAATGCGCCTACCTAGAAAGCAAAACGCCCGGGTCAGAGTGTGCGGTGGCTCGAATCCCGTTTGGGCCCAAAACCTTTTCCCCATCCATTAGACCATGAGTGGTGGTCTGAGCGCTAGTCTTTCGGATGAGACTATATACCGAGGTCCTGTGTGTTATTCATCATTATTTTGTGCACGTAAAAGAACCCACGGCAACAAAGGGTTTGTCCCTGGCAAAATTCTGTAGAAAAAAGCCACTCTGATAGGGAAAGAAATACAGTTGCAGACAAGGAAAAAAAATGGGTAGGGGCTGCACTTGTGGCGACGCGCTCTCCCCAGGGGAGAGCAGCCCGAGTTTCACGTAGAGAAATCTGCTGTGACATAAAGTGGTATAAAAAAAAATGTAATAAATATAGACAGAGACAGTAGACCCGTGACTTAGAAAATCAGTATTGTCTTGTCTTGTGTTACACTGTCTTGGCTTTTCCCTGCCCTGTCTTGCCTTGCTCTCTCTTGTCTTGCCCTGTCCAATCTTGCCCTGTTTTGTCTTGCAGTGTCTTACATCATCACAGCCATATTTGGTTACAGACGGACGAGGCGTTACGGTCGCACGTGCCAGAGACAGGAGTGACAAAGACTCTAAGCAAGGTCTGGCCGATGCCTCGATGGCAGACATCATCGTCGCTGATGTTATCGTTATCGCTGTCTTCGTTGTCGCCATCGTCATCTTCGCTATCATCATCGGCATCGTCAAATGTTCACGCCGGGCGGCATAGATGTCTCAAGATTTTAGATTTGTACTACTTTTACCCCTTTTTTATGGTATGGAGGATTAAAAACAGCGTGAACATGAGAAGAATAAAACCTGACAGCATACATCAGGAAATCCCCCAAACATAGTCAGAAGCAACGAGAACGGGGATAAAAACAAGTATGTAGTAAAGAAATAATGATACTAATGAGATAATAGGGAGGAAGGTGGCAGGATGGTTAAGACGTTCGCCTGCCAACATGTAAACAGTGAGTTTCTGGGTTCGTACCCAGCCTCGCCCTTTCTTCCCAGATTGACGAAAAAATCGAACTGTATGTCAAAGTTATTTGGATGAGACTATAAACCGAGGCCCCGTGTGCAAACCCAAGCAGAACATCTTGCGCACACTTTAAAACCCCGTTCCGCCTTTCGGAAGAGCAGGCCATCGTGTGCCGGTAGAAGCGGATGACAAAATTATTATATAAAAAAACAGCATGCACACAGGTGTCGTGTTTAGACACCACCCCTGAGGAAAAATCGGGGAGTTGGAGTCCCAGGGCGGCTCGGGGCTGTATCTGGCAACGTTCTGGTGGCTCCTGCGACGGTACTGGAACTATTCGTATCGGTCATTGCCTCTCCAGTGGCGTGGAGAGGGGGGGGGGGGGGATCTGCTGCATAGGTAACAGCTTGCCCTCCATACCTACTTACCCTGGCTTTGCGCTCTAATGACTAGATTGCAACTCAATAGTCTTCCAAGACTGATGGGTGCCTACTATTAATGAGATAATCGGCATACAATGAAAAAGAAAAAAAAATCAACTTTTTTCTAGATGTAGTTTGAGTACGTGTTCTGGAAAAGAATAAAATTTTGATCCACAGTGAAAGATAAAAAAGGACGATAACTTTTAAGAAACATCCACACATGATGGATCGGTGGTCTAGAGGTAACGCACCTGTCTAGAAAGCGAAAAGTCCGGGTCGGAGTGTGCGGTGGTACGAACCCCGTTTGGTCCCAAAACTCCCCCCCCCCTCCCCCCCCCCATCCATTAGACAATTAGTGGTGATCTGGGTGCTAGTCTTTTGGATGAGACGATAAACTGAGGTCCCGTGTGTTACACTTCATTATTTAGCGCACGTAAAAGAACACACGGCAACAAGGGGGTTATCCCTGGCAAAATTCTGTAGAAAAAGAGCCATTTTGATAAGGAAACAAATACAGTTGCAGACAGGAAAAAAGAAAAAAAATGGATAGGCGCTGCACTTGTGGTGACGCGCTCTCCCCGGGGAGGGCAGCCCGAATTTCACGTAGAGAAATCGGCTGCTGAAACTATTGATTGTTAGTGATTGCTTGTGTGTTGTATAGGTCGAATGCAAGCGCTTTTATTTGTTTTTGCAAGATATAGTGCAATATAATTTCCATGTATTTATTATTATTATTATTATTATTATTATTATTATTATTATTATTATTATTATTATTATTATTATTGTTATTGTTATTGTTGTTGTTGTTGTTGTCGTCGTCGTCGTCGTCGTCGTCGTCATCATCATCATCATCATCATCATCATCATCATCATCATCGTTGTTGTTGTAATGATTATACAAGAGAAATACAACTTGTTCAAAAATGCTTGCTGGAAACATTTGAAAAGGGAGAGCACGTTAATTTCTGGCAAAGTATCTGGTTGGTGTCGTGGCAGAAAAATAATTATCACCCCTCGTGCACAGATTGAAACTGATAATGCTTTCAGGACAAAATAGGTGAATTATGAAAACTGTATTATTTTGCCGTGAGAGGATAAAAAGTAGTCATGATCTTTATCGTTGTGGACATTGTCATGCATTTTTGAAAGTCTGTGCGCATTCTATTGCTGGACTGAATTTAATCTGAACCATTGCTATTGTTGGACACTGTGTTAGCGTTAAGTAGAATAATTAGGTTTTGTAGAATGTAAGTGGGGTGTTTTTTTGGTGTTTTTTTATATACTTTTCTTTCAGTTATTGTTTGATTTTTTTTGCTCGGTTTTTGTGTTTTCTATTTGTTTTCTTTTATTTTCCTGTTTAAAATTAATTTGTACAAACGTGAAATTGATATCACACACACACATACGCACACACACACACAAAAACGCACGCACGCACGCACACACACACGCACGCACACACACATACGCACGCACACGTGCGCACGCACACACACACACGCACGCACACACACGCACGCACACACACAAACACACAAACACTCGCACGAACGCACACACGCAGACATACACACACACAAACACACACACACACACACACACACACACACACACACACACACACACACACACACACACACACACAGGTATAAAACACTCAATACTGTCTACGAGACAAAACTGTATATATATTGTTATGTAATGCATTGTAGCGGTATTTCCATATCAGCATTATGATTTGACACTCCTAAGCATTTTAGTTTAAGAGATTTTTTCGTATTGTTTACAGAAAACTATAGTAGGAAAGTTGAAATAAGCAAACAAACAAACTACTACACATACATAAAAACAAACAAACAAACAACAACAACAACAAATAGCTCTAACAACGGCTGAGTGGTTAAGACCTTTTGCCTTCTATCCTGAGTGTCCAAGATGTCGTAGGTTCGAATATAGGTAGCAGTGTCTGGTGGGATTTTTTTTTTTTACGATTTCCCAGATCAAGTCAAAGCGCAGACCTGCCAGTGCCTTTATTTGCTTCACGTATGCAGAAGATCAGACAATATTTACAAAGCTGCATGCACACGGGAAATAGAGGGGAAAAAGCACATGCGTGCTGATTCTATTATCCTCGATATAAAAGAATAAATAAATAAACGAATAAATAAGTAAATAGATGAATAAATAAATAAATAAATAAATGAATAAATAAATAAGATCAAATATGCACGTTAAAGATCCTTTAAGTCCTGTAAGTGTGGAGTTGGTTACGGAAACCCAACCTTACCCTGCACACACCCTGCACGGGATGTTCTTTTTTTTTCTTT
>CM060336.1:12618865-12621365 GCA_030674155.1 Stramonita haemastoma
AATCAAATCAAATCAAATTCTTTTATTTCGAGGATAATTTTTCTAGGGGAAATGACCTAATAAGCGTTCATGTGCTTTTTTAATCCAGTACCCGCCCTTATCAGAGATAACATAATATAAAAGAGAGAGAGGGGGGTAGTGAGGGAGAGAGAGAGGGAGTGAGGGAGAGAGAGAGGGAGTGAGGGAGACAGACAGACAGACAGACAGACAGACAGACAGACAGACAGACAGACAGACAGAGTACAGAGACAGAGACAGAGAGACAGAGACAGAGACAGAGACAGAGAGAGTTCTTCCAGATGGATTTGGAATGTTGTTCGTATAAATGTTGCAGTATTTTGAGGACATATCTTTATCCTACCCTTGTTCTGCATCCTCACCACTGAGTTCGTGTGGCTTCTATCAGCTACGTCACATGTTCCTGCACAATACTTTTTAATAAGAACCTCTATTTCTATGGACATCCTGCATCTCTCGGACTGTAATATGTATACAGGCCAGGGGTCTTCGCTTATGAGTTGGTCGACATCACTGTTTTCTGGGGGAAATGACCTCACTGGCCACCTGGGATAGGTTTCGTGTTCCAGCTCTGTCTGCCTTGCTCTCACTGTATCAATAGCACGTAGCCATTTTGTATTATTAAGTCCTTCGGATGAGACTATAAACCGAGGTCCTGTGTGCGAACGCGCGCAGAACATCTTGCGCACACGTTAAATCCTGTTCTGCTTTTCGTAAGAGTAGGCCATTGTGTGCCAGTGGGAACAGATGACAAGATTTACAAAACTGCATACACACGGGGACTGGATGTAAAACAGCACATGTGTGCTTATTCCATTATCCTCGATATAAAAGAATAATAAATGAATAAATAAATAAAAATAAATAAATATTACAGATGAATCGTCCAGAACGATTTGTTTGAACTTTTACACTAGCTAGCAGCTTTTAAACTATTTCTGAAGTTATAGTAAATCTCATTGTCACCTAATTACCACCTCCTTCGAAACATAATTATCCTATCTACCTTTTTAATTTATTAAATAAGCCTAACATCACACAGTGTCAGGCACCCTTGACTCAACAACAACAGCAAAACAGCAACAACAACAACAAAACAGAAGCAACAACAACAACAAAACAGCAACAACAACAACAAACAGCAGCAACAACAACAACAAAACAACAACAACAACAACACAACAGCTACCTGTAAGACCTGGGCGCACCAAATTCCGTAATTTGTTCATTGTTGTAGACGATGTGAGTTTGGGGAGCATCAAAGTTAAACTTGTACACAGCATCCCTCTCTGTCTGCTTCAGGTCACGCTCAAACTTGATCTGGTTGTACTCCGTTTTGCCGTCCTGGTAGATAGATAGAGAGATAGAGAGATAGAGAGATAGAGAGATAGATAGATAGATAGATAGATAGATAGATAGATAGATAGATAGATAGATAGATAGATAGATAGATAGATAGATAGGTAGGTAGGTAGGTAGGTAGGTAGGTAGGTAGGTAGGTAGGTAGGTAGTAGGTAGGTAGGTAGATAGATAGATAGATAGATAGATAGATAGATAGATAGATAGATAGATAGATAGATAGATAAGATAGATAGATAGATATCTCATTATCCGTCTTTCTCCATCTTGATCCGGTGATCCGTCTTGTCTTTGTATAACTCTCTCTCTCTTCTCTCTCTCTCTCTCTCTCTCTCTCTCTCTCTCTCTCTCTCTCTCTCTCTCTCTCTCTCTCTCTCTCTCTCCTCTCTCTCTCTCTCTCTCTCTCTCTCTCTCTCTCTCTCTCTCTCTCTCTCCTTCCTCCCTCCTTCCCTCCCTCCCTCCCTCCCTCCCTCTTTCCATCTCTCCCCTTCCCTCTCTCATTATGCTAGGAATGTACATTCCCTTTTGACGATAGGTAGGAGTCTCTTTAAGCTGTGCAACTCTGGGGCCAAAAACAAGCCATGTGTACGTCCCTCCTTACCTAGGTAAAGGTAAAAAAGTAAAGATGTTCCCCCATAACCTGTGTGGTCGTAGGGGAGCGAGGCGTCAGAGACCTCAGCCTCTCTAGGGGGCAGCACATTGAGGGCGGCGCCCATCTCCTCTCCCTCACTGCTTTACCTTCCTTCCCTGACCCTGAAGAGGGCAGGTACCCATTTACAGCTGGGTGAACTGGGGGGGTGAGGGGACCGTACTGTAGCCAAAGCGCCGCAAATGGTCACCCATCCACTTGGCAACCACGCTCGACCGCTACTTAACTTGACTGGTGGGGGGGAAAGCGAGTGCTCTGACCACTGAGCTATCCCGTCCCTCCTTGACCTGCTTCTCTTAAAACAAAATTCAAACCACTACCCCCACCTCCCCACCCCACCCCCACCCCACCACCCACCACAACCCACCCCACACACCCCAACCCCAACCCCAACTCCTCCCACCTGTTCCAAAACGACTCTCTCGTTGACGAAGTTGAGCGTTTCATAGCGGTTGCTGGTGCCGGCAATGTCCA
>CM060336.1:12633865-12646365 GCA_030674155.1 Stramonita haemastoma
ACTGTATGTTTCTGTGGCTACCAGTGTATGTTTCTGTGGCTGCCAGTGTACGTTTCTGTGGCTGCCAGTGTATGTTTCTGTGGCTGCCAGTGTACGTTTCTGTGGCTGCCAGTGTACGTTTCTGTGGCTGCCAGTGTATGTTTCTGTGGCTGCCAGTGTATGTTTCTGTGGCTTCCAGTGTATGTTTCTGTGTTTCTGTGGCTACCAAGTACCAGTGTATGATTCTGTGGCTACCAGTGTATGTTTCTGTGGCTGCCAGTGTACGTTTCTGTGGCTGCCAGTGTACGTTTCTGTGGCGACCAGTACCAGTGTATGTTTCTGTGTATGTTTCTGTGGCTATAAGTGTATGTTTCTGTGGCTATAAGTGTATGTTTCTGTGGCTACCAGTGTATGTTTCTGTGGCTGCCGGTGTATGTTTCTGTGTTTCTGTGCCTACCAGTGTATGTTTCTGTGGCTGCCAGTGTATGTTTCTGTGGCTACCTGTGTATGTTTCTGTGGCTGCCAGTGTATGTTTCTGTGCCTACCAGTGTATGTTTCTGTGACTACCAGCAGTTCTTCCATTTATAGCTATGATTACTTTTGTGATTGTGTATCCATTATGTACGTCTGCAAGCATATACGTGGATATGTATGTATTATGTATGTATGTATGTATGTATGTATGTATGTATGTATGTATGTATGTATGTATGTATGTATGTATGTATGTGTGTATAATGTATATGACATACATGTGACAAGTGCACAAATACCTGTTTTTTAATTATGTTTAATACAATAAAATCTATTTCACTTGCACTTGCACTGCATCACACAACAAAACACAAACACTACATACCACACACCACTACACTACACCACACCAAACACCACACTCAACTCCCTCACTCATTCTACCACTCTCTCCACTCCACCATCACACCTAATCCACTCCACCACTACACCACTCTAATCCACTCCACCATACACCACTCTAATCCACTCCACCATACACCACTCTAATCCACTCCACCATACACTACTCTAATCCACTCCACCATACACCACTCTAATCCACTCCACCATACACCACTCAACGCTCCCTCCACACCAAAACCAACACCACACCTCAACCACCCACCACACCACACCACACCACACCATACCACACCAACCACACCACACTCCACCACACCACACCCCACCACACCACACCACACCACACCCCATCCCACCACACCACACCACCACCACCCCAACAACCCCACCCCACCCCACACCACACCCCCCACACCACCACACCACCACCACACCCACACCACCACCCACCCCACCACCCCACCACCCACCACCCAACACCCCACCCCACCCCACACCACACCACACCACACCACACCCCACACTCACTCTTCCACCACAGGTTCAGCCTTGTCCCCTCTGAAGATCATCACATGGGCTTCTCTCTTGGGCTGAGGTCCTCTCCGGTCTAGAAACTGCAGAACCTTGTCCTTCGTGGGCAAATACAGATCCACGGCAAAAATACTGGCATCGGACACTGTGGCCTCTCGCTGCAGTCCCAAGTTCAAATCCTTACGCTTTCTCAAGAAGGCATACACGCGGGACAGCTCTTCCGTTGTGACGTCATGGAAGGGACCCGGATGTTCGGGGTCACCGAAAGTGACCAGTCCTCCTTCTCCTTCCGGTGGACATCGAATCCTTCTCCCTGCCTGGATTTCCGTGAAGTGGAAGGCGAGGAGAAAGAGGGTGAGGGTGAGGGTGAGGATGGTGAAGGGAGAGAAGTGAGGAAGGGGGAAGTACCCATTCATTTTTTTTTCTTCTTGGGTGTGGAAGGTTTTCTAAGCTGCGGACAGAGGAAGAAGGAAAACACATTTTTTAATGTTTTTTTTTTTTTTTCCCCTGGCTTATCTAGAGCTGTGAGCTTCACCAACAGTGAGATTTTTTGCGTCTGCAGCCATTTTAAAGTACCCGCATTCCGTCTTCAGGATGATGTTAAATGGAACACCAGTGCGCGTGCGGTTTTTTTGTTGTTGCTTTTAAATATTCATTTATTCCTGTCAGCACACAATGGCCTACTTGTCTGAAAGGCGTAATGGGTTTTAACGTGTGCGAAAAATGTTCTGCGTGAGTTCGACACGGGACATTGGTTTATAGCCTTATCTGAAGGACTTTTGAAGGAGTGGATTCGGTGATGGTATTAACTCCAGGGGAAAAATCCCCCCCCCCCCCCCCCGAAAGGGTGTCTCAGTTATGTCTCAAACCCTGGCCCTCAGCTCAACACTTAATGTTTTAACCACTAACCCCCCCCCCCCCCCCCAACCCCTACCCCCATTGAAAGTGTGACTGTAAAAATTTCTTCTTGCCATTAAACATTTTCTTTTATCACGTTTGCTTGAATGACTTGGGGGTTCATTAATTAAACATTGATTTTTTTAAAAATGCAAACTGAAGTGGTACAGGCACGTCACGCGAACATCTAGACTGTCCAAGACTGTCCTACAGGGAACAGTAGAAAGAGAGAAAGGCAAGGCAAGGCAAGGCAAGGCAATTTCTTTTATTCGAGGATAATAGATAAGCACTCGTGTGCTTTTTTACATCCAGTCCCCACCCTTAACCTCTAACTACACAACAGCAATAATAATGATCCAAATACCAAGAACAAGAGCAAGAAACCATACCAGGTATCATACAGCATGCAAAAATAGGACAGAGATACAACAATAAGGTAATGATATAAAAAGGGACACATTCAGAAATGAAAAAAGTAAGAGGTAGACGAAGATGCAGACAGAGAAAAAGATAGGAGGACAACATCAGAGACCTTGAGTGGAACGAAAATTTATACTACGGAAAGATGAGAACCGCGAAAGAGTGGAGGAAGCTGGTTGCAAAATCTTCAGTTGTGCCCCAACGGTTGATCAGACGACAGGTTGGGGTGATGGTGAAGATGAGGTTGTGTATACTTCAAACTGACTGAAAACTAGAATCAGGGCTTGTCTTATCACAGCAACCGAAACAAGTAGTGGTATATTTTTTCTCTTTCTTATTGTCGTCAGTCTTCTTCTGGCTATTTCGTGTTATTTTTATTTATTTATTTATTTTATTCTTTTATATCGAGGATATTTGGATAAGCACTCTTGTTCTTTTTTACATCCTGTCCCCGTGGGTATGTAGTTTTGCAAATGTCATCTGTTCCCACCGGCACACGATGGCCTACTCTTACGAAAAGCGGAACAGGATTTAACGTGTGCGCAAGATGTTTTGCGTGTGTTCACACACGATGTTAGAGGATGCTAGTAGTTTTTTTTCTAGTTGATAGTGGCAACGCCATTACTGTTGTTCAATGGATACTCATCCTGTATTTATAGTTGTTTGTTCAGACTGGAATTTGTTAGAAAGGAGTTATCTGTAAAAATCTAAAACGTTCTCAAAATAGAATATCATAAAAGACAATGTTAGGATTTTCCTTCAGTCTTTTTTCGAAGTAGAACTAAATGAGCACTGTATCCATGAGGTTTATTTAATCATATATTTATTTAGTTAGTTATTGTTTGTTTCTAGGATAATGGAATAAACACTCATTTGCTTTTTTAATCCTCTAAGCTCCACACCCCGTGTGCTAGCTGTTTTGTCAATTTTGTTATCCGTTCCCACCAGCACACAACGGCCTACTCTTTCGAAAAGCGGAACAGGTTTTATCTGGCTTTGTGTGCTGTATCGTTTTAGCGTTTCTTTTTTTCATATTGTTGGGTATATTTCTCTTTTGTTTTTAATAGACTTCATCAGTTTCTGATTTCTTTTTAATAGGCACATTATTTTCTTGTGTGTGTCGGATAGTCGTTGATGTCATGTTGAGAAAAAAAGTCCTAAGGTGTTTTTTTTTCTTGAATTAGAAAAGAAAATAAGAACGGAAAAAGATGATTTTTTTTAAAGAGCAAAGGGAAACAAACAAACAAAGAAACAAACAAACAAATAAAAATATATAAAAAACCCGAAGCTGCCAAAACCAAAAAAAAAAAAACTTGAAATCAACAAAGCACTGCCTTCGAGGAAAAAGCCAGCTACGAAAATGGGAGACAAACACTTTGGCTCCCTTCCCTTCTTTTCTCATCCAGCCGTTTCATTGCTCTTTACTTATACTCTTCTCTCTCTTCTCTTCTCTCTCTCTTCTCTCTCTCTCTCTCTCTCTCTCTCTCTCTCTCTCTCTCTCTCTCTCTCTCTCTCTCTCTCTCTCTCTCTCTCTCTCTCTCTCTCCTCTCCTCTTTTCTCTCTCTCTCTCTCTCTCTCTCTCTCTCTCTCTCTCTCTCCTCTCTCTCTCTCTCTCTCTCTCTCTCTCTCTCTCTCTCTCTCTCTCTCTCTCTCTCTCTCTCTCTCTCTCTCTCTCTCTCTCTCTCTCTCTCTCCTTCCCTCCTCTCTCTCTGTGCTCTCCCTCTCTCTAATGTGCTTATTAATCATAATCAGTGTATCTATCTTGATATTAATGTTCGAGTCAGTTGAAGAGTAAATGTTCATAGAACACATATTTTATCTCTTTTCTCGAAATAATTTTGTTATAGTCTGCACTTTGTAAACTGTAACATTTGAATTACACCCCAACCCCGCTCCCTTTCCCGTACCTTTTCTTACATAAAGAATGTGTGTTGGACATGGGTAGTCGTGATTTGCTGAGTGGTCAATTCTAAAGAGGGATCAAGGTCGTCTTGGCGTCAACTGGGCTGCAGAATACCTCTAGCACTCATCTGTTATATTGATTGATTGATTGATTGATTGATTTTTTTTATATCGAGGATAATGGAATAAGCACTCTTGTGCTATTTTGCATCCAGTCCCCGTGTGTATGCAGTTTTGTAAATGTCATCTGTTCCCACTGGCACACGATGGCCTACTCTTACGAAAAGTGGAACCGGATTTAACGTGCGCGCAAAATGTTATAGCACATGGCAAGCCTGGCCTTAGTACTTCAACTGGCAGAAGATGGTATAGTTGTCTCTAACACCCCTCCTTTATCCTCCCTTGAACCTCCTCCTCCTCCCAACAATTATTAGTGTCGCAGGCAGAATATCAGTTCAGTTTTTATTTCACACACACACACACAAACACGTACATGCACGCACGCGTGCGCACACAAACACTCTCTCTCCCCTCTCTCTCTCTCTCTCTCTCTCTCTCTCTCTCTCTCTCTCTCTCTCTCTCTCTCTCTCTCTCTTCTCTCTCTCTCTCATCCTCTCTCTCTCTCTCTCTCTCTTCCCTCCCTCCCTCTCTCTCTCTCTCTCTCTCTCTCTCTCTCTCTCTCTCTCCTCTCTCTCTCCTCTCCTCTCTCTCTCTCCCTCTCTCTCTCTCTCTCTCCTCTCTCTCTCTCTCTCTCTCTCTCTCTCTCTCTCTCCTCTCTCTCTCTCTCTCTCTCTCCTCCCCTCTCTCTCTCTCTCTCTCCTCTCTCTCTCTCTCTCTCTCTCTCTCTCTCTCTCTCTTCTCTCTCTTTGGAACTCTTTGGACAAGTGGTAAGAAACTCGCGTAGAGCATGGCAGCAGAGAGCCCTCAGAGGAGAAGCCCCCTTCAAACAACTGTTTCAGGCCTTTAATCTTCCTTACACTATAGGGAGGCCGGCCCACATCCAGTTCATGACTCTGGATGTCTCTCTGCTGCCCCTACATGTATGTGATGAGTTCTGACTCGGATTTGAACCTGTGATCTCTGGATATGCACACTCTTTGGGGGGATTAGCCACCTATGGTATTATGGGGTCATCTAGGCCTTATGCAGTTCGCTTTTGTATAAGGCCTAGACAAAAGCGAACTGCATAAGGCCTAGATGACCCCATAATACCTTTTAAGCAACTATGTGTTGCTGTGTGTACTCGCCTAATCGCTGAAGAAGAGTCCTGTTGACAGTTTACTATAGTGCTTATGAACATGTTAGTACCTTGTTTACGAGACATTGATCTCGTGCTCTTTTTTTTTAAATTTTCTGGAAAGTTCTGATTGATTGTTCAGGGTTTAGTGTTCACTGTGTTTTTACTTACTTTTTGTTTCTACCATTGGTTAAAAGTTCTACAAGTAACATTATTTGTTTGCATTCTTTTTGGTGTCTAATATCACTTATGTGAACATACATTAAACTGAAGAACAACAACAACACACAACAACACACAACAACACCACACACACACACACACACACACACACACACACACACACACACACACACACACACACACACACACACACACACACACACACACACACACACACACACACAGGATGACGGGATAGCCTAGTGGTGCAAACGCACGCAGAACATCTTGCGCACACGTTAATCCTGTTCCGCTTTTCGTAAGAGTAGGCCATCGTGTGCCGGGATACACACGGGGACTGGATGTAAAAAGCCTATGATTGCTTATTCCATTATCCTCGATATAAAAGATTAATTAAATAAATAATAAATAAACACACACACGCACGCGTGCGCGCGCGCAAGGGGACGGGATAGCCTAGTGGTCAGAAACATTGCGCTCGCAATTTGACGACCTGGGTTCGATTCCCGGTCGAGAGGATTTTTCCCCTGGAGTTAACATCAGTGCTGACTCCACTCTCCCCACAAGTCCTTCGGATGAGACTATACACCGAGGCCCCGTGTGCGTACGCACACAGAACATCTTGCGCATACGTTAAATCCTGTTCCGCTTTTCGTAAGAATAGGCCATTGTGTGCCGGTGGGAACAGATGACAAGATTTACAAAACTGCATATGCACAGGGACTGGATGTAAAAAAAAAAAAAAAAGCACACAAGTGCTTATTCCATTATCCTCGAAATAAAAGAATAAAATAAATAAATAAATCTTCATGCCCCTGAAGGGAGTGGCTCACAGAAAAGTGCTGCTACAACACCATGAAGGAAACCAACACCCCATTGATTTTATTTATTTATTTATTCTTTTTTTTTTTAATTTATTTATTTATTTATTCATTTATTTATTTATTCATTTATTATTTTATATCGAGGATAATGGAATAAGCACTCATATGCTTTTTTACATCCAATCCCCGTGTGTATGCAGTTTTGTCAATGTCATCTGTTCCCACCGGCACACGATGGCCTACTCTTACGAAAAGCGGAACAGGACTTAACCTGTGCGCAAGATGTCCTGCGTGCGTTCCCACAGGGGGCCTCGGTTTTTAGTCTCATCCGAAAGATTTTTGGGGGAGAAGTAGAGTCAGCACTGATGTTAACTCCAGAAGAAAAATCCCCTCGACCGGGAATCGAACCCGGGTCGTCAATTTGCGAGCGCAATGTTCTGACCACTAGGCTATCCCGTCCCCAGAGAAGAGGATCAACAATCCTCAGGGCCGTGTTTTTGGTGACAGGCGAGAGACCGCCACTCTCCTGTGCTTTTTTTTTCTCTTTTTTAGTCACGGGGATCAAAATACTGGGAGAATTGGTCCTAGATGATTCGCATGTGTTGAGGGAGCCTGGAAAGGACCCTCCACATGAGAAAGTTGGATACCCTCACTGATGACCTGTTCAGGGACAGGTTCTTTGAAGGCCTTCTGCACCTAGAGTTGAAAAGGGAGCTGCGCCATTTGATAGGGAGAAAGCCCTAAACCCTTTCTTTCCACGCACGAAACAAAGCCATTCGGATGAGACTATAAACCGAGGCCCCGTGTGCGAACGCACGCAGAGCATCTTGCGCATACGTTAAATCCTGTTCCACTTTTCGTAAGAGTAGGCCATCGTGTGCCGGTGGGAACAGATGACAATATTTACACAACTGCATACACACGGGGACTGGATGTAAAAAAGCACATGAGCGCTTATTCCATTATCCTCGATATAAAATAATAAATAAATAAATAAATAAATAAGGCTTTAATTGAAGGCGTTCATTGACATAAACTGGTATAAAATATAAGGTCTTTCCGACCTAGAGTTGAAAAGGGAGCTGCGCCATTGGATAGGGAGAAAGCCCCCGCCAACTCCTTTTTTTCTCCAAGCAAGAAACAAAGCACCAAGGTTTTTTGAAGAAGAGGAGAGAAGCAAGAGAATGTGCCCTGTGAAAAGTGCATTGATGGTGTCTCTCAAGCAGCACGTGTTGCCGATGGAAAATAATTCAAGATCCTTGGAAGAGTCGGTTCTGGCTTCAGTAGGAAAGAAGGTTTCTTCTCGGAAAAGGAAACAGAACAGCGGATCGGTGGTTTAGGGGGTAAAGCGCCTGCCTAGAAAGCGAAAAGTCCCTGTCGGAGTGTGCGGTGGTTCGAATCCCGTTTGGGCCTAAAACTTTTCCCCCATCCATTAGACCATGAGTGGTGGTCTGGGTGCTAACCTTTCGGATGAGACGATAAACTGAGGTCTTGTGTGTTACACATAATTATTTTGCGCACGTAAAAGAACCCACGGCAACAAGTGGGTTGTCCCTGGCAACATTCTGTCGAAAAAAACTCACTCTGATAGGGAAACAAATACAGTTGCAGACAGGAAAAAAAATAATGGGTAGGCGCTGCACTTGTGGCGACGAGCTCTCCCCAGGGGAGAGCAACCCGAATTTCACGCAGAGAAATCTGCTGTGACATAAAGTGGTATATAACAAAAAATAAAATAAGATAAAATAAATAGTAGAAAGATTAAGAGAAAGCATTGGGTAAACAAGATCCAGCATGTCAAAAAAGTCCCATTTCTGAGAGATTCGAACCCCCAGGGTACTAGTTTGAAGGGCTTCAGACCCCTGACTGGAAATCTGTCTTGAAATAAGACAAGTATGGGTTCTCTGCTGGGTTGGTCTGGCATGGAGGACAGGTCACAGGAAGTGGGGGTGGGTGCTGCTTCCCATTCCACCCACACCAAGGTATTTCTGGTCCTCCCCCACCAAGGAGAGGAGGGGGAGGGGGTTGGGAAAGGGGTAGGGAGGAGGGTAGCACAGCAACAGATCAGCACCCTATCTTTACTGCTGTATCTCCCTCCATCAGTGTCTCTCTCTGCTGTGTGACTCTCTGGCTTTTTCTGGTGAGGTCATTGCTGAAGTCAGCCAATATTTCACCCGTCTGCTCGTTCTGTCCGCTATGTGTGTCGTGCGTGCGCGTGCACACACACACATACATACATACACACTGGAAAACACGAACAACAACACATACACACATGAAAGCACACAACACAACACACACAGGACACACAGACACAGACACAGACACACAGACACACACACACACGCGCGCGCCAGCGCCCCACACACACACGACACCACCCGCAGACACACAGACACACAGACACAGACACACACACACACACACACTGGAAAACACACACACTGGAAAAGACACACACACACACACACACACACACACCACACACACACACACACACACACACACACACACACACACACACACACACACACACACCACACACAATTGCTGATTGTCAATGGCGACGATGGAAGTATCATATACTATCTGGTAACAGATGTAAAACATATCGACGATAAAATAAGCTTACATGATATCAAACCACTTCAAAACCTTGAAATGGATGTACATTTCAAAAGAATAATGGCTAAATTCATACTGGGTGTAACATGATATATAAATTTCCATAAACTTGGAAAATGCATCGTGAATCTGATACAACATGCTCTTTATGTAATGTAGCAACACAAGATGAAGTGCATTTTTTTTCTTATAGTCTCCTGCCTTTAATGAATGACATGAGGCAAAAATAAGGTGCTGACTCCATTCTCCCCAAAAGTCCTTCGGATGAGACTTTAAACCGAGGCCCCGTGTACGAATGCATGCAGAATATCTTGTGCACACGTTAAATCCTGTTCCGCTTTTCGTAAGTGTAGGCCATCGTGTGCCGGTGGGAACAGATGACATTTACAAAACTGGATACACGTGGGGACTGGACATAAAAAAGAACAAGAGTACCTATTCCATTATCCTTGATATAAAAGAATAAAAATAATAAACATATCCCAGTAAATGTCCCGACCAGGGTAATGCATTCAGACTCTGCTTCTAGAATGTAATAATCCTAACATCATTTATAATTTAGCTTTCTATCTATGCAAAGTCTTTAAAGAGAGGGAGAGAGAGAGAGAGAGAGAGAGAGGAGAGAGAGAGAGAGAGAGAAGGAGAAGAGAGAGAGAGAGAGAGAGAGATGGATGAGAGTGAGAGAGATGAGAGAGAGAAGAGAGAGAAGAAGAGAGACGAAGATGAGGATTGAGAGAGAGAGAGAAGAGATAGAGAGAGAAGAGAGAGATTCTTTACTATATCGAGATAGAAAAATGCACTCGTGCTTTTTTTCATCAGTCCCGTGTGTATGCAGTTTTGTAAATGCATCTGTTTCACGGCACACGATGGCTACTCTACGAAAAGCGGAGAGAGGATTTAACGAGTGGGCAAGGTGTTCTGCGTGCGTTCGCACACAGGGCTCGGTTAAAGTCTATCGAAAGAGAAGAGAGAGAGAGAGAGATGAGAGAAGGAGAGAGAGAGAGAGAGAGAGGAGAGAGAGAGAGAGAGGAGAGAGAGAGAGAGAGAGAGAGAGAGGAGAGGAGAGATGAGAGAAGGAGAAGTAAAAAGAGAGAGAGAGAGAGAGAGAGGAGAGAGAGAGAGAGAGAGAGAGAGAGAGAGAGAGAGAGAAGAGAGAGAGAGAGAAGAGAGAGAGAGAGAGAGAAGAGAGAGAGACAGAGACAGAGAGAGAGAGAGAAGAGAGAGAAAGAGAGAGAGACAGAGAAGAGAGAAGAGAGACAGAGAGAGAAAGAGAGAGAGCAGAAGAGACAGCAGAAGACAGAAGAGAGAGAGAGTAGAGAGAGACAGAGAGAGACAGAGAGAAGAGAGACAGAGAGAGAGAGAGAAGAGAGACAGGAAGAGGAGAGGACGGAAAGGAGACAGAGGAAAGAGAAAGAGAGAAGAAGAGAGTATGACAGCGTCAGTTTTGTTATTTTCCCAGTAGTTGATAGTTTTCCCACTGTGGATTTGTGTTACAGTTGTTTTTTTTAATATTTTTATTTATTTTATTTATTTATTTATTTTATCTATTTATTCTTTTTACATCGAGGATAATGGAGTAAGCACTCATGTGCTCTTTTCATCCAGTCCCCGTGTGTATTCAGTTTTGTAAATCTTGTCATCTGTTCTCACCGGCACACAAGGGCCTACTCTTACAAAAAGTGGAACAGGATTTAACGTGTGCGCAAGATGTTCTGCGCGCGTTCGCACATGGAGCCTCGGTTTACAGTCTCATCCGGAAGACTTCTGGGGAGAGTGGAGTCAGCACTGATGTTAACTCCCAGGGAAAAATCCCCTCGAACGGGAATCGAACTCATGTTGTGAAATTGCGAGTGCACGGTTCTGACCACTAAGCTTGTTTGTCACAGCTGTTCATTACCGTGTATTTTTATCATTATTTTATTGATTTCATCAGCAACCCCCTTCATGTATGGGCTGATGGCCTTTTTAATGAATAAATGAATGAATCTCTATCTCTCTCTCTGTCTCTGTCTCTGTGTGTGTGTCTCTGTCTCTCTCTGTCTCTCTCTCTGTCTGTCTCTCTGTCTCTCTCTCTGTCTCTCTCTCTCTCTGTTTCTCTGTCTCTCTCGCTCTCTCTCTCTGTCTCTCTGTCTCTCTGTCTCTCTATCTCTCTCTCGGTGTCTCTCTCATTATGTCTCTCTCCCTGTCTCCCTGTCTCCCTGTCTCCCTGTCTGTCTGTCTGTCTGTCTGTCTGTCTGTCTGTCTGTCTGTCTGTCTGTCTCTCTCTCTCTCTCTCTCTCTCTCTCTCTCTCTCTCTCTCTCTCTCTCTCTCTCTCTCTCTCTCTCTCTCTCTCTCTCTCTCTCTACACACACAGAGCTGTCCATTGACGTTACAATGGAAGGACGTGATAGCGTTACATTACTTTTATCGTGGAGGACTTGTTTATGGTGCTTTTTTGCAGAAGGTATCCTATTTCTGTCATGTCAGTAACAGCCCCTGATTCACAGAAGCCCCCCCAAAGACACAATGTACCGGCAGCTAACAGACAGACAGACAGACAGACAGACAGACAGACAGACAGACAGACAGACTGCAGTGAAAGGGAAACAGGACAAGACCTGCCCCCTAGATTTTGTTTCTATCCCACCTGTGGGCTTTACTGAGTTAACCGCCACAAGATGGATCGGTGGTTTAGTTGGTAACGCGCCTGCCTCGAAAGTGAAAAGGCCGGGTCGAAGTTTGTGATGGTTCGAATCCCGTTTGGGCCCCGAAACTTTTCCCCCATCCATAAGATCATGAGTGGTGGTCTGGGCGCTAGTCTTTCGAATGAGACGATAAACCGAGGTCCCGTGCGTTACACATCCTTATGTAGCGCACGTAAAAGAACCCACGGCAATAAGGGGGTTGTATCTGGCAAAAATTGTAGAAAAAAAGCCACTCTGAGAGGGAAACAAAAACAGTTACAGAGAGGAAAAAGAAAAAAAAAATGGGTAGGCGCTGCACTTGTGGCGATGCGCTCTCCCCGGGGAGAGAGAGAGAGAGA
>CM060336.1:12661365-12666365 GCA_030674155.1 Stramonita haemastoma
GAAAACTGAATTGAATTGAATTGAAGAATAAAATATTTTTTAAAAAATAATAAATTAAAAAAACCCAGTATGATACAATACAACACAACACGATACAACACAAAACAATACAACACAATACAGCACGATACAATACAATACAAAACAATACAGTTCAATACAACACAATACAATACTTATTCCATTATCCACGAGATAACAGAATAAATCAATAAATAAATACTAAAATGAATGCGAAATCCATATATCAAGTTCTCTGAGCAAACAACACATACTTGACTGTACAAGATTCACGTTTACGCGAATGTGTGTAAGAACGACCCCCACCCCCCCTCCCACACACACACACAAACACACGCACACACTCAGGCACACACATACATACACACTCGCGCGCGCACGCACGCACGCACGTCCTTCGGATGAGACTTTAAACCGAGGCCCCGTGTGTGAACGCACGCAGAACATCTTGCACACACGTTAAATCCTATTCCGCTTTTCGTAAGAGTAGGCCATAGTGTGCCGGTGGGAACAGATGACATTTACAAAACTGTATACACACAGGGACTAGATGGTAAAAAAAAAAAAAAAAGCACAAGAGTGCTTATTCCATGATCTTCGATATAAAAAAATAAATTAAATTTAAAAAAAAAAAAAAAAAGATATTTACAGAACAGGATACCTACATAACAGGATAGCTCCATAACAGGATGCCTACCTGCGCCTGGGCGATGAAGAAGAGCTGCTGAGGTGTGTAGGGCAGACCTGGGGAGACGAGGTCCTGGCCGTACTTCTGCTGCCACGTCTGGTAGGCCTGCAGTCACCACAGCTCACTAGTTTGTAGGCCTTTGCTTAGGTTTTGGAATTTTTTTGCTTTCTGTTATGGTTTTGAAATTTTTTTTTGTGGTTTTCTGTTATGTTTTGGAATTTTGGTTTTGTTGTGTTTAGGAATTTTTTGGATTTTGTTGTGTTTGGGAGTTTTTTTTTGTTTTTGTTGTGTTTTTGGATTTTTTTTTTTTGTTTGGTTTCTGTTATGTTTTGATGTTTTTGTTATGTTTTGGAATTTTTGCTTTTGTTATGATTATTTTGTTTTCGTTGTTTTCATGTTTTGCTTTCGTTATGTTTAGGAATGTTTTGCTTTTGTTAGGTTTTGGAATTTTTTGGCTTTTGTTATGTTTTGGAATCTTTTGCTTTCGTTATGTTTTGGAATTTTTTAAATTTTGTTATGTTTTGTTTTGTTTTTTTAAATTTGTTATGTTTTAGAATTTTTTGGTTTTCTTTTATGTTTTGGATTTTTTTTTCGTTATGTTGTGGATTTTATTTTGCTTCCGTTATGCTTTGGATTTTTTGCTTTCTGTTATGTTTTGGATTTTTTTGCTTACGTTATGTTTAAGAATTTTTTTGCTTTCGTTGGAATATTTTGCTTTTGTTGGAGCTCAATGGTCAGATCAGAGCACTCGCTTTCTCCCAGCCAATGTTAAACAGCATCGACTGTGGTTACCAATTGGATGGATGACCGTTTATGCGCCTTGCCTTCAGTACACTCCCCCTAATTTTGTGTTTAGAATGAATACGCCATCTCCTCTCTCTCTCTCTCTCTCTCTCTCCTCTCTCTCTCTCTCTCTCTCTCTCTCTCTCTCTCTCTCTCTCTCTCTCTCTCTCTCTCTCTCTCTCTCTCTCTCTCTCTCTCTCTCTCTCTCTCTCTCTCTCTCTCTCTCTCTCTCTCTCTCTCTCCTCTCCGGGGGGCGTTTACCACGTGCATGAGCATCAAGTCGATGTTTACATCGTCCGATGTTTATGAAGGATTGCTGCGGTCTGAAGTAGTCTACAGTACTGAAAATCTGCAACAGGCTACCTAAGGTACCATGCCTTCGGCCAACCTGGACTTCCGAGTCACTTGTGGTGCCTTTCTGCCCACTTTTCTGCATTTCATGTGGAAGAGAGAGAAACTTAGAAAGGCAATGCAGGTGACCATCTTGACAGCACGAACACGCACAACCGGTGTTCTGCTGGGATTGACCCTCGTGTTTTTCTTCTGGGGGGACAATTTGTTCCTGCGTCGGGGAGATGGAGATCTGTTGCTGCGTTGTGGCGACGTGGAGTCGAACCCAGGTCCCAACCCCGACTCCACTGCTCCTGGGTCATCAGGCGGTATGCGGCAGACCAGACTGTCCAGCTCCCAGACCTCCCGCCAGGGCAAGGACCCGCCCAAAGATGACGTCGTGACGCTGCTGCACGAGATCAATAGCAACCTGACCACCAGGATCGATGCTGTGCAGAAAGAACTGACACAGCTTCGACAGGAGCACAACTCTCTGCACGGCCTCGTAAGTAACCTCATAGAGGAGGTGAGTGAGCTACGACACCAAAACGAGTTGTTACAGAAACAAAACAGGGACTTGATCAACAAAGTTGATAATTTAGAAAAGAAATGTGACGATCTGGAAAACCGTTCAAGGCGAAACAACTTGATTTTCTATGGTGTTGGGAGGGATGAGGGAGAGACAAGTGAGGAATGTGAGGGACTGATACAGGACATACTGACCGACAAGATGGAACTCTCAGATAGGGTGGAATTTGACAGAGTACACCGGCTTAACTCAAAGAAAGATTCCCCTATCATTGTACGATGTGCTTTCTATAAGCAACGTGTGAAAATACTAAAGGGAAAGCAAAAACTCAAAGGCACTAACATCTTTGTGGGGGAGGATTTCTCGCAGAGGGTCCGAGAGATCCGACGCCAGCTGACCCCACATTTCAAACAGGCCAGAAGGGAAGGGAAACAGGTCCGCTTTGTCCATGACCATCTTTTTATAGATGGAAAAAAGTTCGTTCTGGACTCCTGTGGCTTTCTGCAGGAAGCGAAATGAGGAGTTGGCCGGCCCTCCTTTCTGGAAAAGGGTAAAAATTTCATGAAGGTGGCAAAATGTACACCGACACCTGAAAGTTTACCTGTATCTCCCCTTAATCCACCCTGCTTGACACGTGAAAACTCGGAGCATGAGCCTGCTACGCTGCACAGCGGCATGCATGGCGATGACAGCTTGGGTTCGCGTGCAAGTTCCGAAACTGTTCCTCCAACACTTGATTTTGAAAACAAGAAAAATAGCGAGTTTTCTTCCCCTTTTTCTGTTGGTGAAGATGTGCAACACAGTGTTTGCTCTAAAAATAGAATGACACCACCTCCTTTACATTCCATGCCAACTTTTGCAAATACTCTTAAAACCTTATCGTTTTCTTTTTTATGTTGGAACGTTAATGGATTGCGTTCAAAGTATGTATTCATGGACTTTGTAAAATACATTTTGTCATTTGACTTTATATGTCTTGTTGAAACCTTTGAAGAAAATTGTAATTCTGATTTTTTTTTCAGGCTATAAAATGTATGAAAAACCTGCTGTCAGACTAACCAAACAGGGGAGGAAATCGGGTGGTATTGTCTGCCTAGTGAAAAATGAACTCTGTCCGTGTGTGCGTGCGCTAGATGTCAAGTATGAAAATATATGTGCTTTTCTTATCAATAAAGATTTGTTTCATTGTTCGAAAGATGTCTTGTACATATGTGCCTATGTACCACCGGAAGGTTCTCCATTTTACGCATACTTTAATTATGATCACGGTATATTGATGCTTGAAGATTGCCTGACTGAATTGTTGTTGGATTTGGATGATGTGTATGTGATTCTCTGTGGCGACTTAAACAGTCGCATTTCAGATATCTCTCCATCCTATGTAGCAGGTGACCCTGAGTCTCAGTTAAAAGCTCTTCATTAAATTCTGGTCGACACTCCCAAGACATTCATACAAATTCTTATGGTAAAGCCTTACTAAGCATGTGCACTGCTCTAAATTTGGTTGTCTTAAACGGGGTATGTAATGGTGACTTAGAAGGACGCTATACGTACACAAGTGAGAGTGGATGCAGTGTGAATGACTATTTTATTTTTTCAACTGACCTGTATGAAGAGTTGTCTGAGTTGTGTGAACTAGTTATTGCTGAGCGCATGGAATCTGACCACTTTCCTCTTGAATGTCGATTTAAGTTATCCAAAAATGCCTTGACTATAGATGAAAAAGCTACTGATGCTCTTGTTGTAGTAGAAAAGTTCATTTGGTGTGAGGAAAATAGTAACAATTTTTGTAGTAATTTATGTAAAGAAGAAATGTCCTGTAAATTGAAAACAGCAATAGCACAGATTGATGAAAATGTTAACAATGCTTTGGAAACATTCAACGGTTGTATTCGAGAATGTGCAGAATGTATGAAAAAGAAAATTAAGATTGATCAAAAAAGAAATAAGGCAGGCTGGTTTGATAGTGAATGTAACATGGAAAGAAGGAGAGTACGCAGATTGTTAAGAACATTTCGTAGAACACTAGACAAAACCGATAAGGATCTTTATGTTAGAGCACGTAGGGAATATAAGAACATTTTACTTAGGAAGAAGAAGACTTTCAATGAGAAATTGTTAAATGACTTGGTATCTAGTATTAACGATCAGAAACAGTTTTGGAGTTACATGAATAAAGTATCTTTGAAAAAGAGTCAGCCCAGGAACAGCATCTCTGTCGATGACTGGTTCCAGCACTTCAAAGCATTACTTGAAGAAGATGTATCTTATTCTAATGATAATGTCTATAGTTTTCAGGAGACTGATCAGGATATAATGGATCGACCAATATCTCATGATGAAGTTTTCACTGCAATTCGTAAAATTAAGAATCAAAAAGCAGCAGGCCCTGATGGAATTATTGGAGAACTATTAAAAGCACCTTGTCAATTAATTCTTGACTTTTTTGTAAAGTTGTGTAACACTCTTTTCGACAAAGGTATTTTTCCAGAGAACTGGTGTGAGTCCATCATTTTTCCGTTATATAAGAAAGGTAACGTAAATGATACTAATAATTATAGAGGCATTTCGTTGTCTGATATCAGTAGTAAAGTGTATAGTACTATAATCAATAGTAGGCTTCAGGAATATGTAGAGCAAAACAATATT
>CM060336.1:12671365-12681365 GCA_030674155.1 Stramonita haemastoma
TTGTTCTTCAGTTTAATGTCTATTCACATAAGTGATATTAGATACAAATTGTGTGTGTGTGTGTGTGTGTGTGTGTGTGTGTGTGTGTGTGTGTGTGTGTGTGTGTGTGTGTGTGTGTGTGTGTGTGTGTGTGTGTGTGTGTGTGTATGTGTGTGTGTGAGTGTGTGTGTGTGAGTTGGGTTTTTTTGTTGTTGTTGTTCTTTCCCCCTTTTATCAATACATGTTTTATGGGACTATTTTGATGCTAGATGGTGGTGGTTTGATGTTTTCAGTCATTTAACCTCATCATATTCTCATGTTTGCTCTTTAATTATTGCGCCCTTTCTTTGTTATGTTTTGTTTTTGTTTGTTCTTTGTTTTTCTTGCTTTTTTTATTCAACTCAAAATCATCATTGATTCTTACTTCTCATTTTCGTTTCTGAATCAGTGACTTTTATAACATTACCTTAATATTGTATCTCTGTGTTAATTCTTGCCTGTTGTTTGATGCTTGGTATGGTTCCTTACTTTTGGTATTTGGATCATTATAATTGTTGATTTTATTTATATTTTTATTGGCAGTATCTCTCCCCCCCCCCCCCCCCCCCCCCCCCCCTCCAAATATTAGTTTTAAAAAAAAGGTTTCCCAGTTTCCCCCCGTTTATCCAAATGTATGATTTATATCACATGTATAACTTTTGACAGATGGTGGTGGATTGATGTTTTCAGTTGTTTATTTCATCTTGTTCTCTTGTTTGCTCTTTACCTATTAACACTTTTCTATTCTTCCATAATCAAAATCTTTTTATTGTGACTTCTGATTTTTGTCTTCTGATCGAGTGCATTTTTATATCCTTATCATATATAGTGTCCTTATTCTTGTGTGTTGTTTGGTACTGCGTAAAATTTTATTGTTTAGTATCTTTTCATCTTGATGTATCCCTAAAAAGGGCGGGGACTGGATGTAAAAAAGCACACGAGTGCTTATCTATTATCCTCGAATAAAATACTTTGCCTTGCCTTGCCTTGCCTTGCCTTGCCTTGCCTTGTCTTCCTGCCTGCCTGCCTGTCTTTATGCCTGCCTGCCTTTCTTCCTGCCTGCATGCATGCCTGCATGCCTGTCTTCCTGCCTGCCTGTCTTTATGCCTGCCTGCCTGTCTGCCTGCCTGCCTGCCTGTCTTCCTGCCTGCCTGTCTGCCTGCCTGCCTGCCTGCCTGCCTGCCTGCCTGCCCGTCTGCCTGTCTGCCTGCCTGCCTGCCTGCCTGCCTGCCTGTCTGCCCGCCTGTCTTCCTGCCTGCCTGTCTTTCTGCCTACCTGTCTTACTGCCTCCCTTCCTGCCTGCCCGCCTGCCTGCCTGTCTTTCTCCCTGCCTACCTGTCTCTCTGCCTGTCTGTCTCCCTGCATGCATGCCTGTCTTCCTACCTGCCTGCCTGTCTTCCTACCTGCCTGCCTGTCTTCCTGCCTGCCTGTCTTTATGCCTGCCTGTCTTACTGCCTCCCTCCCTCCCTGCCTGCCTGCCTGCCTGTCTGCACAAGAGTGCTTATTCCATTATCCTCGATATAAAAGAATAAATCAAATCAAATCTGTTTGTCTGCCTCCCTGCCTCCCTACCTGTCTGCCTCCCTGCCTCCCTCCCTCCCTCCCTGCCTCCCTCCATCCTCCCTGCCTGCCTGCCTCCCTCCCTCCCTCCCTGCCTCCCTGCCTGTCTCCCTCCCTCCCTGCCTCCCTGCCTCTCTCCCTGCCTCCCTCCCTGCCTCCCTGCCTTCCTACCTCCCTCCCTCCCTCCCTCCCTGTCTCCCTCCCTGCCTCCATCCCTCCCTGTCTCCCTGCCTCCCGGCCTGCCTGTCTGCCTGCCTGTCTCCCTCCCTCCCTGTCTCCCTCCCTCCCTCCCTCACTTCCTGCCTCCCTGCCTCCCTCCCTCCCTGCCTGCCTCCCTGTCTCCCTCACTCCCTGTCTCCCTCCCTCCAACCCTGCCTGTCTCCCTCCCTGCCTCCCTCCCTGTCTCCCTCCCTCCCTGCCTGCCTCCATGTCTCTCTCCCTCTTTCCCTCCCTCCATCCCTCCATCCATCCATCCCTGCCTCCCTCCCTCCCTCCCTGTCTCCCTCCCTCCCTCCCTGCCTTCCTACCTCCCTCCTTCCATCCATCCCTCCATCCATCCATCCCTGCCTCCCTCCCTCCCTGCCTCCCTCCCTCCCTCCCGGCCTGCCTGCCTGCCTGTCTGCCTGTCTGCCTGTGGAGAGGAGGAGAGGAGAAGACTCACCGTGGTCTGGTCCCCATTCTGGGAGACGTAGGGCCCCTGTGTCACGTTGCCGTAAAGGTTGGCCACACACTGCCGGGCTTTCTTGTAGTTGCTCAGCGTCTGGTTCGACCACCACCCCGCCTCGTTCTTCAGGTACGTGCCCCCTTTGTCCCACCGTCGGCCTGTCTCGCGCGCGCGCGCGCGCGTGCACGTGCACGTGCACATACACGTACATACATACATACATACATACATACATACATACATACATACATACATACATACATACATACATACATACATACATACATACATACATACATACGCACGCGAGCGTGTATGCACGCAAGCGCGCACGTACGTACATACATACATACATACATACATACATACATACATACATACATACATACATACATACATACATACATACATACATACATACATACATACATACATACATACATACATACATACATAAATGCACACGCGCGCGCGTGCACGCACCACACATACATACATACATACATACATACATACATACATACATACATACATACATACATACATACATACATACAAACACACACACATACACACAAACGCATGCACGTACACACACATACACACACACACACACACACACACACACACACAACACACCAAGTTAACTACCTTTTGACTCATACTTTGAATAATTGTTTACATCAGTGCTGACTCCACTCCCCCCCAAAAAAGTCTTTCGGATGATGCTATAAACTGAGGCCCCGTGTGCGAACGCACGCAAAACATCTTACGCACACGTTAAATCCTGTTCCGCTTTTCGTAAGAATAGGCCATCGTGTGCCAGTGCGAACAGATGACATTTACAAAACTGCGTAAACACGGGGACTGGATGTAAAAATGCACATGGTTACTTATTCCATTATCCTCGATGATAAAGAATTTTTAAAATGTACGTATGTATCTACGTATGTATGTATGTATGTATGTATGTATGTATGTATGTATGTATGTATGTATGTATGTATGTATGTATGTATGTATGTATGTATGTATGTATGTATGTGTGTATGTATGTATGTATGTATGTATGTATGTATCTATCTATCTATCTATCTATCTATCTATCTATCTATCTATCTATCTATCTATCTATCTATCTATCTATCTATCTATCTATCTATCTAATGCATGCATGCATGCATGCATGCATGTATGCATGTATGCATGTATGTATGTATGTATGTATGTATGTATGTATGTATGTATGTATGTATGTATGTATGTATATAGGTATATATGTATATATGTATACATGTATATATATATATATATATATATATATATATATATATATATATATATATATATATATATATAACGTGATGGGGTGGAAAGTCGATTATCTCCCATGTGATAGGAGCGCGGCACACACCTGTGAATTGTCCGATGCTCTGTTTCCTTGGGTAGTGGTCGAAAAGCCTCCGTTGCATACATTTCGCCTTCATGGTGAAATGGTATTTATGCAACCTCTTTCTAGAGGTCACATTCTAAAATTGACTTGCTGCTCCGTGTTCCCGAGGTTTGTGCAGAGTTCAGACATCAAATATGTGACGCACCACCACGAAATGAGTCGCTTAGCACCTGACCCACTTTTCCGCTAGGGGCCATTAAAGACAGGTGGGGGTCATGTCGTCAATTTTGAGATTTTGATTGATTATAAAACTATAACCATTATTCTACCTTGTAATGAAATATCAAGGCATAATTTTGTTTCCTTTTGCCGTTAAACATGTTTTTAAAATACCCAAGCCTTCATTCTTAATACCTATTACGATTTTCAACTTGCAGATTTCTCATTTTGTCATTTCCTACAGTCTGTCATTTCAAGTTGTAATAACTTTTGACAGAATAGTCCGACTTTCAATCTGTTTTTTTGTATTGTATAGCCATTTCATTGCAGATTAACAACATATCAATAACTAAAAAATGACCTCTGGGGCAATGCGACTCATTATGTGATGGAGCGTCACAATTATGTCCACTCTGTTACAATATATATATGATCTGAACCTATGATGACCTGAACCACTCACCTTCCTCATCCACAAGGTGGTGAACGTTGTGCGCCAGCACAGACCCGAAAGCTCCGAAGCTGTAGTAGTGAGGCATGTCGAATTCGTACATGGGGAACCGTAGAATACCTGACACACCACAAACAACACTGCCTGTCTCCAGTCACTGGGAAATACAACATGTCAAAACATTTCTTTTCTCTTTTTTTTGTCATTCCTCGGGTAGAGCTCCGAGGTTCACTCAATGTGATTTTGTGTGTGTGTGTGAATGCCTCTGATTTTGTTCATCATGAAGATAGCCTCCCACATTTGGACTTCAGGGATGTTTGCTGGTATGTTCATGCTTTCGTAACCTGCACCGATCGCTGACGTGAATTGTGGTATCTTTTACGTGCATACTTGATCTTCTGTATGTGTACATACACGCAACCACACCACACTAAAGCACACCACAGCACACCGCAACACCACATTACACCACACCACACCAAAACACCATCACACCACAGCAACACACAACACCTCATCACACAACACCCCACCACACCAAAACACCACAAACACACCACACCACACAACACCACGCCACTACACCACACCATACCAAACCAAAACACACCACACTGTGATATTCATATGTTTACCTGTGTACTATTTTAATCAATACATAGCTTGTAACCGCTTACATTTCTCTTGTATTTGAGATATTGATAAAGTGTTGGGTTTTTTTTAATTTGAATTTTTTTTTTAACTTGAACATCACACCACACCACACAGCACAACACCCCACCACACCACAACACCCCACCACACCTCACCACAACACCCCACCACACCACCACACCAACAACACCACAACACCCCACCACACCACAACACCAACACCACCCCACCACAACACCCACCACACCTCACCACACCCCACCACACCACCACACCAACAACACCACAACACCCCACCACACCACAACACCACACCACAGAGACCTACCAGCGGGCACAGCAATTTCATCCCAGTACCAGAAGACAGTGAGAGTGGTATAATAGGGGCTGAAGATCCACTGGGAGCGGTCCTCTCCCTCTCGTAACAGCTTGTTCCACCAGCGCTTGTGCTCCTTATTGTTCGCCATGATGTTGCCGAAGAAGTCGGAGCTGTTGATTGTCAGCTGCGCATTGCCATGCCAGACATTATCATTAGTGTTGTCATCTTCGTCATCATCGTTGTCGTCGTTGTCGAGAGTTTACAACGCAAATTAAAATGAAGGAAGGCTTGTAACACAACAGCAAACATGAAGACACCTCCACAATTATTTCCTTATCTGGAGAGAGAGAGAGAGAGAGAGAGAGAGAGAGAGAGAGAGAGAGAGAGAGAGAGAGAGGAGAGAGAGAGAGAGAGAGAGAGAGAGAGGAGAGAGAGAGAGAGATGGTGGAAGTGGGATGTATGCAGGACAGACAAACAGACAGACTTGTCTGCACACAGAAAGATCAACATAGAGAGGGTGAAGATGGAAGGTATGAGAGTGTATCAGACAGACAGGCAGACAAACAAGCAAGCAGAGCGACAAACACCCAGACTGAGATATGTACACGTAGACAAGCATGCCAACAGAGAAACAGACAGACAGACAAGCAGGCAGAGCGACAGACACACAGACTGAAATCTATACAAGTAGACAAGCATGCCAATAGAGTAACAGACAGGCAGAAAGACAGACAGACAGACAGACAGACAGAAAAAGTGAGTGGAGAGAGAGAGAGACAGAGGGAAGGAGGGGGAGAGAGAGAGAGAGAGAGAGAGAGAGAGAGAGAGAGAGAGAGAGAGAGAGAGAGAGAGAGAGAGAGAGGGAGGGAGAGAGAGAGAGAGAGAGGGAGGGAGAGAGAGACAGAGAGACAGAGAGACAGAGAGACAGAGAGAGAGAGAGACAGAGACAGAGAGACAGAGAGACAGAGAGATGTGATAACGGTATGAGGAAGTTAAGGTTACAGCCACCTACCAGTCTGAATATATCGTCAACTTTCGATTGCACATCCATGAAGTCCGGATAGCCAATCTTGTAGGTAGAGGACTTCATCTGTACAAACACAGAACACAACCAACACAACAAATTAATGAAGCATCTTCTCTTCCTTTAATGCTGTACTCTTGATTTATTTGTTTCTTTTATATCGAGGATAATGGAATAAGCACTCGTGTGCTTTTTTACATCCAGTCCTCGTGTGTATGCAGTTTTGTAAATCTTGTCATCCGTTCCCACTGGCACACGATGGCCTACTCTTACGAAAAGCGGAACAGGATTTAACGTGTGCGCAAGATGTTCTGCGTGCGTTCGCACACAGGGCCTCTGCATACACACAGGGACTGGATAAAAAAAAAAACATAAGCGCTTATTCCATTATCCTTGATAAGAATAAAATAGTGTTTTTTTTTAAAAGAATACAAACAGTGTAACATTTAAACAACGTCATTTCATAAACTCATTAGCGTAAGAGTGTATCATTCAAACCACGTCATTTCATAAACTTCCTAGCTTAGGGATGTAAAATTCAAACAACGTCATTTGATATAAGGATGGAAGGACGGTGGCAGAATGGTTAAGACGTTCGCCTGCCAATATGTAAATCGTGAGTTTCTGGGTTCGAACCCAGCCTCGCCCTTTCTTCCCAGTTTGACGAAAAAATCGAACTGAATGTCAAAGTCATTCGGATGAGACTCGAAACCGAGGCCCCGTGTGCGAATGCACGCAGAACATCTTTCGCACACGTTAAAACCCCGTTCCACCTTTCGGAAGAGTAGGCCATCGTGTGCCGGTAGGAGCGGATGACAAAATTATAACAAACCAGCATGCACACAGGTGTCGTGTTTAGACACCATCCCTGAGGAAAAATCGGGGAGTTGGAGTTGGGGATCTTTGCGCCTGGTGGCAGCATGATCTGTGGCTCTGTAGGTCAAATGCAAGCGCTTTGATTTGTCTTTACAAGAGATAGCGCTATACAAATTCCATGTATTAATTAATTAATATAAACTCTCCTGCTTATAAGTGACTGTTAAAACCACGGCATTAAAAGAAAAAACTCTCTTGCCTGTAAATGAAGAGCCCCTCTCCCCCCCCCCCCCTCCACACCCCCTACCCCATCCCCCACCCCCCAAAACACGGGAGAGAAGAAGAGGGGGCAAAGTAGAAAACAGCTTTGATCGATCTTGATAAAAATCATAATCTTATATTATAAAAAGGATAGGAAGTGTAGCAATTTGTGAACAAACACCAGTGAAGAGAAAAAGAGGAGAGAGAGAGAGAGAGAGAGAGAGAGAGAGAGAGAGAGGAGAGAGAGAGAGGAGAGAGAGAGAGAGAGAGAGAGAGAGAGAGAGAGAGAGACAGACAGACAGACAGACAGACAGACAGACAGACAGACAGACAGACAGATAGACAGACAGATAGACAGACAGACAGACAGACAGACAGACAAACAGGCAGGCAGACAGGCAGACAGACAGACAGACAGACAGACAGAGACACAGAGAGAGAGAGAGAGAGAGAGAGAGAGGGGGGTGGGGAGATGACCATCCGGAACAGAAGGTTACCCGTTGGATGGCATAGTCCTTGGTGGCTTTGTCCATCCAGTTGTTGTTGGTGATGGATGTTTCCATGGCTGTCTTCACCGCCTCTGTGATCTCCGTCACCTGTAAGTGGTGATAGGAGCATTGATTAACCAATTTTTACTTATTTATTTATTTTGATTTATTCATTCTTTTCTATCGAGGATAATGGAATAAGCAATCATATGCCTATTTACATCCAGTCCACGTGTGTATGCAGTTTTGTAAATGTCATCTATTCCCACTGGCACACGATGGCCTACTCTTACGAAAAGTGAAACAGGATTTAATGTGAGCACAAGATGTTCTGCGTGCGTTCGCACACGGAGCCTCGGTTTATAGTCTCATCCGAAAGTCTTTTGGGAGGAGTGGAGTCAGCACTGATATTAACTCCAGAGGAAAAAATCCCCTCGACCGGGAATCGAACTCGGGTCGTCAAATTGCGAGCGCAATGTTCTGACCACTAGGCTATATCCCATCCCCTTTTATCATGAATCAAATAATAGCACACTGTGTTGATGATGGTGGTGCCCACACCTGTACTGTCTTCTCTGTATCTGTGATCTCTGTTACCTGTAAGTGGTGATAGGATCCTTCATTAACCAATTCATTTGTCATGAATTAAATAAGAGCACACTGTGTTGATTGATTGTTGTCCCACACCTGTTTTCACTGTCTCTAATGATCTCCCTCACCTGTCGGTAGACGCCACGTAAAAACCCAATCAAATAAACACTAAAGGATGATGTCTTTCCTTTTGCGCAAATTAAAAATAGAAATAAAAGTTTTTAAAAAGCTTTAAGAAAAAGCATGTTGCCACTGTACTAGTAGTGGTAGGTAGTAGTAGTAGTAGTAGTAGTAGTAGTAGTAGTAGTAGTAGTAGTAGTAGTAGCAGTAGCAGTAGTAGTAGTAGTAGTAGTAGTAGTAGCAGTAGCAGTAGCAGTAGCAGTAGTAGTAGTAGTAGTAGCAGCAGCAGTGGTAGTAGTAGCAGCAGTAGTAGTAGTAGTATCAGCAGCAGCAGCAGCAGCAGCAGCAGCAGCAGCAGTAGCAGTAGCAGTAGTAGTAGTAGTAGTAGTAGCTGTAGCAGTAGTAGTAGTAGTAGTAGTAGCAGCAGCAGCAGCAGCAGCAGCAGCAGCAGTAGTAGTAGTAGTAGTAGTAGTAGTAGTAGTAGTAGTAGTAGTAGTAGTAGTAGTAGTAGTACTACTACTACTACTACTACTACTACTACTACTACTACTACTACTATCTACTACTACTACTACTATACTAAAAGTACAACAACAACAACACCAACAACAACAACAATGACAACAGTGATAGTAATGATAATAATCATAATGAAACTGGCAATAGATAAAGAAAGAAATGTAATTTTTTTTCTTTCTGCTGTGTAACAACGATGAAACAAAACCAACAACAAATCTTCGGAAATTGACCGTCACGTTTACAAAACATGCTTGCATTAATTTTTTGCAGGAAAGTGTTAGTTCAATGTAATCAAAAGAGAGCAGATGGACACGCATACACACACACGACACACACACACACACACACACACACACACACACACACACACACACACACACACACACCCCCATCCCCACCCCCACCTACCCCACCCCACCACCCCCACCACCCACCACCACCACCCACACCACCACCACACCCCCACACCCACCACCACCACACCCCCACAAACACCCACCCCCCACACCCACACCCACCCCCACACCAACCCCCACACCTACCCCCCACCCACACCACCCCCCACCCACACCCACCCCACCCCACCACCCACCACCACCCCACCCAACCACCCCCACACCCCACCCACCACCCACCCCCCACCCCCACACCCCCCACCCCACCCCACCCACCACCCCCACCCACCCCCACCCACCCCACCACAACCACCCCCACACCCCACACCACCACCCCCCACCCCCAACCCCCCACCCCAACCCCACCCACACCCCACCACCCACCCACCCCCACACCCACCCCACCCCCCACCCCAACCCCACCACCACCACCACCCCACCCACCACCCCACACCACCACCCCAACACACCAAACCCCCAACACACACCAACCCCCACTACCAACCCC
>CM060336.1:12686365-12698865 GCA_030674155.1 Stramonita haemastoma
CTTAAAAAAAATTAAAGTGTAATGTAAACCATTGTAAACAATAGTATAATCATCAGATTGTAATAAAAGAATAAACCCAACAAACATGAAACTTAATCAAACGCACTGACACCCACTTCAAACTACCCTCAGCAATTCCTTTATTTCCCCCACACCATTTCTCCCTTGCAATTTTTCATATAAGTAACATACTTAATCATGTGTACATAATTATGCACATACACCTACCTATGCATACATAAAAATATATAGGCTGAGAGAGACACAGAGAGAGAGACAGAGGGGAGGGGAGGGAGGGACAGAAAGAGAGAGAGAGAGAGAGAGAGGAGAGAGAGGAGAGAGAGAGAGAGAGAGAGAGAGAGAGAGAGAGAGAGAGAGAGAGAGAGAGAGAGCAGACAGACAGACAGACAGACAGACAGACAGACAGACAGACAGACCAGACAGACAGACAAACAGACAAACAGACAGATAGATGAAACAAAAGGAACAAAAAAAGATTCTGGAAAAGGGAACAAACTCGTCTTGAATTCTTCAGGGTGGTTGTTGTTGTTTTAAAAACTATGAATGAATACTATATGTGTACACATTCTTTTTGATTGCCCTATCTTGACATCATCACACAAAAAGTCTGGCATCATAGATCTGAAAAGGGAATCTGTGAGTTTACTCCCTCGTAGACCAGAAATTCTTGATATTGCTAAAGTTATTTCTCGGTCTGCTATGAATGTTCTGTTATAGGTTTTCTTTTGAATTTATAGTAGTAGGCATCCGTCAAGTCTCTGAAGACTATAGAGTCGAGCTCTAAGCTCTAGAGCACAAAGCCTGGGTAAAATAAGTATGGAGGGCATTTATTTGTATTATTTGTTGGGGGGGGGGGGGTTAGCTACTTTTAACGCTTGTTTAAGTCTAATATCAGCTAGAGTGAACAGACATGAAATGAAAACCAACCAAACAAACAAACAAAGTGTGTGGGCCATACCCTCGCCATTTTGGATTCCACCTCATAAGCGTCCTGGACGAACACTTCAATCCTGCTCTTCAGGCCTTGGTCAGACAGGGACAGTCCTTTGTCCCGGGCTACCAGCTGAGCCACCGTGCGCATGAACTTCCTGTAGTCCGCTTGCAGCTGTAAATATACAGAGACCGGATGATGATGACCTGTGTTGGTTGATGCTCATTCATGGTAAAGCGGTTAATTTAAAGGGGACCCTTCTCCAAGAACTCACAGGAGCTGAAGGAAGATGCATGAACTTCCTGATGAAAAAAAGCAAATCGATGCTTACTCAATGTACCATCTGAAAATAAAATTTTGACTTTGACTTTGTAGTCAGCTTGCAGCTGCAAAAAGACAGAGACCATTAGGATGAGCACGATGATGATGACCTGTGATGGCTGATGCTCATGCATGGTAAAGTGGTTAATTTAAAGGGGACCCTTCAGAACTAGCATGAGCTGAAGGAAGATGGATGGCTATAACTATCATCCCTGTCACAACAGATCTGCTCACAGTTGTTTCGAGGTCACCCAGCAAAACTGACCTTTTTAAAAAAAAAAAACACAAAAAAAACATAAACAAACAATGTTCTACGGATGCGTAGGACAACGGTTTATTTTACAAAGTCACTCAGTTTCATGGAAGTATCATTTAAACTATTTTTGTATGAATACAAAGTAGAAATCTGGGTGTGGGGATGATTTCATATCCATGACGTGCGGCAGAAGTTGAATTCTGATAACAGAACTGAAGAGGGAATCAGATTTTGATAATTGAACTGAGGAAGGGATCTGATTTCGATGACAGAAGTGAGGAGAGGAGGAGGGGATCAGATTCTGATTGCAAAACTGAGGAAGGGGATCTGATTTTGATAACAGAACTAAGAAGGGGATCTGATTGTGATAACAGAACTAAGAAGGGGATCTGATTGTGATAACAGAACTAAGAAGGGGATCTGATTGTGATAACAGAACTAAGAAGGGGATCTGATTGTGATAACAGAACCAAGAAGGGGATATGATTTTGATAACAGAACTAAGAAGGGGATCTGATTGTGATAACAGAACTAAGAAGGGGATCTGATTGTGATAACAGAACTAAGAAGGGGATATGATTTTGATAACAGAACTAAGAAGGGGATATGATTTTGATAACAGAACTAAGAAGGGGATATGATTTTGATAACAGAACTAAGAAGGGGATATGATTTTGATAACAGAACTAAGAAGGGGATCTGATTGTGATAACAGAACTAAGAAGGGGATCTGACTTTGATAACAAAATTGAGGAGGGGGTTTGATTCTGATCATAACAGAGCTGAGAAGGGAATCTGGTTTTGATGACAGATTTGAAAAGGTGATCTGATTCTCATGATAATAGAATGCTTGAACTGGATTACCGTGTGGCCCCTCTGACATGTTTGTTGACCAGATTGACCAAACAGGAAAAAGATTGGGGAGTGGAATCAGCAACTAATAACAGCTAGAGCTCAACCAGCTGAGGACACATACTGAACACACTTTATTTAAAGATAGGAAAGATCTTGTCTGTAGACTGTATACATTCTGAACATACTTTTTAATAAACACAGAAAGAAGAGTGAAGGTAGACTATACACATTCTGAATAAACTTATTAATAAACACAGAAAGTAGAGTGAAGGTACACTGTACACATTCTGAACATACTTTTTAATAAACACAGAAAGTAAAGTAAAGGTAGACTTCACATCCTCTGTATATTTATTTTTCAATAGACAAAAAAGAGCTTTAGGGTAGACTTTACACATTCTGAATATATATTTTTCAAAAGATAGAAAAGAACGTGTAGGTACACTGTACACATTCTGAATACACTTCGAAAAAAGATAGAAAAGACCTTGTAGGTATACTTCACATATTCTGAATCATTTTAATAAGGTATAAAAAAAAAAAAAAGAGCTATAACATTGCCTCAGAGCTAACAGCTTTGTGATCTGGCGTCCCTGGGTGGAGCCAATAACATTGTTGATGTAGATCTTACTTTTGATACCAGTTTGTTTTCTGGAAAGGAACAAGTAACATGAATTTCAGAGATTTCTAATAAAATTCCTTTTCTGTGTTCTTAAAAACAGACTGACCGTGCTGACAAAATCTGAACAAAGGCATTTGACAAAAATAGGTATAGTCATTAATTCAGCTCAACACATTAAAATTGAAACAGCTGCAGAAAGAAGTAAAGTTTAGTCCAACTCATTAGAAAATTAGAAAATTGCTGTGTTGGGTATGTGGATACCCCCTTCCTTCTCACCTTTTTCTGCTTGTCGTTGGGGGTGTCTGTGTAGTCTGACCATCTCATGTACAGGCCATAACCACCCGGGTAGATCTGAAACATCACACAAGCAGGGGAGCTTCATTATAGTTTAGCCAGTGTCTGAACCAACTTCTTCTTCTTCGCAATTCTTTTTCCTCCTCCTCTTCTTCTTCTTCTTCTTCTCCTTCTTCAGGAGTTACAGGAGTTCTATTTATAGATTTTGCGAAGGCCTTTGATGTTATCGACCACAATCTGCTAATAAGGAAACTTGTATAAAATTATAAACTATCCTCTGATGCCATAAAGCTTATATCTTCCTTCCTTTCTAACAGACAACAACAAGTTTATGTCAACAAATATTTTTCAACTTTTCTACCAAACAAATATGGTGTACCACAGGTTTCTATTCTAGGTCCCGCATTATTTTCTGTTTACATTAATGATCTCCCTTTATTTACAAAAATCTTCCTGTGACTTATTTGCAGATGACACCACTATTGATATTAACCATGTTAACTCGTGTCAAGTCTTTCGCAATTTGCAAAAGAGAGAAAGAAACAGAAGAAGGAGACCTGTCACATCACTGAACTTTTCTACCAAATAAATTTGGTGTACCACGGGGTCTATTCTAGGTCCTGCATTATTTTCTGTTTACATTAGCTAGCTCAGTGACATGACCTCAGGTGCAGAGCCCATGTCCACTCACCCAAATGATCCTCTTCTGGGAGGCCCAGTCATCAGGGTAGGGGCGCGGGGCATACATAGCGTCCACCCACAGATCGGTCTGCACCACCTTCAGGGCATTGTTCAGGTTCCAGGAGGAGGAGCTCCAAGATGTACCGTCCGTCACGTACCAGCCGCCCATGGCGGGGAAGACGTACTTGAAGAGGGGCTGGCCCTTCAGCTGCTCCTTGGTGAAGTCGTCCGTGCAGGAGGTGAAGAAATCCTTCATTTTCTTCTCCGAGGACCAGTCCAGGTTCTGCTTGGTTGGCGAATAGAGGATAGCTAAGAGCTGGTCCTGGTTTTCCTGGTACATCTGCTTGTACATGCTCTGATACAGCGTGTACTCGTCCACAGGGTTCTTGACCGTGTAGCCACCACAGGCAAAGTTGTAGAAGTCGTCACAGGGGTCCGCGGACACGTTGAGGAGCTCCATGATGTGAGCCGAGGTGCGGAGACAGGTGCTGCCCTTGCAGGCGTTCTGGGCGGCCAAGGCGCCAGTCTGAGCCTGCTGCAGGTCTGAGGAGGACTTGCCCAGAAAGCCGGCCAGGAAGAGGCAGGTGAGGAGCAGCACCCCCAGCAGCAAGCCCAGGATCAGCTCACGGAAACTGAACCGCCATGACCGAAAGGTGTAGCCATCGTTCACGATGGTGTTCTTGTCGAAAGCGAACTGGTCCGCCATGTTGTCGATCTATGTATGGCTTTCTGATGTTGATGCTGGTGCAAGTTTTGAGTGGGAAAAAAATGCGACTGTGGAACTGAGAATGTCAAGACTATGTTTTTACCCTTGCCCAACAGCAAGTAGCTCAAAGAAAAACACCAACTTCAGGTGACACTAACAAAGTAAAACTTCATTCAGGGCCAACTAATTATCGTAAATTCCCCCCAAAACAGTTTCAACACTGAAAACAAATACCTAAAATCTCTGACGTAGCAATCACTGTCTCTGGCCCAGTTAAACAAAAAATAGTTCAAACTTCCCTCAACTTGGGAGCTTGCCTTTTTGCATCAATTTCAGTCAGCTGAAGACCTGTGTTCTTTGCAGCACAGGGAGAGGCAGGATCCAAACAATCAGATATACCTCAGCTACACCCGTCTCAAAGCCTCAAACGGTACAATTTTATGAAAAAAATCAAATATGGGCAAAATCTCTAGCTTCAGATTCAAAGTCAGGAGGTTGTTTTTTTTTCAATGAATCAGCTTTCGATCTTTAGACAGGAACACTAAGTCTATCAACTTACGAGAATGAAGAGCTAAGACATAGCTTTCCTCCGTACCCCAGGTCTGTGTAGATGAATACTAGTTCTTCTCTCTAAAGGCTTCCTGCTGATGTACACATCACGTGCACAAGTGACAGACGTGGGATGAGTCCGCGTGGTAAGCTATAAATTACCAAGCTGTAAGTCACCAAACTGTAAGTCAGCAAGCTGTGAGTGAGCAAGTTATAAGTCACCAGGTCTTCACCCCCAGCCGGCCAACTACTGTGTGAGTGGTGTGGGCACAGCCTACGTGGCACTTGCTCCCATGCCCTGAAACTGCCGGAGTAGACTTAGGTGTGAGATGGTGCAGTGTTATACCCACTCTGCCTGCCTGCCTGCCTGCCTGCCTGCCTGATTGAACTGCCTCTCTCTCCTCTTTATCACTGTGCACTGATAACAGGCCAAATCTACCCTCACCCTCACCCCCACCCGTGTGTGTGTGTGTGTGTGTGTGTGTGTGTGTGTGTGTGTGTGTGTGTGTGTGTGTGTGTGTGTGTGTGTGTGTGTGTGTGTTCTCCCTCTCCTTCCCTTCTCTCAACCCTCTCCCTGTCTCTGTCTCCCTCCCCATTCTCTCTCTCTCTCTCTCTCTCTCTCTCTCTCTCTCTCTCTCTCTCTCTCTCTCTCTCTCTCTCTCTCTCTCTCTCTCTCTCTCTCTCTCTCTCTCTCGTGACAATTGTTGTCGTTGTCATTGTCAATGTCATTCTCTCTTATTCTTGATAGATGGATAGATAGATAGATAGATAGATAGATAGATAGATAGATAGATAGATAGATAGATAGATAGATAGATATAGATAGATAGATAGATAGATAGATAGATAGATAGACAGATGTGGGGGGTCTTTTTAGTTTTATTCTTTTATTTGAGGATAATGGAATAAGCACTTATGTACTTTTTCTTACATCCAGTCCCCATGTGTATGCAGTTTGTAAATTTTGTCATCATTTCCTACCGGCACACAATGTGTGTGTGTGTTGTGTGTGTGCGTGCGTGCGTGCGTGCGTGCGTGCATGTGTGTGTGGTGGTGTGTGTGTGTGTGTGTGTGTGTGTGTGTGTGTGTGTGCGCTAAGGGATAACTTCTACTTTTTATCATATGCCCTTTGGAGCTAAAAAAAAACACACACAAAAAAACAAGAAACAAATCAACAAAACAACCAACCAACCTTCCTTTATTTGCTTATGCCCCTATAGCCCCTATATCCTTCATTTCTCTGTATTTCTCCTGTCTTTGTCTTGTTTTTTCTTGCTCATCTTTTCTTTTTAATTTTCTTTCTTCTCTTTTTTTGTTTTGTTTCTTTTCACGGATATCTTTGTTATGTAGTCACTGCCATCACTATTACGATAGCGTCTTGAGTGTGGCGCACATCGCTCCCTCCCTGCTTTACCTTCCCTGTCTCTAAAGAGGGCAGGTACCAATTTACAGCTGGGTGAACTCGGGAACTGTACTGAAGCCAATGCCCACGAACGGTCACCCATCGCCTAGGAAATTCCCCTCAATGGTGCTTAACCTTGGGGACGGGATAGCCTAGTGGTCAGAACATTGCGCTGGCAATTTGACGACCCGGGTTCGATTCCCGTTCGAGGAGATTTTTCTCCTGGAGTGCTGACTCCACTCTCCCCGAAAGTCCTTCGGATGAGACTATGAACCTTGGCCCCGTGTGTGAACGCACGCAGAACATTTTGTACACACGTTAAATCCTGTTCCGCCTTTCGTAAGAGTAGACCATCGTGTGCCGGTGGGAACAGATGACATTTACAAAACTGCATACACACGGGGACAGGGAGAAAAAAGAAGAAAAAAAGCACACGAGTGCTTATTCCATTATCCTCGATATAACAGAATAAAATGAATAAAAATAAAAAATAGATAAATAAATAAATGAATAAATAAAACTAACCTTAGCTAGGGAGAGAGCCAGTGCTCTTAACCACTGAGCTATCTCGTCCCCTCGTGCATGTGACCCCCGATAGCACTATACAGGTGACGCTCCACTTTTAGCTTCGGGTCAAACAGGCTAAAGCTAGTCAGTAAGTAAAAAAATAATTGTGCTTCTTTTTTGCAGATTTTTAAGGTATGAAAAAAATGCACTTTGTGCTTGTTTTGGGGGATTGAGGACATGACAAAGAGCAACACCAGGCAGTCATGTGAACGTTGGAAATGATCATCATAATTATGAGGATTGTGTTCCTACAGCCTTGACCCCGCCTATGTTTATTATGGTTAGGAAGCTAGCAGATTGATTGATTGCTTGATTGATTCATTTCATTCTTTTATATCAAGGTAATGGAATAAGCACTCGTGCTTTTTTATGTCCAGTCCCGTGTGTATGCAGTTTTGTAAATGTCATCTGTTCCACCGGCACACGATGGCCTACTCTTACGAAAAGCGGAACACGAATTAACGTGTGCGCAAGATATCCTGCGTGCTTCGCACACGGGGCCTCGGTTTCAAGTCATCATCCGAAGGACTTTTGGGGAGAGTAAATTCAGCACTGATGTTAACTCCAGGAGAAAAATCTCCTCGACCGGACTCGAACCGGGTCGTCAACTGCCAGCGCAATGTTCTGACCACTAGGCTATCCGTCCCCCGAGGCAGAGGAATAAGGACTGAGGCGGTACAGCGTTTGCTGAAAAAATTTTCAAAGTTCAAACCTACCATTCTGTGCAAAAATCACATTAGTTTTAAGTCAGAGGCTTGACTTATGCCTGTGAATTCCCTTGGGAATTATGGGCTGCAACAACAAACACACCTCCAACGGACTGGGTTCTGGGAGATCCTCTTCAGCTCGGCCCACGTCATTCCGGCTGCCTTCGTCTCTTGCTTCAATGCTTCTGCGCCAGGTCTGTTTTGGACGACCTGCTTTCCGCTTCCCTTGTGGGTTCCAAGTCAAGGGCCTGAAGTCAGAGGCTAGTCTTTCTACAAAATGTGGTTTTTGTTTCTGTGGATGTCTTAATACGTGCGGTATTAATGCAAGAGTGATATACAGAAAAACAGAAGGAAAAGCGGCAACATTTCAAGGTGGTGTGTAGCCTGAATATCGCACATACGACCTTCTGGTCACTCACCTCTTTCGTCTCACTTTTATCCCCCCCCCCCCCCCCCTTCCCGTCCTTTGTTTTCCTTCTCATTAAATAATTTTCTGCTTCGAACTGTTTGAAGAATGCAAAAAACCCAAGTACCTGTATTTCATTGGGTGTAGGCTGGGAAAACAGCATAAGAGAGTGGACAGGCCTCGAGTGGAATGACTTACTACAGAAAGCAGAGGACCGCAGGGGATGGAGGAAGCTGGTTGCAAAATCTTCAGTGGTGCCCCTAAGGTCTACAGGACTAGGGGATAGGTGAAGATGAAGAAGGTTGTTTAACTGGCACGTGATGTATCAGTTGTTCACCATTCCTTTTGTAGTTGCATGTTGTGACCATCATCAAGATAGATAGAAGATAGATAGATAGATAGATAGATAGATAGATAGATAGATAGATAGATAGATAGATAGATAGATAGACAGACAGACAGACAGACAGACAGACAGACAGACAGACAGACAGATAGATAGATAGATAGATAGATAGATAGACAGACAGACAGACAGACAGACAGACAGACAGACAGATAGACGGACGGACGGACAGACAATATAGATAGATAGATAGATAGATAGATAGATAGATAGATAGATAGATAGATAGATAGATAGATAGATAGATAGAGTAAAAGACGTGGAACGCTATTTGCACTACAAGTATACGACAAAAAAGTGCACACACACACACACCACACACACACACACACACACACACACACACACACACACACACACACACACACACACACACTCACACACACACGCACACACTGAGACAGGGCACAGCATGGCACAGAATCTATTGCCCCTTAATTCAGTCAGTATCATTTTCCCGAATCATCAGACATGCCCTTGACTTGAAAATGTATACAATCACGTACACTAAAAACTATACACCCTCCAAAAAGAGAAGAAAAAAAACACAAGAAAACTGCCTAGTCAAGCAACTTTACATACAGCGCAAATAATTATATTATAATCCCCAGTATCAGGTGAACGTTGATAGCTGAAGGATCGGACTCCGCCACACAACGCCATCACGGATGTTTCGTTAGCGGTAATGGGGTCATATGATACACGGTGGTATCTACTGGGCAATGCTGTCAGCTTGAGAGCCTGGATACAGCAACTGGTCTCTCTCTCTTGTGGACCAGGACACATCCTGGTGCAGTGAGTGAGGGCAGAGAAGAACTAAGTGAAGAGAAGAGAAGAAAGGGGGGCGTAGCCTGCAAACAATGGGTAGAACGTTCGAGGGCTTTAGGTTACAGTTTCAGTTATTGTTCTCAGGTCCTAAGTCATGAATGAATGATTAAGTGACTTTGTTGGGGTTGTTGTTTTGTGTGTTTTTTTTAGTAACCTTTTCAATCCGTGGTTGTGCATTTTGTCTTGATGATGATGGTGGTGGTGGTGACGGTGGTGATTATATTGTAGTGCTGTTGTTGTTGTTGTTGTTATGATCATTGTTGCTGCTGTTGCCTTCTTTTCTGAGGTTATCATAGTATAAATATGATGACAATGATAGCGATTTTAATGATGATGATGATGATGATGATGATGATGATGATGATGATGATGATGATGATGATGATTGCTGTTTTGTTTTTGTTATTATCGTTATTGGTATTTTACCATCCAAATACAGGTATGCATATTATGATCTTGTCCATTTTCAAAGAGACGTTGATACTGACCTACCTACAGAATGCTTCATAAGATTAATATATCAGCTACTTTTGGGCACAGTAGCCATCTCCATGGGATGAACACTATAGCCGAGTGGTTAAGACCGTGTGACTTCAATCCTATGTGTCCATGAAGTCGTGAGTTTGAATCTCAGCAGCTACATTTGGTCAATTAAAGGTCGGAAGTTTAAAGATCTTCTAGGTTATCTTAAAGTGCATACCTGCGAGTGCCTTTATCCCCATTGTGTATAGACACATGCAGACGATCAAAATATGCACGCCCCTCATTCACGTGAGTGTTCGATAGGTTACAGAAATAGAAACATACCCAGCATGCATGTATACAAAAAAATGAGCTGCCATAAAGTTAGATTGTGTCGCTGAGGCCTATGGGCAGACCTCCTGCAGAGTTACAAGCACAGGAAAAGAGCAGACTCTACACATACGTCCATCTTGAGAACGCAGAGAAAAGATGACCCCTGGGAGGCATACATTTGTAAAACTTTAAGGAGGGGGATTCAACCGGCTTCTATAGAAGAATCCATTGTCCTATGGGCTTTATGAGAAGACCAGGACAATCGATTAATTAAGGTTCAGTTTTTTTGTGAATGAAAACATGAAAACCACTGCTTGACTATTCTTACAAGCACTGCAGGTGTCTGTATCTCTCAGGCCTGTAATGTCAGGCTGTAGTCATTCCGGATGTGTGAATGGTGTGTAGTCTCGACCCTGATTGGATCACTTAAGCACGTGACACCGCCTAATTGTCTTCCTTTTCCGCCCTCTGATAGGAACACATCCCCATGTACACACCACCAAACATCTGATATATCTTATATCTCTAACACACACACACACACACACACACACACACACACACACACAATATATATATATATATATATATAGATATATATATATATATACATATATGATCTCATATCTTATATATCTAGAATAATGGAATTATGGAACTATTTTCCTTCATTCCAGCAGGTTAATAACTCTCTACAAAAAAATTTTTTAAATTAATAATAACGATAATAATAAAATATCCCGTAGTTTTCTAGACCATTGGGGCACCACTGAAGATTTTTCAATAATGTGATATCAAAAAGGAGAAAACATGAAAAAAATGGAAATTTAAGCAACAATAACTATCAATTTTAACATTACACTGTCAAAGTCTACTATCTGGTGGTATTGTCATCCTTTTTTTTATATTATATCAACAAGATAAGCACCGTTGCTGTTCAAAATGTCTTTAGCATTATTCAATGTTTTGATAAAATCAATAAAAGAATTTTCAAAACTCAGTGAGTAATGTAGGACACTTTTTTTAAAAGTATCGTTAGATTTTTTTTAATAAAAAAAACAATTGTTATGAGTAATGTAATGCAATCGAAAAGAATCCTCGATAAATAATTGACAAATCAACCAAGGTTGTTGTTTTTTTTACAGTATTTAGCGAGTTCTATAATGCAATGTTTTGGGGGGATAAGATTGATCAATCAACATTGTTCGCATATTCAATGAGTAAAAAAGACCATTCGAAAAATCCCAAAACAAATCGTCATTGAATGTTTTGATAAATACATTTTCCAGTATCTAACAAAATGTATAAGACATTCAAACACACATCATCCTTGAATGTTTTGATATAAAACAATTAATCACCTTTTCCCCCCAGTATTTAGTTACTAATACTGGCCACCCACCCCCCCCCCCCACCCCCCACACCACCCCCCAAAAAAAACACCCGCAAACAACTATCATTGAATATTCTGATAAATCAACCGAAAAATCCCCTCACTGTACCTATGTAAATAGAAACACCTATCAACAACAACTACAACAACAACCAAACACGGGATAGAAATCTTCTGTGACGTAAAGAGATACTTACTGCAGCCCACACCCCTACCCCCTAACCTCCCCACACACCTCCACCCATCCCCCAAACGTAACACTATCAAATTGGCATCATTAACATACAAAGAGGAGGCGGCTATGGTTAGGCCTATGACTTGTACTGGTTGAGGGCAGTGGTGGTGACCTGTTTCCAGCAGAACAGAATGATGCAGGATTGTGCTTGCTGACGGAATAAGCTAAGCACTCCTCTGTTGACATTGCAGATTTTCTGAAGGATGAAGTGTGTGTGTGTGTGTGTGTGTGTGTGTGTGTGTGTGTGTGTGTGTGTGTGTGTGTGTGTGTGTGTGTGTGTGTGTGTTGTGTGTGTGTGTGTGAGTGGGGTGTGTGAGTGTGTGTGTGTGTGTGTGTGTGTGTGTGTGTGTGTGTGTGTGTGTGTGTGTGTGTGTGTGTGTGTAAAGAGAGAAGGTGGGAGTTGCTTTGATGCAAGGACAGTGTGTGTGTGTGTGGAGGGGGGGGTAGTAAGAAAGAGAGAGAGTGTGTGTGTGTGTGTGTGTGTGTGTGTGTGTGTGTGTGTGTGTGTGTGTGTGTGTGAATGGC
>CM060336.1:12703865-12711365 GCA_030674155.1 Stramonita haemastoma
CATTACATAATTTCATGCTACAACTGTCAGTTCACACACACACACACACACACACACACACACACACACACACACACACACACACACACACACACACACACACACACACACACACACACACACACACACACACACACACACACACACTGTCAACTCCTCTCAACTGCTAATTAATCCATCCCATCCCATCCCATCCCAGATAGGGCCAGCTAGTGCTGATTATAGCAGGAACTGACCACACTTAGACTAGGTAAGCTAAAAGGAAACGGGGCTTGCTTAAAATATAGCACTCTTGACTAAGTGATGTTGGATTTGTGCGCAGTGTATTATGCCTCCAAGGATAATTCTCCGAGAAGGTGGTAGAACGGAGTGTATGCTACCGACACAAGCGAGGCGACTGGAACATCTTGCGCACACGTTAATTTAATTCCTGTTCCGCTTTTCGGAAGAGTAGGCCATTGTGTGCCGCGCGGTGGGAACAGATGACAATATTTACAAAAGTGCATACACACGGGGACTGGATGTAAAAAAATATATATATATAAAAGCACATGAATGCTTATTCCCTTTTCCTCGATATAAAAGAATAAACAAAATAAATAAAATAATATATTTATATAATAAAAAATGGGCTGACAGTGGTGGCCTCAGTAGTAGGTGCAGGGTTTGGCAGACACCATCTTGTCAGACACTCGGCACTGGAACGTCTGTTGGAACTCTGGCAGTTCCTTAAGGGCCAGGTTAATTTTGAAAATAGAGTCAGGACAGTCAACACGGGAAGCAGCGACAGTGTGTGTATGTGTGTGTGTGTGGGGGGGGGGGTAGGGTGTGTGTGCGTGTGGGGGGGTAGGGGGATGTGTAGGTGTGTGTGTGGGGGGGGGGGGGTGTTTGTGTTTGTGTGTAGTTGTGTGTGGGGAGGGGGGGGGGTAGGGGGCTGTGTGTGGGTAAGTGTAGGTGTAGGTGTAGGTGTGAGTGTGTGTGTTGGTGGGGGGTATGTGTGTGTGTGTGTGTCAGTGAGTGTGTGTGTGCTTGTGTGTGCGTGTTTGTGTGTGTGGGTAGGTGGGTGGATGTGTGTGTGTGGGGGGGTGTAAGTTTGTGTGTGTGTGTGTGTGTTTGTGTGTGTGTGTGTAGTTGTGTGTGTGTGGGGGGGGGGGGTAGGGGGCTGTGTGTGTGGTAGGTGTAGGTGTGTGTGTAGGGGGCTGTGTGTGTGTGTCTGTGTGTGTGTCTGTGTCTGTGTGTGTGTGTAGGGGGCTGTGTGTGTGTGTGTGTGTGTGTGTGTGTGTGTGTGTGTGTGTGTGTGTGTGTGTGTGTGTGTAGGGGGCTGTGTGTGTGTGTAGGTGTAGGTGTGTTTGGAAGTGTGTGGAAGTGTGTTAGTTAGTTCTTCAATGTAACGTCCTTCCACTAATTAGTGATGTGAGACGGGAAAGTGTGTGTGGGTGAGTGAAAGTGTGCGTGATTGAGTTGTGTGTGTGTGTGTGTGTGTGTGTGTGTGTGTGTGTGTGTGTGTGTGTGTGTGTGTGTGTGTGTGTATGTGTCTGTGTGGTAGGACGGGGTGGGGGTTGGGGGGGGGGGCGAAGGGGTATGTGCATAGCTAATTATCTGCATTAAACAATCATAGGAAATAACAACAAAAAATTAAACCATAAATAAGAATGTTGAAAAAAAAAAGGAAATAACAGCTTAAACACTAACTTTGTAATTCAGAAAACGAGTAAAAACTCAGTTCACTATAAGAATCTGATAATAAGACTATGTCTTAATGACAATATAATTTGTTTCATTAAAGGAATGTCTATTTAGAGTTTGCTCTAAGCAACGGACTGTGAAAAAAAGGTAAAAATTTATTTCAAATTTCTAATTCTGCATTCAAAAAGAATATGATCAATAGTAATATTTTCGCCACAGATACATGTTGCTTATTTTTGAAAATTTAGTTCTAAAAGCATTAATGCCTGAACCTGTAGATAAGAGATACAACATTTCCATATTATATATATATACATATATATATATATATATATATATATATATATATATATATATATATATATATATATATATATATATATATATAAACATATATATATGTGTGTGTGTGTGTGTGTGTGTGTGTGTATGTGTGTTTGTGTGTGTAAGTTTGTGTGTGTGTAAATGTGTGTGTAAGTGTGTGTATGCTTAAAATTATACAGCAATATGATGCACCACAGCAAAGTGCAGGGTCCCCGCCACATGCTCCTTCACAAAAAAACATACTGACAAACACCAGCGCGCGCGCGCGCGCGCATGCACACCCAACCCCCTCTGGTTTGCGCAAAGATGTGACAGAAAGAGGCGTTTTCAGCCCCGTCCAACCCCCACTTTTGCACGATAAAAGATCCCACGGCACCAAGACAACATGGCATTGTATGCATACCTTCTCCAACTGACTTCCATGTGCGTGGCGCCAGACATGTGGCGACACCGCAGCCCTCAAGAGCTGAGAAAGCTGGTTTGTTGCAAGGAATTCTGCTACAGTGTCCTACCCCGACATTTGCACGGTTACAGACCCCAAGGCACCAAGGCACCAAGACAACATGGCACTGTATGCATACACCCTCTCCTACCAACCCCCATGTGTGTGGCGCCGGACTTGTAGCGACACCGCAGCCACTAAGAGCTGAGAAAGCTGGTTTGTCGCAAGGAATTCTGCTACAGTGTACGCAACAAAAACCAAGCAGCGCGCACAATAATAATGACAATATACGGCAATGTGATGCACCACAGCAAAGTGCAGGGTCCCCACCTCATGTGCGCACGCACGCAAACACACTAGCAAACACCAGCGCGCGCGCGCGCGCGTGCGCGCGCGCATACCCGACCCCCTGCAAAAAAGCTGCGGTTTGGGGCAAAGACGGAACCCATTTGGAAATAAAATCAGACATCTGAGTTTTCAAGCACCGCCCATAATGTGTTGTCCACACTGCTACTTCTCACCTGACATCCTCGTGCACTCTGCCCCACTGAGCGAACAGGTATCGGTACTTGGGATCCAGATTCATGCACTGGAACTGAAGGACAAAGAAACAAAGCGATAGCAAAGTGATGCGAAAAGTTTTCATCTTGTCCTCTCGGCAGTCTTCATTTCACCCTTTGGAGATACCACAAGGTCGCCTCACTTTCATAACAAAGAGCTAAAAGACGACGGGATAGCTCAGTGGTCTGAGCACTCGCTTTCCCCCAGCCAATGTTAAGCAGGGTCAAGTGTGGTTACCAGTTGGATGGGTGACCATTTATGCGCCTTGGCTTCAGTACAGTCCTTTCCCCAGTTCACCCAGCTGTAAATGGGTACCTGCCCTCTTTAGGGTCAGGGAAGGTAAAGCAGCGAGGGAGAGGAGATGGGAGCCGCCCTCAACATGCTGGTTTTAGTCTCTTCTTGTATTGTCTCAGCTGAGGTCTCTGACGCCTCGCTCCCCTACGACCACACAGGTTATGGGACACCTTTACTTTTTTTTTAACTCTTTACCACCCTTTCAAATATTACCTTGATCGTAACCACATACCAGCTTTTAAGAAATGGAAAAAAAACCCTCCCAAAACTGATTAATTGGATTTTATTTTTCTACAGGACAAATCTTATAGCAGAGTTTACAGCACAATAAAGATTCATGCCAGTTGAGCATCTAACTATAACCATCTAACTGAGCGTCTACCATCAAAGAATCTCTTTGATTTCGCAAATGGCAACTCAGCTCCCCTGGGTTTTTTTTTAATTTATTTATTGTATTTCGAGAATAATGGAATAAGCGCTCATGTGGTTTTTTACATGCAGTCCCCATGTGTGTGCAGTTTTGTAAATTTTGTCATTCATTCCCACCGGCACACAATGACCTACTCTTCCAAAAAGCGGAACGGGTTTTAACGTGTGTGCAAGATATTCTGTGTGCGTTCACACACGGGAACATGGTTTATAGTCTCATCGGAAAAACTTCTGAGGGGAGTAAAGTCAGCACTGATGTTAACTCCAGAGGGAAAACCCTCTCGAACGGGATTTGAACCCGGGTCAACAAATCACGAGCGCAATGCGCACAACCACTCTAACCACCAAGCTATACTGTCCCACTGTTCATCTTTGCCTTGGGTGAGGAGGCTGCAAGGGCTGGTCTGATCTTTACTGTCGATTCCCATTGTGTTGTCAGACCTTTCTAACAACTTATGCTTACAATATGAAGATAACCTTAATGTTAAAAGCACGCTCCACCTTTTTGGAAGAGTACGCCCTTGTGTGTTGGTACGAATGGGTGACACTTTTTTGGTTTTAAAATGCATGCATACAGGTGACATATCCAAAGTCGGAATGCAGCTACCTTAATAAATGGTGCTTAAAAACGGTGACATGATATAAAATCTCAGAATTGTTGAAATTTTCCTCTAGATTTACCTTCACTGTTCACTGAGGGGTATAGTATAGTACACTGGTGCTGCTGTGGCCCCAAATATTAAGCGTGCCTACCTGGGCATGAGCAATGAAGAAGAGCTGTTGGGGGGTGTAGGGTAAACCTGGAGACGTCAGGTCCTGCCCATACTTCTGGTGCCACGTCTGATAAGCCTGAAAATGACAGCACAGTTTGTCCACAGCAGGGTGGGTTTTGTTGTTAGGTTTGGTGGGGGGGTTTGTTTGTGTTGGGGGAGGGAGGGAGTAATTTACTCGTAATAAAGCATTATAGTTATAGGCTTTTAATTTACTGCGAGGTTTGTTTCGCTCTTTTAGTTCTTCAGCTATAACTCTGAGTTTTACTAATGGTGAGGTTTGGCGTTTTGCGACCGTTTTTTCGCCCACCATGAAAGATTCAGGGGGGAGCAATTATTCAATCCCGGCAAATCTAGGTTTGGGACTAAGAGGGTTAAAGGGGAATGCGGGTTGTTATGCTAAGAGCTCGGCATAGCTGAGGACAATATTAACGCATTTTAAAGCATAACAACAACATACTCTAGGCCAAGGAGACTTCTGGCAATACGCTATCTTATTTCACTCACTGACAGAGCTTATGAGATGTCAAGGTGACCTGTCTGATGGCCAGTCGTAATTGTATTGTATTGTATTGTATTGTATTGTATTGTATTGTATTGGCTTGTATTGTATTTATTGTATTATATACCATTATAAGTCACAGCAGATTTATCTGCGTGAAATTCGAGCTGCTCTGCCTGGGGAGAGCGCGTCGCCACAAGATCATCGCCACCCATTCTTTTTGCCTTTCCGTGTCTGCATGTGAATTTGTTGTTTCCCTGTCAGAGTGGCTTTTTTCGGCAGAATTTTCCCAGAGACAACTCTCTTGTTGTCGTGGTTTTCTGAACGTGCACTAAGTGTGTGTTGCACATGGGACCTTGGTTTTTCGCCTCATCCGAAAGATTAGCACCCAGACCACCTCTCATGGTCCACAGCTGTCAGTTTCCCCCACTTTCACCTCCTCTCAGCTGCTAAGTATCCCATCCCAGCCCAGCCCAGTTGGGGCCAGCTGGTGCTATTTATAGCAGGAGCTGACCACACATGGACTAGGTGAAAGGAAGGAGCACACTAAATTTAGCACTCTGGACTGGGTCCTACTGAGTGATGTTGGATTTGCGCACTGTGGGTACGTCCAGTTGGGTGGGGAAAAGCTTCAAGCAAACAGATATTTAAACTGGACCCGGATCAAACCCTGGCTTCTCTCACTCTAGGCAGCTGCATTACCTCTAAACCAGAAATCCAAGACCCCCGATCCATTAGATCAATGATCTATTGGACCAGTGATCCTCTGGACCAGTGATCCAGCGGACCAGTGATTCACTTGACCAGTGATCCAGCGGACCAGTGATTCACTTGACCAGAGATCCACTGGACCAGAGATCCACTAGACCAGAGATCCACTGGACCATAGACCCATTAGACCAGAGAGCCATTGGACCAGAGATCCACAAGACCTGAGATCCATTGGACCAGTGATTCACTAGACCAGTGATCCATTGGACCAGAGATCCACTAGTCCAGTGATCCACTAGACCAGTGACCCATTGGACCAGAGATCCACTAGAGCAAAGATCCATTGGACCAGAGATCCACTAAACTAGAGATCCATTGGACCAGAAATCCACTAGACCAGTGATCCACTAGATCAGAGATCCATTGGACCAGAGATCCATTGGACCAGAGATCCATTGGACCAGAGATCCAGAAGGACAGATGCTGGCCCTGCTGGCGAAGACTGTCTGCGCTGTGGCCAGCAGTCACTCTCTCACTCACTCACTCATCACTCACTCATCACTCACTCCCTCACTCCTTCACTCCCTCACTCACGTTATAAGCCAGCCGTATGCCTGTGGTGAGGGCCATGGCTTCCCAGGCGTACTTCTTTCCATCCACTGACACCTGTGCACACCAGGTGGAGGCCATCAACAACGTGAACTAACACACTTCGGGATGTAAAGAATTTGATTTTTTGAAACAGCATGGAATCAAGCTGTTACATGGAATCAAGCTATTAGAAGCACTATAGATAGACATCTCCGGTGGTGATGCCAGGGAGGAGGGGTGGGGGTGTACAGATCGGCCACACACTGCTTGGCTCTGTTGTAGTTCTGCACCGTCTGGTTCGTCCACCACCCCTCCTTGGCCGGCATGTACGCTCTTCTTATAAAGTAAAACAAAACAGGGATGATAGGCAAAACTTTTTATGTCACCAAAGTTGTGTATGTCAATGTGGTAGTATTTGGAAAGATGGATCAAGTTTAAAGGGATAATTTCATAATGCATTCATTCCTTTAACTCATATCAGCCTCTATCCTCACCTGTAGAGCAGAAGTTATATTTCCATTCTAATTTCATGGTCAGACAAATTCCATATTATTGGATGATTCGGAGCATGCTAATCAAATAAATTTCTGTACGAAAAATTTGGAAGCAAGAATTATTGAGAGATCATTAAAAAAAAAAAGTATAATTCCTACCCACTGCTCTCTCTCTCTCTCTCTCTCCTCTCTCTCTCTCTCTCTCTCTCTCTCTCTCTCTCTCTCTCTCTCCTCTCTCTCTCTCTCTCTCTCTCTCTCCTCTCTCTCTCTCTCTCTCTTTCTTTCTTTCTTTCTTTCTTTCTTTCTCTCTCCATTCTAGGGTCTGATGAAAAAAAGTTTGTGAATGCTTACTCTGTTACCCTTGGAAAATAAAGATTATTCTCTCCCTCTCTCTCTTTCTCTCTTTCTCTCTCCCTCTCTCCCTCTCTCCCTCCCTCCCTCCCTCCCTCTCCCTCTCCCTCCCTCCACTCTCTCTCTCTCTCTCCCTCCCTCCCTCCCTCCCTCCCTCTCTCTTCCTCCCTCCCTCCCTCCCTCTCCCTTCCTCTCTCTCTCTCTCTCTCTCTCTCTCTCTCTCTCTCTCTCTCCTCTCCTCTCTCTCTCTCCTCTCTCTCTCTCTCTCTCTCTCTCTCTCTCTCTCTCCTCTCTCTCTCTCTCTCTCTCCTCTCTCTCCCTCCTCTCTCTCTCTCTCTCCTCCCT